>CAJHNH020001455.1:0-167591 GCA_905116865.2 Candidula unifasciata
GGCAGAAAACAAACCCTATTTCCTTTAGAACTGGAAGGGCCCTTTTTAGCTGCTGCCCGGGGAGGTAGGTAATCCACAGACACCCCAGCACCATTCTTCCAGTGAAACTATGAGAACTATGTTGGACTCTCCTCCAAAAAACAGTCCTAAATTACTGAGGCTAAGAAAATACCCTAACAGGGTCTCAGTTATATGTAAATTGCCGACCTCTTTCTGGCAAATATACCTCGGCAAAAGTAGGATTATTTTCTGGAGATAACTTCATAAATCACAAAAAACAGTCACAGAAATATTATTATGGCAGGGAGACCATCAGCTCCGATGCAGATTACGGATACTGTTCTACCGATTGAAAAACAGATTTTCAGACACTATTTACACTTTTTGGGGACTCCTCTGAATAACGATCCCAAATTATCAAGGTCAAAAACTTACCTTAACAGGGCCTCAACAGTTGCTTCCATATGAGTTGAATACATAACCCTTCATTTGTTTGGGTGTTATGATTAGGGCTAACCCTAATTCATTAATATATATGGCTCTCCTTTAAATAACGGTCGCTAGCTAGAAGGCGACGGTCGCTTAGTTGAAGTTCACTCCCTTGGCTGCAGTGCAAATATGGAGTGGACATGTCACGAATCAAATACATTGTGGATGCTACTCAAACGGACAATTCGCCATCAATTGGGCACTAGCCTCGCACTATTCCCGTCATATTTAGGAGAATTCCAGTGGCGCCACTCCCACAAGCAGCATACTGTCGGCCATTATTTGGAACTCCAGCGTAAAAATTTTCACATATAGCGGCCGTTATTATGGGTAAGTACTCGACGCTACATGTGTTACCCTAACCCAAACCCTAACCCAAACCCTAAGCCTAGCCTAACCCTAAGCGACCGTAGCATGACAGGTAAGTATGTCATTTGTTTCGTTCCCTCTTTACCACTCTGTATTTGCACTGCAGCCAAGGGAATGAACTCCAACTAAGCGACCGTCGCCTTCCAGCTAGCAACCGTTATTTAAAGGAGAGTCATATTTATGTCAGCAGGTCTAAAATCTACAGCTGCTAGTTTATTAATCAGTATTTTCCGTTACAAGTTTTCAGTTTCATATCAGTTGACGTACTGAGGCCCTGTTGAGTCATAATCTCGATAATTTAGGACCGTTATTCGGAGGAGAGCCCTATGTTGTAAATTTCAACATTCTAGCTAGATTAAGTAGGGTTCTGTAAAAATACATAAAATAAATGTTTCAACTTTCACACTGATACAATAAATAGTTAAATACAACTTTACTCAGTAGTACGGCTTACAATTTTTTCTGGGCAGTTCACTCGGGGGCACTGTATACTTTGCGAGTCATATCTGGACACCGTCTCTGGATGTAAACAAGACATCTTGTTTCCCTCTTCAAGCACCGCCAATTTTGATGTTTCATTATTATTCCCTAAACTTTTCTGGTTACTACTAACACTTTGTTTAGAAACAGAACTGGCTGCTGGGAAAATAATGTCATCAGAGGAATCAACTGAAACGATCGGGTCGTTTAGACAGTAACTATCAAATCCTTCGGGGTCTGAGCTTGACTGAAAAATATCGTCGCTATGCTGGTAAATATTTCCACTATCTTTCATGTTGTTACTACTTGGATTATTATGACTTGTGTCCATATCTGCTTCTGCCCGAGATGAGATGTCCGCGAAGTCATCCATTATAGATCAGATGCTAGGGTGTAAAATAACTGATTGTTAGAAATTCAAGAAAAAAATGTAAATTATTTTGTTGTACAAACAAAATTATTTAAAGCCATTACGAATTGTCTGTAAAAGACAAGATGTCCAGAGTTTTCTCCCATGGAATCCTCAGATCAGAAAGTTTAAATACTAGAATGCTGTAAGACAACGACATATAGGTTATAGACCCATATAACTTAGCTTAAATTATGACTAAATCTTGTTAAACAAACTAAAAGCATAATTTGTAAGCACCAAACATTATTTTGAATAAGATTAACTTTGGGTTAGAGCTTAATGTTGTCAAGATTCCAAGATGTCGGCCGATTGACCCGTAAGGCGAAAACCAGGAGACCCCTTCTTTGATCCATTTATTTTCATTTCTTCGTTGCGAGTGTGAAGAAACATCAGATTGCACGACGAGGTGACTCTTCTGGTTACTCTAAGAGTCTTTTTGAATTATCTAACTCAGGAAAGCTTTAAAATTACTTATATTTCGAGCTCTACTGTTAATGATCTTTACTACAGACTACAGTATTATTCTCAAGTCAATGATTGTCTCAATCTATGGAAATTGATTAATTAATAAAAGGATATTTATAACTGAAATGTATAGTCAGGTATATTAGATCAGATAATGATAACAGATAATGCTATAGAACTACGAGTCATACAGTGACTGACTAAAGTCATAAGCAGGAGAGGAAAGATGTTATTATTATTGTGTGCAAACAATAAATCTGTTTTTTTTTTAGTTTGTTTTCTGGTATCTAATCTGTTGTACTTGTAAGTGTTTGTCTATGCACTCTAGTATAGTAGTACACCAGTTAATACATTCTAACTGGTTGAGCAAAAGTTGCAAAAAGAAACATACCAACCTAGCTGTATTCCAGAGACTCAAAGAACCATTTTTTGAATTCCAATCCAAAAGGAACAAATTATAGATACTTTAGTCAAATTTTCAAAATTTCCTCTACACCAAAAAAACCAGCACAGTTAGATAGCTGTAAACAATCTCTTTCCAATGGTACCTCATTTAGGCTTGTATGTCATTTCTGAGCTGAGATATGTAGGTTTTTGTGGAGATGAGATGTAAAAAAAACAGCTGTTGAAAACTTGCGTCCGTGAAACAAGAAGTTTTCTCTGCGCAACCAAACTGCGCACTTAGCGTTTTGCCTTTGTTTGCATTGGACAAGATGGTAGACAATGAGACACAGCCACATAATAGCGATTGCCTGAAAAATGTCACTGTAAATCTAAAAAGCCACTGATACGAAATAAATTTTATATACAAATGTAAAATTGGACAGAGAATTCAATTATAACCAGCATTACCAGTACAAGTAATGTTAAAGCCTAAAGCCAACCTTGAATACTTATCGCTATTTCTAATAAAACTGATGTAACAGAAAAACAGGACTTCCGGCTGTCGTAGACATGCGCTGTTAATCGGGATCGTTCCCGCCGTTATCAGCTATTTATACTGGTGAAAACCACACCAATCGCAAAATTTCATGAGAGATTGGGACCCATCCCGAAACCAGCCGACATTTCCCAAACAAGTTTCAAACGGTTTCCATGGTAACGGAAATTGCCAAAAGACCGCAAATTGCCGAACACCGTAGTCGCTACAAATTACGGTTCTCCGTAAAACTACGGCCACTTATTATGGAATATGGCGAAGTTCAGTCCCCTGGCCGCATTGCAATTATGGAGTGGAAAAGAGGGAACGACACAAATGACGTAATTACTGTAGATAGACAGCGTGAACCGGTGACGTTAGTACTGTGTGTTGGCGATAGATGCACTGCTGTCATAATAGGGTTAGGGTTTGGGTTACTCCTAACCCTAACCAAAACCCTAACCCTATTATGACAGCAGTGCATCTATCGCCAACACACAGTAATTACGTAATTTGTTTCGTTCCCTCTTTTCCACCCCGTAATTGCAATGCGGCCAGGGGACTGAACTCCGGCGTACTCCATAATAAGTGGCCGTAGTTTTAAGGAGAACCCAAATTACATATACTCTGTTCTACTGTATAAAATAGTTCTATTTGGGCACCCTAAAAAAAAAATCCACACACATACTACTGTCCTGTGATGGTAATCTACCAGTCAGCAAAACTGCTAGTATTACTACTACTGCTGCTGATACTACTACTACTATACTATTACTGCTGCTGCTACTACTGCTAAATAACTACTCCTGCTGCTTTTACTATGCTAATATTACTACTACTACTAATACTGCTACTATTACTGCTGCTACTACTGCTACTAAATTAACATTAGATGCAGTAAAGCAAACCAAGTATTGGGACAGCTAGCCCCCCCTCTTACAGCATAAGACAATCCCAATCAGCACAAAGAGACATCTTATTCAAAGCATATTTATTCCCAACTCTGTGCTACCAGTGCCAGAACATGGTCACTCCACAACAAACCATAAAAAGAAAATTAGTAACCATGGAAAGGAGATGTCTGAGAAGGGCTGTAGGAGTGACCATAAGAGATAAGATCAGGAATGAGATCATAAGAGAAACACAAGTCGGCACAGAACCAATTCTAAATTACATACAAGACAGCAAGTGAAAAGCGTTTGCCCACTTAGAGAGAATGCCTTGTGACACCATACCATACAAAGCATACATGGAAAGAGAAGAAGGTCGTAGAGCAAGAGGTAGACCAATAACAAGATGGAAGGATAACATCAGAGAAGCTCTACAACAGCACGATGTGCCTATGGTCGAGGCGGCCAGAAGAGCCAGAAACAGAACCTTATATCTCCCTCGACACCCACAGCGGTAAAAGAGGAAGTGAAGAAGAAGAAGAAGACTACTACTACTACTTCTACTATGCTACTACTGCTGCTGCTACTACTAATCCTGCTGCTGCTGCTACTATTACATATTATTTTTGTTGTTGGCATGTTTAAAGACAACGTTGTATGCACAGTTGATTCCTATTTTAAGTTAATGTCATGCTGTTTTTATTATTTGTATGTGTGTGCATTGGTTTGAACCGTACATTACAAGCTCTTCTGTTAGTCATTGCATATATTGATTATCAGCTCATGCCTGTCCAAACCATTTATCACTTACATGTTTCTTCTCATTGCTGTTGAATTTTCTTGTACTGTTCATTTCATACCAGAAGGATACAAAATAATAAGAAAGCCTCATACATTCCCTGGTTATAAATATTTTATCATTCCGATACATTTTTTTTTCTAAATAACTGTTTAACAGTCTTTTGTTATGTTATCACAGTCAATATTACTGCACATTGGGCATTACCATGTGTGCTCAGTCCTCTGATGCAGCAGCCACGCCAAGATACCTTCTTCGCCTTCACCAGCTGTAAACTCTGGCGGAAAGTTCTGGTTATTCGTCCACTTCTGGACTACAGTCCTGCTCCAGAACCTGAGTGTTGCGTGTGCATCAGTTTTACAGATCTGATTCACTTGAATGCAGACTGTTGGTTCCTTGCCCCTCAGGCAGATGCACTCCGACTTCAAAGGAAGCTAGCTCCCCAATTAGTCGACTCTTACGACATGCTTTTGGGTAGGCAGTGGGTCTATTCTTGTTTTTCCCATAATGGGGCCCCGGAACTCACACAGGGAAGTTCTTTGTAGTGTCTTCTGTCTTTACCACAAAGACGGCATAGGCATGCTTCAACAAGCTTTACTCCCAGGTCAGGTAGTCATGTTACCATCAGAGATTCATCATTATTTGCCACCCTAGTCTGTACAGCAATGATGATATCAGTTCTGTCCATGTTTTCCCCGTATGCATTGATGCATTATTTGCCAGCTGGCCGGCTTGTTTCTTACATTTTACTCCTGCATTCCCAGGTGTTATAGATCTGAGGATGGAGGTTCATTGCCATGTCCAAATGCTTTTTACCGATTCCAAGCATAAACTACCTGTTGCGATTTTCTAAAGCATGTTTATGGAATCTCAAAGGAAAACAGTGGTTATGTCTATAAGGCTTGACATAGTTGCATGGTTAAAACAGCTTTTGTTTTGGCATATCAGTTGCTACTGTTGGAAACCCTGGCGGTACAGTGGATAACGCGCTTGCCTGCTGGTCATGGATTTGAATTCGCACTCACTTAGGTTCTTGTGGCTCCGCTTTGGAAGATGAAAAATCGGCCCACTGTTCTTGAGCAGGCAAGTCATAGGAAGAGTAATTAAGGATGATGTTCTTTTCAAAGTCAGAATGCATCTGCTTGAGAGGCAAGGAGCCAACAGCCTGCATACAGAATAAGCTGGATTTGTACAACGGATGTAAATGCAAAACTCAAGTTGTGGATCAAGACTTCAATTAAGTCAAGGAGTGAACCAACCTACAGAACTTTCCGTCAAAGTTTACAGCTGATGAACGCTAAGAAGAAGAAGTTTTCTTTAAAAAAAAATTTTAATTAATTAATTGACCAGGCCACTGTATCAATCCAGCCTAAAAGGGGGGGGGGGGGGGGGGGTACAAGGAAATGTGCTGGTAATTGAAGATGGCTGCCATATTGGTGATCATATCACTCATTGAATGATGATTAGTCTTCTTCAACATTCCGAGCCTTGAGGTTCATTGCGGCAGATATCACCAGCCTTCTTTCTTCTCTATGATTGGCCCTTTTCTTTCCAGTTAAGGATTCCAAGTGTATGTAGTTCTGTCTGAATATTCTCTCCACTGTTTTCTTGGTCTGCTTATCATCTACTCCAGTTGGATGCTTTTGTTTACAGTTTTAGTCCCTGTGTCATCTGCCATTCTTTCTATATATCCCAACCACCCTAGTCTATAAGCCCTCATGATGCCAGTAATTAGTGATGTTTTAAACCGATTATTTCTTTGTTTTATTCTTCTTTCCATTTTTCTTTGTTTGTATCCTTAGTGGGTCAAAAAATTCACATTCAGACTCTGTTCTCAAAAGTTTGTAGTAAGACTTCATCTTTTTTTAATTTTTAGTCATTCTCCAGGTTTCTGAGCCCTGCAGGACAACTAGTCTTATCAGTGTTTTGTATGTTGCAGTCTTGGTGTTACGAGACGAAGCATTTGATTTTAATTGATGCTGATTGGTGTGTAAAAATATGGAACAAGCATCAAATGTTCAGTGCATTTAAAGGTCTTAACTGTGTCCTTCACTTGTGATCATCATCATGTAGCAGGTCCTTTGCAGAATGTCGCTCTCATCACAGTCTGCCTGAAAGAAACTTGGTCTCTCGACAGCTCTCCCACCTCGTGTACTTTCAGTCACTCATATCCTATGCCCATCTTCATCTTGGTCGGACCCTGCCCCTCCTTCCTGTTACCATGCCTTCTGCTATTAATTTTTTCCAGTCGGCTATGGCGCTTTATATGACAAAAATATTTCATCTTCAGAGAAGGATACCGTTTATTCGCCAATCTTCCTTAATGTTCAGGTCTTTAAAAATGTCAGTATTTATTTTCTTCTTTGTCCACGGTATTCAGATAATTTTTATAAGCATTTCAGTTCAAAAGCACTTTTTTCTTTCTTTAGGACTGAGAGATAGTCTACGACTCACATCCATATGTTGCTACAGGGAAATTGCATGCTCTCAAAATTTCAATTTTGATTTCCTTCACTTGTAATTTGTAAAAAGTTGTTTCATTTTTAGCACAGTAACAGCTAAACCACATTTATCATCCTAGATTGGTACCAGAACAGCTGACTATGAACAATAACCCAGGCAACAACAACAACGGAGGTGTGGGTGCTGCCAGGGCTCGCAACAATGGAGCCAGGGGTGGAGAGAACAACCCCTTCTTCCACTTACAGAACCGCCTGTTTCACGCTTTATTTTATCGCATTGCCATCACATATGCTCGCACATTTCCACGGCCAATTCGAAGAATTTTGGAATTTACTTTACTGCTGAAGGTAATTAGTTCAGTTTAGTTAAATTATAAATGTTAAAATTCTGTTTCATTGTGTCATGTTTATTTATTCTTGTGTTTTTTTCTTCTTCTCCTCATCCTCCTTCTTCTTCCTCCTCCTCTTCCTTTTCCTCTTCCTCTTCTTCTTAGCACTTGGGACACTTCCATAAGTGCTCCGTTTCTATCTTCAGCAGCAAACGAAGTTCCAATTCTGATGGTACCAGTAACTGTCTGATTGTACATCCATCTCGCCTTTCCCTTGAGTGTTGAGTGTCGGCCAGATTCCCAGATCTCCGACTGTAATGGTGTTTGTGCCTCTGCACTGTTCACTTGCTCCTAAAGGGCCCTCACAACATCTAGTCTGTCATACATCAGTTCACCACCAAATGGTGCAGAACCAGCCAGTCTATCTGCATGTAGTTTCCCAACACACCAGCATGACCTATAGAAAATATGACACTAACTACCTGGGACCTCTGAAGCGATGCTTGCCACTCTGCAGCCTGTCTTCACTTTTCTGAACTTATTCTGTGAGTCAGTTACAATTGCGATGTGTGTGCAGCTGATTCTCAAGCCAGCAGAAAGTGACTGCCTCCACCTCCATTCTCAAACTAGACATTTTTGTTTATTCTAAAATCTTCTGTCAAATAATGTTTATTCTAAAATCTTCTGTCAAATAATGTTTATTCTAAAATCTTCTGTCAAATAATGTTTATTCTTGAATGTCCTCTCCTGTTAATTCTAAAATCTTCTGTCAAATAATGTTTATTCTTGAATGTCCTCTCCTGTTTATTCTAAAATATCTTCTCCCAAATATTTACTCTAAAGCATGAAACACCTTCTGTTTTCACAGGCATTGTTTGTGCTGGGCATACTTGTATATATACACGCTGTATTTGCCAAGTCACCCATGAACTGCTTGGAACATGTGCAAGACATTTGGCCAAGGGATGGCATCCTCAGAGTTGAAATTGTGCGGAACGCACCAGATAATTACAGTCTCTACAACTCTTATAAAAAGGAATACTCAGATATTCAACTGTTCTTTCAAGCTTCCTTAGAAGAGTTGGGACTAGAAGCAGAAGGTGGCCATAAAAGTTTATATAATATATCAAGAAAGCAGAGCCCTAAAGACGTGAAGAATATTGATGATGAAGTGAGTTTTGTTGATGGATTTAGTTATGCAAACGAAAGTTTGGCAGGAGGCGGCTTTCAGATCTTCAGGGCTAAAAAGAATCAATTAACAGGAGGTGGTGATGCATATGATGACAATTTCGAAAGTGATTTCACAGCCAGAGGTGATGTTTCATATAGTAAAGCAGAGAACCAGGGGGTTTCAGAAGCAGAAGGAGGACGTGGGACATCTGAAGGACTGGATGATGACGATGATGCTGAAGGTGACAGCCGTTCCTTTTATGAAGCAAAGGAAGCCAGCACACCATGGAGTTACTTGTTGAGGTATGTTGTTGTTATAAGTTTTATTGTAATGTTCATCATCATCATCATCACGTGCTATGCTGATTAGCGTAGGTAATCCTAGTTTTTGCTGTCCCTGTGTGGGGTTCTGGGACCCCATTTGGGTAGGGGGTGGGGTGGGAATAGACCCACTGCTCCTTAACAAGCATGTCATAAAAGGCAACTAATAAAGGATTTGCTGAAATCAGATGTGCTGGGCTGAAAGGTACAGACACCATAGACTGTCTGTAAATCGCAACTTGCCAACTGGCCTTTTATAGGTAAACACAGAAGGTACTAATTGCAAGAGTCACCTCATCTCATTTGCACGCAAGATTTCGTGCCGGCTGTCATTCATGTCGTGCCAGTTCCCACAGGCTTTCCTATGTTGTTGTGGGGGAGTTACGAATTGGCTTGCTTTGCTGTTTGAACACACCGTGTCAGAAAGTGGCTGCCGCAGGTTTGTTTTCGGACCTCTGTTGACTGTGAGTCGCAGGTACCAAAGGCGCCTGCCTACGAGGAAGAAGTCCTGCAAGGGAAGCGCCAAAGGTGTGACACTTTATGAGTATCAAATCATTAATTTTTTTGTATTGCTATGCTCGTTGATGGTGGCTGTCATCACTGCTGAAACGATCAAAACGAAGAACACATTAAACCCATAGACTTCAGGTGTGTCCCAGAAAATCCCCTATGAAATCATGCAGCCGACGAGATGGGGTGACTTTCCTTGATTTGTACCACACAGAAGAAGAATGGTTTAAAATCCCACACAGTATCTACAGTCACAGATCAGCTCAGTGCTCTTTCCCTCGCCATTTATGTGATCAAAGTATTTATTCTCTTTTCCTTCCTCTTGCTCTTTTTCCAACGTTCTTGCCTGTTGTCACCAAGTTCTCAAGTGTATACCTTCTCTAAGTGTGCCCCAAAAATATTGACAGTCTGCCTATGATTTTTTTAATAAGTTAACGGTTTTCCTATATCTCAATTTAAAGTCTTCTTCTTCTTCTTGTTCTTCTTTTTTCCTTTATCCATAGTGGAGCACAGGCCGTCAACCAACTCACGCCAGGTCATCCTGTCTTTTGCTGTCGCATGCAGCTCACCTCATTTCCTGCACAATTTTTTTTTTTTCCAACTTTACTCTCTAGCTGCCTTTTTTATGTGTTTTCTGGTCTGCCTTTATTTCATGTCTCTGTTGGTTCTAGTGCAAAGTCATTCTAGTTATATTTTCTCAGGCATGTCGTACAGGGCAACTGATTAGGGGTTTGGTGAAGTTAGATGTGTTGCTCCTGATAAGCACCGATGTTGCAGCTTAAATGTAAACCACAACACACCATGGCAACTGCTTTTGTAAGTGTGAACACAGAAGAAAAAGAATTGTTGTCTATCTGTTGTGTCTGTTCCTTTTCTGTTTGTTAATATTTTAGATTTGGTTACATTTTAAAAATATTTTTAAAATTTTGTATTTACAGTCTAAAAATCTGGGACTTCTTGTTTGATGATGAAGAAAACACCAGTGATGTGGACGATGAAAACTCAGTTGATGTTGGTGATGATGAAACTACAACCACAGATTCCTTGAGCAGAACACGCAGGAATTATTCCCATCCAGACTTTCTGCATGCTCATTTAACAGATGGGCCCAATGAATTGGAAATGTTAACCAAGGCTGGTAAATTACTGTTTTTTTTTTTTTTTACCTCTGTATTTTCCCTGATTTTATATTTTGATACTTTTTTGTGTGTGCACATATGTCTTTCTCTCAAGGAAGATTGGCTAATGAACAGCATCCTGTCTCATAAGCTGAAATATTTTAGTGATATCAGGCGCCGCGACGGATTGGAAAAAATAATAGCAGAAGGCATGGTAGCAGGAAGAAGGGGCAGGGGCCGACCAACACGAAGATGGGCACAGGATATAAGTGACTCCTTGAGTATGAAAGTGCATGAGGCAGAAGAGCTGGTGAGAGACCGAGACCGAGCGACGTTCTGCAAAGGACCTGCTTCATGATGATGATGACTTCTTCATCACCACATTCACCAGCTGTAAATTCCGACAGAAAGTTCATGTTGTTCAGACACTTCTGGGCTTTAGTCTTGTTCCAGAAATTGAGTGTTGCATTCATTGGGCACATCTGGCACACATATAGACTGTTGATTCCTTGCCTGTCAGGCAGATGCATTCTGACTTTGAAGAAAACCTTAATTTATCAGCTCTTACAACATGTTTGTTGCGGCGTTCGTGGCTTAGGCGTTGCGAGTCCGACTCGTAATCCAAAGTACTGTGATCGAAACCCACTGCTGGCTGCATGTATTTTTATCATGGTATGGGGCATCGCAGGTCCAGTCAGCCTAAAATGAGTACCAAGATGGCTGTCCTGGGGAAGTAAAGATAGCCGGCGTAATGCTGACCACATTACCCATCCGGTGCCGATTGGTCTGTAAAAACATGGGACTCTCTTCCCATATACGTGATGCGCCTAAGGCATGAAAAGGGATCTTTACTTACAACATGTTTGTTTGGGCGGCAATGGGTCTGTTCTGGTTTTCCCACAGTGGAGCCTAAAACCCACACGGGGAATGCGCATATGTTATCATCGTGGTCAAGTAACATCATGTGCCGTTGTTTCCCCAGTTGTTACTAACTCTCTGATCTATTCCTTCCATCTCAGTCAACCTGATGAAATGAACTTCATGTTTAATGACTGTCCAGTCAGCGAAGCTGTCTATGCAAACTTTGTTAGTCTGCCTCTTCTCCTCTTCCCCTCTTCCGAGCCCTGTAATATTGTTTTTGGAGAAGCTGGTAGATCTTCTTACTTGTCTGTACCATGGAATTTTCTGTCTTTCCATTGTTGTTAAAAGATGTTTATAGCTGCTAATGAGTTGGGCGATGGTATAGCAAACTTCTTCGTTTATGATGTCGTATCTGTATGATAAAACAAGAGCCTTTTTTTTTAAATAAAAGATCTGATCTCCAGTTCTTGTATTTTCTGTGAGCATGGATGTAACATCCACATTACATAACCAGCCTGATGTAAATGTACTGGTATTTTCTGTGAGCATGGATGTAACATCCACATTACATAACCAGCCTGATGTAAATGTACTGGTATTTTCTGTGAGCATGGATGTAACATCCACATTACATAACCAGCCTGATGTAAATGTACTGGTATTTTCTATGAGCATGGATGTAACATCCACATTACATAACCAGCCTGATGTAAATGTACTGGTATTTTCTGTGAGCATGGATGTAACATCCACATTACATAACCAGCCTGATGTAAATGTACTGGTATTTTCTATGAGCATGGATGTAACATCCACATTACATAACCAGCCTGATGTAAATGTACTGGTATTTTCTGTGAGCATGGATGTAACATCCACATTACATAACCAGCCTGATGTAAATGTACTGGTATTTTCTATGAGCATGGATGTAACATCCACATTACATAACCAGCCTGATGTAAATGTACTGGTATTTTCTATGAGCATGGATGTAACATCCACATTACATAACCAGCCTGATGTAAATGTACTGGTATTTTCTGTGAGCATGGATGTAACATCCACATTACATAACCAGCCTGATGTAAATGTACTGGTATTTTCTATGAGCATGGATGTAACATCCACATTACATAACCAGCCTGATGTAATGTACTGGTATTTTTCTGTGAGCATGGATGTAACATCCACATTACATAACCAGCCTGATGTAAATGTACTGGTATTTTCTGTGAGCATGGATGTAACATCCACATTACATAACCAGCCTGATGTAAATGTACTGGTATTTTCTATGAGCATGGATGTAACATCCACATTACATAACCAGCCTGATGTAAATGTACTGGTATTTTCTGTGAGCATGGATGTAACATCCACATTACATAACCAGCCTGATGTAAATGTACTGGTATTTTCTATGAGCATGGATGTAACATCCACATTACATAACCAGCCTGATGAAATGTACTGGTATTTTCTATGAGCATGGATGTAACATCCACATTACATAACCAGCCTGATGTAAATGTACTGGTATTTTCTCGTGAGCATGGATGTAACATCCACATTACATAACCAGCCTGATGTAAATGTACTGGTATTTTCTATGAGCATGGATGTAACATCCACATTACATAACCAGCCTGATGAAATGTACTGGTATTTTCTATGAGCATGGATGTAACATCCACATTACATAACCAGCCTGATGTAAATGTACTGGTATTTTCTATGAGCATGGATGTAACAGCCACATTACATAACCAGCCTGATGTAAATGTACTGGTATTTTCTGTGAGCATGGATGTAACATCCACATTACATAACCAGCCTGATGTAAATGTACTGGTATTTTCTGTGAGCATGGATGTAACATCCACATTACATAACCAGCCTGATGTAAATGTACTGGTATTTTCTGTGAGCATGGATGTAACATCCACATTACATAACCAGCCTGATGTAAATGTACTGGTATTTTCTATGAGCATGGATGTAACATCCACATTACATAACCAGCCTGATGAAATGTACTGGTATTTTCTATGAGCATGGATGTAACATCCACATTACATAACCAGCCTGATGTAAATGTACTGGTATTTTCTGTGAGCATGGATGTAACATCCACATTACATAACCAGCCTGATGTAAATGTACTGGTATTTTCTATGAGCATGGATGTAACATCCACATTACATAACCAGCCTGATGAAATGTACTGGTATTTTCTATGAGCATGGATGTAACATCCACATTACATAACCAGCCTGATGTAAATGTACTGGTATTTTCTATGAGCATGGATGTAACATCCACATTACATAACCAGCCTGATGTAAATGTACTGGTATTTTCTGTGAGCATGGATGTAACATCCACATTACATAACCAGCCTGATGTAAATGTACTGGTATTTTCTATGAGCATGGATGTAACATCCACATTACATAACCAGCCTGATGTAAATGTACTGGTATTTTCTGTGAGCATGGATGTAACATCCACATTACATAACCAGCCTGATGTAAATGTACTGGTATTTTCTATGAGCATGGATGTAACATCCACATTACATAACCAGCCTGATGTAAATGTACTGGTATTTTCTGTGAGCATGGATGTAACATCCACATTACATAACCAGCCTGATGTAAATGTACTGGTATTTTCTATGAGCATGGATGTAACATCCACATTACATAACCAGCCTGATGTAAATGTACTGGTATTTTCTGTGAGCATGGATGTAACATCCACGTTACATAACCAGCCTGATGAAAATGTACTGGTATTTTCTATGAGCATGGATGTAACATCCACATTACATAACCAGCCTGATGTAAATGTACTGGTATTTTCTGTGAGCATGGATGTAACATCCACATTACATAACCAGCCTGATGTAAATGTACTGGTATTTTCTATGAGCATGGATGTAACATCCACATTACATAACCAGCCTGATGTAAATGTACTGGTATTTTCTATGAGCATGGATGTAACATCCACATTACATAACCAGCCTGATGAAAATGTACTGGTATTTTCTATGAGCATGGATGTAACATCCACATTACATAACCAGCCTGATGAAAATGTACTGGTATTTTCTATGAGCATGGATGTAACATCCACATTACATAACCAGCCTGATGTAAATGTACTGGTATTTTCTGTGAGCATGGATGTAACATCCACATTACATAACCAGCCTGATGTAAATGTACTGGTATTTTCTATGAGCATGGATGTAACATCCACATTACATAACCAGCCTGATGTAAATGTACTGGTATTTTCTATGAGCATGGATGTAACATCCACGTTACATAACCAGCCTGATGTAAATGTACTGGTATTTTCTATGAGCATGGATGTAACATCCACATTACATAACCAGCCTGATGAAATGTACTGGTATTTTCTATGAGCATGGATGTAACATCCACATTACATAACCAGCCTGATGAAATGTACTGGTAGCTAGAGCAGTCATGGCTTTATTTCACATGTGATTATTTGTTTTGCTCTCCATCTTATTTAGTGTTTAGTGAGCACGGATGCTGTTTTGCCAGTTCTTGACAAGATGTCTGGTTTGAACTTTGGTCATGCAGGATCAGTCATTCAGCATGTTTTTTACTGTTGCTCTTCTTCACGGGACGCTTGAAAGTCTCAGTTCTCCAGCCCAGTGTGCTGTCTTGTAGGGTAATCTAAAAAACTTGAACCAGTTGACTTGTGTTAGTTTGTGACCAAATCTGAGACTCATAATAAAGGATTGATCCCATGGTGTGGTATAATTAGGTTCTTCTTCGTGCTCATCGGCTGTAAACTCCGGCAGAAAGTTCTGGGTGTTTGTTCACCTGCGGGCTTTAGTCCGGTTCCAGAACCTGAGAGTTGCATGCACATCTGTTTCACAGCTCTGGCTTATTTGTTTTGCAGACTATAGGTTCCTTGCCTGTCAGGTAGCTGTTCCCCTACTTTGAAGGAAGACCCCAAATTAGTCAACTCCTACAACATGTTTGTTGGGGGAGACAGTGGGTCTATTCTTGTTTTCTCCACAATGGGGCCCCAGAACCCACACGGGAAATATAAATTGGTTGAGCTGAGTTAAGACCTGTCATTACAGGACTCTGGAAATTCCCATAAGCGCTCTGTCCTTGTCTTATATGCAGTCCCCAGTCTGATGATGCTAGTAGCAGTCTGACCGTGTGTCCATCTTACCTTTCCCTTGAGTTTTGAGTGTCCATCAAATCCCCTGGTCAGTTACAATCAGTTTTAAAAAAGACAAGAAAAAGAAAAATAAGAAAGAAAGAAAGAAGTGGATGAAATTTTTTCCACAAATATATTTGTTTAAATGTAATTTCCTGACTTTTCTAGTTTGGCCTGAAGAGAAGTACATAGTCGAGTACTCCCTGGAGTATGGTTTCTTGAGACTATCACCCAAAACACGCAAGAAGCTGAACATCACCGTCAGGCTGGTCGTCTTAGGTGAGTCTCTCAGTGCTCTTATAACATAAAATGCAAAGTATTATATTGTGGTATTCACCGTATGGGCAACCAAGAGGTTTTGAAATAGGCGGGAGCCTGAAGACAAACTTATGACAGACATCTCAAGGAGACAGTCATCATTTTTTGGCCATGTTATAAGAAGAGGGAAAATAGAATATGTTGTGACCACTGAAAGAATATGTGGAAGGAGGGATAGAGGAAGACAACGAGAGAAGATTCTTTACAGTCTTGTTACATGGTATGGAGGTGTGTCAGCACACGAACTGATACATGCTGCAGGAGATCGCAGATTGTGGAGAGGGATGATTCGCCAACGCCAGTTGGCAAGGTACCTGATGATGATGGTGATTCCCCGTATGGGTTCCGGAGCCCTGTATGGGTTCCCATGCACCATTCTGGAGAAAGCAAGAATAGACTCATTGCCTCCCCAACAAGCATGTCATAGGAGTTGACCAACTGGTGGGTTCCTTGGAAGTCAGAGTGCATATGTCTGCACAGCAAGGAACAACTAACTGCACACAATTAAGCCATTAAAACAGATGCACAAAGCCAAAAATCAAAATGGATGAACAGCGAGGGCTTTCAGCCGGTGAACAAAGAAGAAGAAATTGTGCTATGAGAAGGCATGGGATTCAAAGCCCAGCAATGTCGAATAGCAAGATTCGCCAGTGTTAAGACAAGTTTCCTACAATTGGAGCATGGGATTCCAGGATCATTGTTGTCATCATATGTATTAAGTGTATGTAAAAAAAAGCATATTAGCTGTCTTAAGTTGGACACAGTTATATCCTATCTGCTTGTTTCCATTAAGTACAATTTATCTTTTACCTCTTTTGGTACCAGTCTATCATTACTTTAACTCATCTCTGGGCAAGTTCTGGTTTAAAGTTAACAGGGTCCAGGTTCAAAGAAGTTAACATTAAGTGCAGACGGAGTAAAACAAATAATTCTGATTGTAATGACTGCACTTGTATCTATTGCAGTTGTGTCTAGAGGTTAGGTCACAGCTTAATCTAACAAGACTGCACTGCTCTCATCGGTCACACGACTTCTAACGACGGTTGACACCAGCTGATACATTTCATCAGTTTATTATCACTGTAGCACAAGACACGAATCAACAACGATGTCCACTTACACCATTCGGGGCAATCTCAACTTGCTCACGCATTAATGCTCCAGACATGCTTCCGATGATGGACACTGGCATATTCATGGCTGGCTCAACAATCAAACGGTGTAACACTACAGCTGGCCTTCACTCTCATTCATTCGACTTTGATTCAGTTCCACGTGCTCTTCACTCTCGATTCATCTTCACAGATCCAGTTTCACATCCTTTCTCTCTGGGGCTCAGTCACCGAATCCCCGCCTGATTCTCAATTCCCCCAGATCTCACAATTCACACGTGACTCACTCTTTCCTGTCGTTTCACCATATCTCCGTGAAACCCATGCTCTCAGGGACTTCCCCAATTATGTCAGTCATCCCCTGACATTATCCCTATTTATAGCATCATTACACTGATTAATTAGTTAATGTAGCAGTAATCTGCAATAAAAGAAAAGTTTGAAACCTGCACTGTCTTTGGAATATTTAATGAACCTATGTTGAGTTGTGTAGTACCGAAAGAGTTAAGTTTATTCGTGAGAAATAGATACCACTTGATATCTAGTAAGACTACAGGATAATGAGTATGGAGGTGACTTCTTCTTCTTCTTCTTCTTTCGTTCGCCTGAAATAAGTTGTCTATATCAGCAGTTTTGTCTCTTGTATAAATTTCACTGTCGTCGTTAGTTCATTCAGTGGTCCATAGAGTTTACGTTCCACTGTTGTTCTTTCTGGCCAAAAGGTTTGCCTTAATGTGTCAAAATCGGTGCAGTTCTGGAGTACATGCTCTGCTGTCTGGGGCACATTTCCACAGGTGCACATGGCTGATACACCTATCTTGAATTTTGTGTGGAGGTGACTGATAAGGCTGATAGTTAAAACACACACAAAACAAAGTAAAACACCCTTTTCCACGCCTTCAAGCGAATTGGTCATGTAGGGCTAGACCTGAATTGAATAGACCAATCGGCACTCGGTGGGTGATGTGGTCAGTATCACATCAGCCACTTTTACTTCCCAGGACTTTACCTGGGACCCTCTAAGGCTGGGTCCACCTGGGAGCCAGTCATTTTTTGAAAGTCTGGGGGAATCAAACCCATGACCTTCTGATCGGCAGGTGAGCATCTAGCCGTTACATCTCAGTGGCTGGAACTGAAAAAGGTAAGCCTATTCATCTGTCATGAGAACTAGAGGCCACTTGTTGTCTAGTGATGTGGATGAACGACCAGAACCTTCTGCTGGAATTTACAGCCATTGAATGCGAAGGAGAAGAAGAAGAAACACCCCTTTCGATGCCATTGGCTAGATCCATTTGTGTGTGTGTAGTTCAATATACATTTGATGGGTGATATGGTCAGCTCCACATTGACCACCTTTACCTCCCAGGACATTTTCTGGTATCCATTTTCACAGACAGCTCATTAAGGTAACGCAGGTAAGAGAAGAACAAAATTAAAGTAATAAGAAAATTACTCCAGTGACCATGAACGTTTGCACTTATTGTCGATATACAATGATGATGTCGCTTAAATTAGTTGATAAACATTTTTTAACCTACAGATCCTGAAAAAGACGTCTGCTTTGGTGATGGTTTCAGCCGGTTTTTGCTAGATGAGTTTCTGGGTTATGACGATATTTTAATGTCAAGCATCAAGAAGCTTGCAGAAGGAGAGAACAACAAAGGTAAATATGTTTCTTCTCTTGGGAGGTTTTGAGCCTTTTCGTCCCGTTTGTGTTCCAGAGCCCCATTTTGGGAGATAGGGGCGAGGGTTAGATTCACCCCCTCCCCCAAAACAAGTATGTTGTCAAAGGTGACAAATAAAGGGATTGCTGACATTACATGTGGGAGTCGTCGTGGCATAGACGCTCGCGTGTGGATCGGAAGGTCTTTGGGTTCGCTCCCTGCCGGAGCCTGACTTTTTTCAAAAATCACCTTAACTCCCAGGTCAACCCAGCCCTGAGTGGGTACCAAGTGCAGTCCCAGGAAGTAAAGGCGTCCGGCATGATGCTGACCACATCACCCATCTTGTGCTAACTGGTCTATAAAGATGTAGGACTAGCCCTAAAGGCGTGAAAAAGGGACCTTTACCCCCTCTTTAGTGACATTACATGTGGTGGGTCGAAAGGTGCAGATATCACAGCCTATCTGTAAACCCCAACACCGCATGCAAACAACTCTTTTGATGGTGAATGCTGAAGAAGAGGTTTTTAGGCTATCTTCCGAATAACTGTCCCAAATTATCGAGGCTGAAAATATACCCTAACAGGGCCTCAGATGTAAATTGCGGACTTCCAGGCAATCGCCGAGAGTATCTCCTACGCCGCTACTCGCGGCGTGGATGAGTAGCAGCGTGGATTGGAGCTAAACTAGATGGCTGGGATTCATGAGCAGCAGCTACCTCATCTCCTGCAGCTTCCTTCATTTTATTTGCTCGTGAGTCCCAGCCATCTAGTTTAGCCCCACGCCGCGCATGGTATACGACCATTCATCTCCCTTGTGTATAAATTTTTTACTTATCTGTCATCTGACATTCTTTCAATGTGCCCCAACCATTTAAGTCTATTAGCTCTCATGATGCCAGTGATCAGTGGTGATTCAAACAGATTATGAATTTCATTATTGCTTCTCACTCTCCATTTCCTGCTGTTTTCATCTTTGATGGGTCCAAAGATTTGTCATAAGACTGATTTTGAAAACCTGTAATAAGGCTTCATCTCTTTTAGTTGTGCTCCAAGTTTCAGAGGCATATAAAACAACTGTCTTATCAATGTCTTATGTATTTTGATCTTGGTGTTGCGAGATCACATCACCTCCATATGACAACGTTATTTATTTCTGCATTGTTTCAGGCTACCTGCGGAATGTTGTGACAGGGGAACATTTTCGTTTTATCAGCATGTGGATGGCACGCAGTTCTTACCTGGCTGCCGCCTTTATTATGCTTATCTTTGTAAGTGATCATACGGGCTGCCTTCGAACGTACTTGTATCTTTGTGGCCGTATTAGCTGACATAACATTTATGTACATATTTAAGATCCAGTGTTAGCTGACTTAATGAACATCTAATGCAATCACTAATAAACTACAGACATTCATTAACTGGTGCCTGCACAGAATAGAGGGAATTAAATGGTATGGTAGAATCACTAAAGTAGAGCTTTGGGAGAGAACTAAGCAAGCTCCAGTAGACCAAGAGGTGAAGAAAAGAAGCCAGATAGGACACACCTTGAGAAAACGGGAGAACAATATAACTAGAATGTCTTTGCACTGGAACCCACAGAGGCATAGGAATAAAGGAAGGTAAAAAAAAAAACACATAGAAAAGGGAGCTGGAGAATGAAGTTAGAAAGATGGGGAGAGCTGCATGCGATAGCAAAAGATAGAACGACTTGGCGTGAGTTGGTTGAGGGCCTATGCTCCATTGGGAGCTAGAAATGCAGAAGAGTTAGCTGACTTAGAATTTACTTTATTTGTGGCAGTATTAACTGACTTTGAATGTGCTTGTATTTGTATGTGGCACTATTTACTGATTACGATTTTGCTTGTATTTTTAATTGGCAGTATTTAATGACTTAGAATTTGCTTTATTTGTGACAGTGTAGACTGACTTAGAATTTACTTTATTTGTGACAGTGTAAACTGATATGAGAATTTGCTTGGGTTTTAATTATTAACAGTCTTAAGAATTTTATTTTAATCTTTCAAGTTGGCAGTAGTAACTGACTTAGAAATTGCTTGTATTTTTAAGTGGATGTAATTGCTCAGAATTCACTTGTATTTGTAAGTAGCAGTATTAACTGACTTAGAATTTTGCTGGTAATTTTCAGACTGTGTCAGTGTCAACACTTCTGAGGTATTCCCATCATCAGATTTTTGTTTTCATCAGTAAGTATTCAATATTGTAGGCAGAAAACATTTTCACAATAACAGATGATGTAAACATGTGTGTGTGTGAGTGTGTATGTTTTTTGTTTGTTTGTTTAGTTAGTATTACTATTTGTAGTGTTTAAGTTTAAACAACAGATCTTAAACACTACACAGAGTAATCATCAACTCTTATTCTTCCTCGGCACCCTGACCCATTGAGGTTTATTGCTTTCCCTTTTGGGTTCTGGGGCTCCAGAGAAAAAAAAAAATAGACTCAGTCTCCCCTCGCCCTCCTGCCCCTAACAAGCATGTCAAAGGAGGGTACTAATCATTTATGTTTCCTTTAAAATTAGAGTGCATCTGTCTGAGAGGCAAGAGCCAGCAGTCTGCATACAGATAAGCCAGATCTGTAAAACAGATATACACACAAAACTCAAGTTCTGGGTCAAGACCAAAGTCCAGGATTGGATGAATAACCAGAACTTTCCACCGGAGTTTGCAGCAGATGAACGCTAAGAAGAAGAAGAAGAAGAAGAAAAGGTTAATTGCTGCAGATATCACCGGCCATTTGTGTCTAAATTGGTCTTTTATTTCCAGCTGATGGCTTACAGTGTTCGTAAGTCTGCTGTTATGTTATCAGAGTTGACTTTGTTATATGTTGCACATTGAGCTGTTCACATAAGAAGTTAGTTATAATGTTTCCTGTCTTGACCTTGAAGACGGCACAGGTGGGCTTCATCAGGCTTTACTCCCAGGACCCGTAATAGGGTTAGCATGTGAGACTTGTGGAATACAGGTCTACCTGTTTATTATATCTCCACAGTCTTCTTGGTCTGCCCAGTGGTCTGCTTCCAGTCTTCTTCTTAGCCTTCACTGGCTGTAAACTTCTACGGGAAGTTCTGGTTGTTTGTCCACTTCTGTACTTTAGTCTTGTTCCAGAACTTGAATTTTGCGTTTGCATCCATGTGACAGATCTGGCTTACTTGAATGCAGACTGTTGGTTCCCTACTTCTCAGGCAGATGCATTCTTTGTAGGTAAAACCCCTAACTAGTCGCCTTTTTTCTCCTGTTCAACTCTTTTGTGTATGCATTTGTTGTCTCTCTTAGCTGCCATTCTTTATGTATCCTCTAGCCATTGTAGTTTACCTGATGATACGAGCTTTTATAGGAGATTTCAACAGATTCAGCAGTTTTACCTACAACATTTGGTTATTTAAGTTCTGTTGGCATCTTTCTGTCTTTCCAGACCACGGTGTCATATTGTGCTATGGGGAGGCGGGGAATCACAGCCCATGGCGATGGCGAGTGTGATTAGCAAGACCTACCCACATAAAAAAAAAAAGGCTTGCTTGCGGATTTGAAGGTCGTGGGTTCAGGCCCTAACAGGTGGACTTTTTTCGAACTTGACCTTGGCTCCCAGGTCAACCCAGCCTTAAATGGGTACCAGGTGAAGTCCTGGAAGTAAAGGCGAGTGCTGATTGGTCTGTAAAATGTAGGTCTAGCCCTATATGCCCAGTGCACCTAATGGCGTGGACAAGGTTTCTTCACTTACTTTACCCTGCTGTCTAGGGTGGCTTTAGAAGGACTTTCAGGTACACCTCGACCGGGCCAGCCATCAGTAAATGGCCCAGGGGTCCTTTATTTCACTTTTATTTGCATTGTATATTTCATAATAGAGTGGATGTTTTGCTTGGAATACTTTATTCTTCTTGTCTCTGTTTCTTCTCCTCAGTGGATTTGCTGCAGATGTTTGATTTGAACATAGCAATAGCTTTCCCTGCAGCCCCACTCTTAACCGTCATATTAGCGCTTGTTGGTGAGTAGTTGTTTCCCAAATGTTGTGTGTTTTGGTTACTTTAATATGCGATAAGTAGTAGATAGTAGATAATTGTAGATTTAAGAAACTGTCTATCATATTAGATTAGTTGATGAGTAATTGTTTTATTAGAATTTAACAGCTTACAGATGTGACTGCACCAGCAAAGGCATCAAGGAGTCTGTTTGGTCAGCTTGCATCTTCTCTGTAGCAGCATACAGATGTGACTGCACCAGCAAAGGCATCAAGGAGTCTGTTTGGTCAGCTTGCATCTTCTCTGTAGCAGCATACAGATGTGACTGCACCAGCAAAGGCATCAAGCAGTCTGTTTGGTCAGCTTGCATCTTCTCTGTAGCAGCATACAGATGTGACTGCACCAGCAAAGGCATCAAGCAGTCTGTTTGGTCAGCTTGCATCTTCTCTGTAGCAGCATACAGATGTGACTGCACCAGCAAAGGCATCAAGCAGTCTGTTTGGAGAGCATGCACCTTCCCTGTAGCAGCATACAGATGTGACTGCACCAGCAAAGGCATCAAGGAGTCTGTTTGGTCAGCTTGCATCTTCTCTGTAGCAGCATACAGATGTGACTGCACCAGCAAAGGCATCAAGGAGTCTGTTTGGTCAGCTTGCATCTTCTCTGTAGCAGCATACAGATGTGACTGCACCAGCAAAGGCATCAAGGAGTCTGTTTGGAGAGCATGCATCTTCTCTGTAGCAGCATACAGATGTGACTGCACCAGCAAAGGCATCAAGGAGTCTGTTTGGAGAGCATGCACCTTCCCTGTAGCAGCATACAGATGTGACTGCACCAGCAAAGGCATCAAGGAGTCTGTTTGGTCAGCTTGCATCTTCTCTGTAGCAGCATACAGATGTGACTGCACCAGCAAAGGCATCAAGGAGTCTGTTTGGTCAGCTTGCATCTTCTCTGTAGCAGCATACAGATGTGACTGCACCAGCAAAGGCATCAAGCAGTCTGTTTGGTCAGCTTGCATCTTCTCTGTAGCAGCATACAGATGTGACTGCACCAGCAAAGGCATCAAGCAGTCTGTTTGGTCAGCTTGCATCTTCTCTGTAGCAGCATACAGATGTGACTGCACCAGCAAAGGCATCAAGCAGTCTGTTTGGAGAGCATGCACCTTCCCTGTAGCAGCATACAGATGTGACTGCACCAGCAAAGGCATCAAGGAGTCTGTTTGGTCAGCTTGCATCTTCTCTGTAGCAGCATACAGATGTGACTGCACCAGCAAAGGCATCAAGGAGTCTGTTTGGAGAGCATGCATCTTCTCTGTAGCAGCATACAGATGTGACTGCACCAGCAAAGGCATCAAGGAGTCTGTTTGGAGAGCATGCACCTTCCCTGTAGCAGCATACAGATGTGACTGCACCAGCAAAGGCATCAAGGAGTCTGTTTGGTCAGCTTGCATCTTCTCTGTAGCAGCATACAGATGTGACTGCACCAGCAAAGGCATCAAGGAGTCTGTTTGGTCAGCTTGCATCTTCTCTGTAGCAGCATACAGATGTGACTGCACCAGCAAAGGCATCAAGGAGTCTGTTTGGTCAGCTTGCATCTTCTCTGTAGCAGCATACAGATGTGACTGCACCAGCAAAGGCATCAAGGAGTCTGTTTGGTCAGCTTGCATCTTCTCTGTAGCAGCATACAGATGTGACTGCACCAGCAAAGGCATCAAGGAGTCTGTTTGGAGAGCATGCATCTTCTCTGTAGCAGCATACAGATGTGACTGCACCAGCAAAGGCATCAAGGAGTCTGTTTGGTCAGCTTGCATCTTCTCTGTAGCAGCATACAGATGTGACTGCACCAGCAAAGGCATCAAGGAGTCTGTTTGGAGAGCATGCACCTTCCCTGTAGCAGCATACACAAGGATTTAGCACTTAAGTCAATTTGGTGCACATCAACAATAAATTTGTCTTTCTGTCTTCTCCTTTGCTTTTTTTTAATTGTTTATCTGTTGTCACTAAGTTTTGAAGATTTTAAATGATCTTAATCTGTATGATTAACATAGGTATGGAAGCAATCATGTCGGAGTTTTTCAATGATACAACCACAGCATTTTATATCATCCTGATTGTATGGATTGCTGATCAGTACGATGCCATTTGTTGCCATACCAACATTAGCAAGAGGATCTGGTTACGGTGAGTAAACCACTTTTACTAGCAGTAGTAGTAGCGACAACAGTATAATATTAGTAGTAATAGTAGTAGTATTACTAGCAGAGTAAAAGTAGTGGTATAGTAGTAGTAGTAGCAGCAGCAGCAGCTGTAACAGTACTAGTCTCTTTGACTTCCCAGGATGTTTTCTTGTAAACATTTTAGACTGGGCCAGCCTTCTTCATTTCCCAGGATGTTTTCAACGCTGAATCAAACCCAAGTCCTCTGGGCCAGCATTGCATTTGTCTAGCCACTACACTTCTACACTTCCCATAAATCAGCAAGTCACTGTTATAATTTAAAAAAATTGAATGCCATAATTTTACCAGACAAACAAAAAGACAAACAAAACCAAACTAAAAAAAAGCTTAAAAAAAATTCTTATAGTATCACTTTTTAGGATGATATAGGACTCTGGGGTATTGAGCCTGCATGGCTAGTGCAGTCGCCATGTACTCTATATGTTAAATTGTCAAGATGTAATTTTACCCTCTAACAGAAAGAAATGTCCATCACATAACTAAGGATTTAAACCCAGGTCTCCCGCTTGAGAGCTCAGCATTCTAACTACTTGGCCATCCACATTTCACAAATATAATGGATGATTTTGTTATGTATGTTATAGACTTGTATGTCATTTACACAAACTGTCATTTTATGTACATTTTATTGCATAGTAAATTTTAAAAAAGTATTGTCTGTGTCTACATTATGTAAATGGTAATGCCTTTTACCTTTCCCATCCAGATTTTTCTACTTGTATCATTTTGCGTTCTATGCCTACCATTACCGCTTCAATGGTCAGTATAGCCCTCTCGCTCTGTTCACTTCCTGGCTTTTCATACAGGTGAGTATTTGGTTTTTGTCTGTGTGTGTTTGTCTGCCATAGTTTAAAAACTAGCATTAACATAGGCTAGTCTTATCTTTGTATGGGCTTTGCAATATGCAAGTCTTATCTTAGTATGGGATCTCTTAGTATGGGATCTCTTAGTATGGGTCTCTTCAGCCTAAAAAATGCTACTTTTGTTTGAGCTATTTTACACGGTGTCCCATAAGTTTCCATTCAAGAGACAAATCAACATTTCACAAACACCATTGCAAGCATAACCATAGCTGTGCTTAAACTAGTTCTTTAGCAGTTGGGGACATACATCAAAATATATTTTCATAGGAAAGATAAACATGTTTTAATGAACGTCATTCTTCTTCCCTTCTTTTTTCTTTTGTCATCTCACTGTTACCTTTTTGTAGCCCAGTATCATAGTTTTCTGCAGTCTAGTGTTTCTTGGGTGATGGATTTGTTCTTCTTTTTTTTTTTTTTTTTTTTTTTTTTGCAGGTTTAGCCTACACCATGTGTTCAACTCTTTCTTGGTTTCCCCCTTGCCTTCTTCCCAGATGTTCTGCTGTAAAAAGTCTCATATACAGTTTGATTTAGCTGCATTCTCACGAGATGGCTAAACATCTTCCATCTGTTGTATCAGGATGCTTAAGCACTTAAACATCTTGATATGCCTCAGACTTCTTCATTGACTTTGATGTTGTATCTTAAGGGCATTGTTTAAAAAAATTTTGTTTTTCAAAATTGCCATCACTTCAGTTTTTCTGCTGTTCAGACTAAGATTTTTGTATTGTGACTTTCTGTTACAGTTCATTATATCCATCATTTTTAGTATTTAGATTACTTAAGTGTGCACACAAACAATGCATTACTTGAGTTACATCAACATATAGTGAAGCATAAAATCCACTGAAATACACAAATCTTATTATCTTCTCTAGTTCACTGTACATCTCTTGACTGTTAATCTGCTTTATTTAAAGAAAGTCATCCTAATCATCATTGTAAATTTTTACTTTTGCTGTTGAGGAGGGGGGGGGGGGGGGGGGGAGCCTCGGCGGATTTGTAATATTTAAATTCACTGTGGGAAGACATTACTTTGAATTAGATAACATTCCGTGTGGGTGCAGGGCCCCATTGTGGGAAAATCAAGAATAGACCAACTGCTTCCCCAAAAAAAGCAAGTCGACTCCCTGTGTGGGTGCAGGGCCCCATTTTGGGAAAAACAAGAATAGACCCACTGATTCCCCCCCCCCCCCCCCCCCCCCAAAGTGGACTCCCTGTGTGGGTGCAGGGCCCCATTTTGGGAAAAACAAGAATAGACCCACTGCTCCCCCCCCCCCCCAAAAAAAAAAAAAGTCGACTCCCTGTGTGGGTGCAGGGCCCCATTGTGGGGAAAACAAGAATAGACCCACTGCTTCCCTAAAAAAGCAAGTCGACTCCCTGTGTGGGTGCAGGGCCCCATTTTGGGGGAAAACAAGAATAGACCCACTGCTCCCCCCCCCCCCCCCCCGCCTCAAAAAAATTTTTCGGCTCCCTATGTGGGTGCAAGCCCCATTGTGGGGAAAACAAGAATAGACCCACTGCTTCCCCAAAAAAGCAAGTCGACTCCCTGTGTGGGTGCAGGGCCCCATTTTGGGGAAAACAAGAATAGACCCACTGCTTCCCCCCCCCCCAAAAAAAAAAAGTCGACTCCCTGTGTGGGTGCAGGGCCCCATTGTGGGGAAAACAAGAATAGACCCACTGCTTCCCCAAAAAAGCAAGTTGACTCCCCGTGTGGGTGCAGGGCCCCATTTTGGGAAAAACAAGAATAGACCCACTGCTCCCTCCCCCCCCCAAAAAAAAAGCAAGTTGACTCCCCGTGTGGGTGCAGGGTCCCATTGTGGGGAAAACAAGAATAGACCCACTGCTTCCCCCCCAAAAAAAAAAGCAAGTCGACTCCCTGTGTGGGTGCAGGGCCCCATTTTGGGGAAAACAAGAATAGACCAACTGCTTCCCCCCCCCCCCCCCCCCCAAAAAAAAGTCGACTCCCTGTGTGGGTGCAGGGCCCCATTGTGGGGAAAACAAGAATAGACCCACTGCTTCCCTAAAAAAGCAAGTCGACTCCCTGTGTGGGTGCAGGGCCCCATTCCCACCCAAAAAAAAGGTCGGCTCCCTGTGTGGGTGCAGAGCCCCATTTTGGGGAAAACATGAATAGACCCACTGCTTCCCCCCCCCCCCCCCCCCAAAAAAAAAGTCGACTCCCTGTGTGGGTGCAGGGCCCCATTGTGGGGAAAACAAGAATAGACCCACTGCTTCCCCAAAAAAGCAAGTTGACTCCCCGTGTGGGTGCAGGGCCCCATTTTGGGAAAAACAAGGATAGACCCACTGCTCCCCCCCCCCCCCCCAAAAAAAAAGCAAGTTGACTCCCTGTGTGGGTGCAGGGTCCCATTGTGGGGAAAACAAGAATAGACCCACTGCTTCCCTCAAAAAAAAAGCAAGTCGACTCCCTGTGTGGGTGCAGGGCCCCATTTTGGGGAAAACAAGAATAGACCCACTGATCCCCCCCCCCCCCCCCCCCCCCCCAAAAAAAAAAGTCGACTTCCTGTGTGGGTGTAGGGCCCCATTTTGGGGAAAACAAGAATAGACCAACTGCTTTCCCCCCCCCCCCCCCCCCCCCCCCCCCCCCCCCAAAAAAAAAGTCGACTCCCTGTGTGGGTGCAGGCCCCATTGTGGGTAAAACAAGAATAGACCCACTGCTTCCCCAAAAAAGCAAGTCGTAGGAGTTGACTAATTGGGGACTTCCTTCGAAGTTGGAGTGCATCTGCCCGAGTGGCAGGGAACAACCAACTGCACTCACTTAAAACACTAAACAGATGTACATGCTTAACTCAGGCACTGTCTCAAAGCCAAAGTCCAAATGGACAAAAAGACCAGGACTTTCCGATGCAGCTTACAGCCGGTGAACAAAGACAAATAATTAGATAACTATTAAAATATGTTACCCTGCTCAGATCAGTAATTTGTTTTATTATCTGTTTTTTCCCCTAAGCACTCAATGATCTACTTCTTCCACCACTATGAACTACCTGCCATACTACAGCAAGTCCGCATCCAAGAGTTATTTGCTGAACCAGCTCAACCTGGAGCCGAAGCTGAGGATCAGCAGCAACAGCCGCCCAACAACCCTGAAGATGGTGGGACGCCTGTAGATGCCAGCGAGACTAATTTAAATGGCAACTTAGAGGGAAATGATGGTAGCGGACAAAATGGTGTGTCAGGCAGCGATGGGAGTAATGGGTCAGGGGTTGCGGGTCCGGGAACTAGCGTTGACAGGGACACAAGTGAGAATCATGCCAGCAACGGGAGGAACTCACAAACAGACGCAGTTCCCAGAGAAATTTTGAGGCTGGATAACATTAATGTCAACCCAAGGGATGGGGCTGCAGGCCTGACAGATCTGTTTAATATCCTGCGCAGATCTAGATTTCTGCAGAATTATATCAGTCGCCAGCCTGGCCTTGAAGGCAGAGCTGCTCCGGCTGCTAACTTGAGGAATGAAAGTGGTAATGGGAACTATGAAATAGAGCGTGTTACTGTTTACACACAGAGCAACATCTACAGGCTCTTTCGTCGTCTGAGAAGCACTAACCGAAGACCTGCAGAGCAAAGTGCTGCATCTGCTAACTCTTCCACTAGTGGTTCAGAGAGACATCCAAGTGGTACTGAACAGGCTGGTGTTGAAACTGGGAATGATTTCAATAATGAAACAGGCGGCAGTTCAACTCACATACAAGATAACACAGACCCTACAACAACTGCTAGCCACTCTAATGGTGGTTCAAAAAGCCAGCCAGATGTTGTTCCACAAACTACTGCTGCATTTTCTAATAGCTGCTCAGACACAGATTCAGGCAACATCCTGCGTTCTAGTCAGTCTGCTCAAGCTGCAGCTGTTTCCAGTAGCGGCTCCGATATCGTTTCAGACAATCCTGAACATACTGTGACATCGATGTACACTGCCAGTCGTCCAAACGGCAGTTCACAGAATGCTTCAGGTGATGTCCATACCAGTTCTTGTGACTGTTTAAAGGTTATTCCCTCAACTGATAGATCCTCCATTGATAATGACACCTCATATTTAAGCAAAGAAACATCTCTGGATGCTAACATCAGCAGTAACATCTGTTCTGTCATCAAGCAGGATGGAAAGTCGTGTCCAGTTGCTGGCCCTGGTCAAGAACCTGTCTCTTCAGAAATATTTCAGGCAAAATCCAGTCTGCATCCTGATCAGAAGCTTAGAATTAACTCTGGAGCAACCGACACAAGTATTGTTAATTATAACCAAGATGTAAAACATAGCAACAAAAATAACCCAGTTATGTCTGCAGTCTTTCAGGATATGGATTATTCTTCTGCTGAGCAGAAGATCACTTATCTTAACCAGTCTGAAATTAGTTCTCCAGCTTTGGAAGTATGCCAACTCAACAGTGCAGATTCTGCAGCCAGACAAGAGTTGAAACTCCAGCATCCAAATTTAGACTGGCAGGAGTCTTCGCGTTCTGGTGCACTCTGCAGCACCCCGACATCTGCCAGATTGCATTCTGCACCAAGTTCCATTTCAGAAGTGCCTTCATCCTTAGAAACAACCAGCACTTCTGTGGATAAAGTAGTGAAGAGCATGCCTCTGATACAGCCGTCGCCCACCACAAGTGATGTTTATAACTGTGATCAACAACAAGTCTCTGGGAACTTTGACACCTCAGACACACAGGATGTCAGCCACGAGGGCACAGCTGTGTAGTGTGTTATATTTCTGTGACTGACATTGATATGAAGAACTCGCTGTGTAGAAGCATTTTGGTATAAAACTCAACTGTCTTTTCTGCTTTTTTTTTTTTTTTAACCTCATTCAGTGTGATGTAGGATAAGGTGACTGGGAGCCTGTAGCTGCCTTGTATACTGAAGTCATTTCAGCAATAACAAAAACTGGGGACCCTGTGTTGCCATAGAAACAATGTGAACAAGAAATTAAAATGTACTAATAAATTAATTGCAAGAAGTATTGCAAGAAGTATAGCCTTATATCTCCCTCATCCCTTGAGGGTTTCGGGGTCCCATTGTGGGGAGAACAAGAAAAGACCCACTACCTCCCCAATGAGCATGTCGGAGAGGAGTACACTTTTGGGAGCTTCCTTCGAAGTCGGAGTGCATCGGCCCAAGTGGCAAATAACAAGCAACTGTCCGCAAGTAAGCCAGTAAAATGGAGGTACACGCAAAAGCAAAACTTAAGCCCTGGCACAGAACCAAAGTCACAATAGACGAGCAACCAGAACTAACCACCGGAGCTTACATCTGGTGAACAAAGGAGAAGAAGAAGCTATCTCCCTCGATACCAGAAGCGGTAAAAGAGGAAGCGAAGAAGAGAATTAAATGAAGAGCACATTTTTTAGTACATTTTAATATGTTTATGACACAGAAGTCAGTTTAAATTCTGAGACAGCGCAGTTGTTTCTTCATTTGTGTGTGTGTGTGTTGTTTAAATCGTTTGCAGCGAGGATACTTTTTGTTTTGTAAAATACACCACTCATCACTGAGTTCAGGAAAGAAGCCGCCACCCCATCTAGTAATGATGCAACCTAGTATATGTGCAATCTTGATAATTTCACACCTTTATATCTGTATCCCTGTGTGGGTTACCGATCCCCATTTGGGTTGGGGGGGGGGGGGGGGGGGGAGGAGGAGGGAAGGACCCTCTTCCACTTGAAAAATGTGTCATAAAAAAGTGACTAATTGAGACGTTGCTGTCATCAGACGTGTTGGTCTGAGAGACGCAGATATTTCAGCCTAGCTGTAAACCACAATAGAGCATGCCAACTGCCTTTTTTCCAGGCAAATGCCAAAGAAGATAATTCACACTGGCTGTACAATTATTTTATAACAGATTGATTCATTTTGTGTTCTGTGTTTTTCAGTTAGCGACTGATATATATATATATATCTTTCTCGTTTCCTTTTGTCATTTCAATGTTTTGTCTTTTCTTCTTTATCAAAGTGATGTTTATCTTTCACCTTTTTTTTTTCAAACCACTTTTACAATAAAGTGCAAGGGGGGAATAAGACCATATGGTCTTGTGTATTTCATACACACATAAAGTCTAGTTTGTTGTTAACAAGCCAGTTCCTTTGGCTTAAGTGGTAAAACATGTTCTAAAAGAGCTTGACCTAATTCAGCTTCAGTAACTTCATTGAAATTGCTTTCATCAATGTAAATCTTTTAAAATGGCAAAATACAAGCATTGATTTAGTGTCATATATTTATATTTATGTGATCAGATAGGACAGAATTACATTAACAACACGCTTGATTATGATGGAGTATTTCTTGCCGCTTAGTGGGCAATACCGGCACCTTTTTCTTCTTCTTCTGCTTTTTAAAAATTTTAAGATGTATAAAAGATCAAACGTCTGACCAGTTGAACCTGGTGTTTGCATTAAGTGTAAGGATTGCATCAACCACAGTCTTCATTGAGGCCGTTGGCTTTCTCATCTGCAAACCACTGGCAGGAAAAAAAGTAATCTCTTGACTGCTTTATTTTTTTTTTTTAAATGTCTGTCCATGATATTCTCAGCATGTTCCTCTGAAGCTGCCGCTGTGCGACCCATAATTTTTAAAATATGGCTGTGAATCATGGACAATTAATAAAAAGAAGCCAAACAATTTCTTGAGGCCTTGGGGATGCGGTTTTACAGAAGAATTCTTAGAATTCCTTGTACAACCAAAAACGATGTTTTGAAAGAGGCAAAGGGTTTGAAGACAACTTATCACAAACATCAGAAAGAGTCAGTCAGCATTTTGTTTGGGTCATACGAAAAGAAGGCAGTGAACAATGTTGTGGGCTCTTTTCACACCTTTGACATTTCAGGCATGTAGTGCTAGACCTCTGTAGACACCCGGGTGGAGGATCTGGTCATTGTGCACCGCCCGCCTTTACTTCCCAGGACATTTCTTGGTACCCTTTTTAGGCTGTATCGACTTGGGAACAGGTCAGTTTTGAAAAAGAAATCCGCTTAGATGTGAGTTTGAACCTGAGACCTTTGGACCGACAAGCGAGTGTATAGCTGCTGTGTCACCTTGACTACTTCTTGTAGTGGGTCTTGATTATAATTCTCTTCTACTACTCCTTCTTCGCCGCCCCCCTCCTTTTCCTCAAAATTTGTGAAAATTTGATGTATGAAACTGACCTTTGCTACTTTTATAACACCCCCTACATTAGTTCTTCTTCTCAAGCCTTCACCAGCTGTAAATGCTGGTGGAAGGTTCTGGTTGTTCATCCCCTTCTGGACTTTGATCTTGTTTCATAACTTGAGTTTTGCTTGTGCATTTGTTTTACAGATGTATCTTATTTTATATGCAGACAGGTGGTTTCTCGCCTCTCTGGCAGATACATTAGTTCTTAAAGGATAATTCAGTGTTTGTGGCAAAGTAAAGTATTTGAGACAGATATTTTCATGTGTTGATAGCTGGTAGTCCAATTTATGTGGTTTTTATGCTTTAAAAAAAAAATATTGTATTGTTCTGTCATTTAAATTAATTTTCTTTACAACTTTAAACTATTTAAAAAGAATTTAATTTGACCAAAACAGAAGGTAAAAGTACAGTCGGGAAATGTGAAACAGCGTCATTGCACACGGTTATAAACCATAGGTGCTTTACCACCAGTACAGACAGCTGATTAGAAACTGTCCGCCTGTGTCGCTGTCTGCAAGAAACATCGTAGCTTCAAACACGTTCCTCCATTTAAACCAAAGTGTTAACTCTGGTACCTATTTCCTAGAGGCAGGGTGTACACTGGGAACCGCCCGGTTTCGAACACCGGCCGTGGGCTGCAGTGTGTTGCAGCTGAATTTTAAAGCGTGTCTTCTATCGACTGCGTTATTGCGGCCCCCTTTACCAAAACAAAAAAGGCGAAATTATTAACCCTTTAACTTGACCATTTTGTAACAACTCGTCATCAGAATTGTCCTGTCGTGCCATTATGTGTTACACATGTCTCGCAGTCTGTCCTCCATTCCGTTTGTTCCCTCCCTTTTTCTGTACAATCAGTTCAGTATCATGGGTGGAATTCGGTCCATTACCTTTAGCCTCTCTCACCAATGTTCATTTTTATGTTTTTTTTTGGTGTCTTCGCTTCCTCTGTCCCTTTATTTTCTGTTTTTGTGCCTGTTTGGTAATTCTCTGCTCTTTTCTACTTAGGATGTATCCAGTATAGCATTGTCTTCTTTGTCTTAAAACTGTTATTACCACTGGTAGCAGATCAGACATTTCTCTATTTCTTCACCCATCTTGAATTTGTCCCATTTTATGTTCATTTTCTTCAGGCATTTGTTATCAAATACATTGAACATGCTGAATTATGAATCAACATCACAACACTCGGGACACTTCCATAAAGGCTTCGTTCCCATCTTCAGCAACAAGCGAAGAGTTCTAGTTCTGACGGTACCAGTAGCTGTCTGATTGTATCTTTGTCTCGCTTTTACCTTGAGTGTTGGGCATCGGCCAGATCCCCTAGCACCATTCTCCTGAGATCGTAATGATCTGTTTTACCTCCACACTGTTCACTTTCTCCCCAAGGACCTTTGCAACATCTAGCTTGTCATATATCACTTCACCACCAGGTGGTGCAGAATAAGCCAGTCCAACTGCCTGTTAATTTCCCAACACACAGGTATCACCTAGAGAAAATATGTTAAGTGACACTACCTACCTGGGACCTCTAAAGCAATGCTTGCCACTCTGCACAGAGCATGCCTGTCTCCACCTTTCTCAGCATGCTCTGTGAGTCAGTTACAATTCCGACATGTGTGTACAGCTGGTTCTTAAGCCAGTGGTAGGCAGCAGTGACTGCCTCCACCTCCATTCTCGAACTAGACGTTGTAGTATTATAACCCAGGCTTTTTTGCACTAAGCGACGTCCATTTGCTTTTGCTTTGAACCCCCATGCACTTCATGTACACTGTTCAACCACTCAGAGGGAAATTAATTCTGCATCAAATGATGTGAATCCCATTAAAAGTTTAAATGTTTGATAATATGTTGTTGGCATAACGCCAAAGTCACCTAGATGTTAAATCCTAGTTTGGAGAAAATCACGTTTGAACATTGAGCAGCAAATAAAAATGGTGTAGTTGCGTGAAAAGTAATAGTTTATTTTGACTACCTGAAGCAGGAATTCACATGTATACCTTTTGGATATTGTAAAGTGATAAATTACAGTCCAGAAAATACACGTAGGCGAGCATCCACAAAATTGTACCCTAAGGTGACTTTGGTGAGTTGTCTCATGTACCTGAGGAAACTGGCTTTAACTTGATAATAAAATTCGGTAACTTGCTATACAGCTTACTTAATCAGGATTTAAAAAATAAGAAATGAAATTAGTTTTTAAAAATTAATATGCTTTTTCTTTTTGTTTTACATTTTATTTATGCATCGTTGTTGATTTTGTTTATGACTGATTATGTGCAGCTTTTTGTTTTGTTCTTGTTTTTGATATTACCTGTGTTCTGGTTGAATTTGTTAGGTCAGTGTATAGGCATTTTGTGGTCTGTAGACTCAGCTTTAGAATGCAGTTTTTGTGTGTGTGTGTGATCAATTATCTTCTTCTTCTAAGTGTACACCGACTGTAAACTGAGATGGAAAGTTCTGGGTGTTCATCCACTTCTAGACATTAGTCTTGTCCCAGAACTTGAATTTTTTTTTTTTTTCCCCCAAACAAACATGGCTTGCTTGTATGCAGAGTGTTGATTCCTCATCTCTCAGGCAGATGCGCTGCAGCTTTAGATTAAAATCCCTAAAAATCCCTAATACGTCATCTTTTACAATACACTTGTTGGGGAGACAGTGGGTCTATTCCCTCCCCCACCCCTTCTTAATTCAAATATGATTAAATTAGACGTTTTTTAGTATAACTAATACAACATATGGGTTTTCTTGCAGGAGATTGGACATATGAGGTGTCTACATATCTTGGCTAATTGGAATCCACTGTGCTAGGTGGCCATATAGGCAGTAATTGTATCAGACTCCATGAATATGCTTCAGAAGATAGCAACAGGCGGTATGCTCTCTGGATGGGTAGAAAGCATTCGAAAATCACACTTAACCTTCCTCACCTGGATCTACACACTGGGTCATGCAGGCGTAAAGGGTAATGAGCGAGCGGACCAACTGGCAAGCACTGCACCAAGGATTGCCGGAAAAAGCATGGACAGAGCAGATATGGTCAATGCTGTATGAACTGGGCTAGTGGATAATGAGGAATCCCTGACACTAACACAATTGCGTGACATGGGAGTAAAGCATGGTGAAGAATGTCTATGCTGTCTTCGAGGCCAAAATAGGAGACAATATAACTAGCGTCTCATGGGAACAATTAGTAGAAGTACTTTGAAGTGGCGTCTGCATTGGAGGACTGAGCACGCATGGAAATGCCCAATGTGCACTGACATTGATTATGATAACATAACATAGCCATGTTTGTTGTAGATGGTATATGTGTTCTAGGGTTCACATTTGAGAAGAAATATGTTAACATCATCAGATGATGTAGGTTTTACACCTAGAGAAAATGTAAATATTCTATCCTTTGATAATCTATTTATTCCTGGCGGCAGTTTCTGGAGAAAATATGTAAGTTCTATCATTTGATAATCTGTTCTATCATTTGATAATCTGTTCTATCATTTGATAATCTGTTCTATCATTTGAAAATCTGTACTGTCATTTTATATTCCTCGGCGTCTGTGGCTTAGGCGGTGCGAACGCGCTTCGTAGTGCCGGGTTCGATCCCTGCTGCAGACGGTTTGTCTTGCGATGGTTTTGACGGTGGTACCGAGAGCCGACCGTCCAGAAGCAACGGCAAACTACTAGACATAAATTTGCCTAGAAAAACCACAACAGCCAGAAAGTGCTGGGGTTGGTTCTGCAATGTCCATTTTATATTCTGTTCTATCATTTGATGATCTATTCTATCATTTGATAATTGGTTCTGTCATTTGAAAATCTGTTCTATCATTTGATAATCTGTTCTATCATTTGATAATGTTCTGTAATTTTAAAATCTGAAACAAGCGGTCTGAGAAAAAGAGGACATCCAAGGAAAACATTAAGAAGAAAATTATTAGGAGAGGGAAACAATGCTGGGTTGAACTCCATGTCCAGAATCACAAAAGTTGCATGCAGTAGAGCAGATTGGCAGAATGACATGCTAGCCCTGTGTGACATCTAACAGCACACAAAGGATGATGATGAATTAAGGATTTGCTTTATCAGATGTTTTGGGCAGAAAGGTGCGGATATCACAGTCAAGCTGTAAAAGCAAAAGAAGAACCTTTAGAGAAATCTTGACATCTTAATTTGTTGACCTTTTGTGCAATTTCATTTGCTTAAACATCTGATTGAAAGCTTCACCACTTTGTGTTGAGGTATGTTAATAATTTATTTACTACTGCTATACAAACTGAATGTGTTCAGTACATGAAAGTTAACCATCAGGATGGGAAAGACGGCAGTCTCATCTCACAGTCCCTACTTGTGTAGGTTCTAGGGCAAGAAAAAGAATAGACCCACTGCCTCTCTAACAAGCCCGCCGTAAAAGTCAGCTAATTAGAAGTGTGAGGAACCAACAGTCTGCATACAGATATGCCAGGTCTATAAAACCGAGGTGCATACAAAATTCAAGTTCTGAAACATGGCCGAAGTCCAGAAATGGACAAACAACCTGAACCTTTCACTGGAGTAAACACTAAGGAAGAAAGATACCATGTCCCCCAGGGCTCAGTCTTTTTCTCCATTATGTTTATATTCCGTGCAGTCTTGTCAGTATCATAGAGGGAATCTAGTCCAGCAGCTTTGGCCTCCCTTTTCAGTGTTCATCTCAGGGTTTCTCTCAGATATCCTTGTTTCCTGTCCATTTGTTTCCAGTTTCACTGTCTGTCTGCTGCTTCTCATGTGCCAGTATATCACCAACTTCTTTGAGCATGTCGATGATTAATCTTGATTATTATAGATTCTCTTGGTTTGAAAACAGATTTGAATTGTTACCAACAGCCATGTTAGTCTTATTTTGCACATACAGGAAAACATCAGTTAACGTGAATCCCAAAGTACTGAAAAATAAAGAGTTTGTATTAAAAATTGTGTGCCAGTGTGGGTCAGTTAATAATATCCCCTGCTGGGACCAGCTTTTTTCTTCATATTAACTTAGTGTTTATCTTAAGCTAGTTATGTTAACAATGATTTACTGTCCATCCTGCTATGGCTTCCATACATAGCCGTTTATTACCACATTTGATTTTTTGGGTAAAATACTTTTTAAAACAAACTTAACATTTGTCATCCAGTAACTTGACTAGTCATCATTCTAAACCTTAGGACAGGTCATCGTTCTACACCTTAGGACAGGTCATCATTCTACACCTTAGGACAGGTCATCATTCTACACCTTAGGACAGGTCATCATTCTACACCTTAGGACAGGTCATCATTCTACACCTTGGGACAGGTCATCATTCTACACCTTAGGACAGGTCATCATTCTACACCTTGGGACAGGTCATCATTCTACACCTTGGGACAGGTCATCATTCTACACCTTGGGACAGGTCATCATTCTACACCTTAGGAAAGGTCATCATTCTACACCTTGGGATAGGTCATCATTCTACACCTTGGGACAAGTCATCATTCTACACCTTGGGACAGGTCATCATTCTACACCTTGGGACAGGTCATCATTCTACACCTTGGGACAGGTCATCATTCTACACCTTGGGACAGGTCATCATTCTACACCTTGGGACAGGTCATCATTCTACACCTTGGGACAGGTCATCATTCTACACCTTGGGACAGGTCATCATTCTACACCTTGGGACAGGTCATCGTTCTACACCTTGGGACAGGTCATCGTTCTACACCTTGGGACAGGTCATCATTCTACACCTTGGGACAGGTCATCATTCTACACCTTGGGACAGGTCATCATTCTACACCTTGGGACAGGTCATCATTCTACACCTTGGGACAGGTCATCATTCTACACGTTAGGACAGGTCATCGTTCTACACCTTAGGACATGGTGTATTTTTGGTCAGCAGTTTTCTGTTGGTTTCTATAATGACTTGTAATTATAGTTTTAGCTAAACAGGTGATTGGCCTGTTGTGCCTTTGCATGATGGACAGCCTACCTCGTTGCGGCCTGGCTGGTTCACATACCCACTACTTCGGAGATGCATAAAACACTCAGTTCTGGCACGGCCAGACCATCCTCCTGTTTTTAAGCCAGTCTTGGGAATCAATCTTAGCAGAGTTTAAAAAAATTCACAAGCATACGCACAAGCTTCATCTAAAGTAGTTCACCATTGTGCCCATGTAGGGTACGAGTGCAAACAAACTGCAGAACCTGTCCTGCAAGTATGTTCTTCATATGGCTCGTTAAGAAGGGAGTACTGGTTCAATGAGCCAACACCTTACTACACTGTATGGCACAAGGGAACTAAAAAACAAAACCCCCCCCCCCCCGAAAAAACCCAGTAAATGTTGAAGAACTAGTTGACAAGAAGTAGTCCATCAGTATAAATCAGAGAGCAATCAAAAGAAATGTGCCATTAAGACTCCATGTACAGCACTACTCTGTGTGTTTGAGCAGTCCATGTGATAGAATAAAAGTACCAGAAAAGTTTAATGGCTAGCACACTTGACTGTTAGCCTGTAAGAGTCATAGAGTTAAAATCCCCTATCAGATTTATAAAAATGACCTTGGCCCTTGAGTTGGCTAGGCCTAAAAGGGCTAGCAGGATGGTTTGATGAATGGATCATCGTCACGGCACAAGGTTAGTATTAGTAACCCATAAGTGCCCCGTTCTACTTCGAACTCAAGCCTGAGTCCGAAGAATCTCAGCTCAGTGCATGGACTCCATAGCACTGGCGAGGATCCTGAACTACTCTGGGTATATTTTTAACTCCAATTTTGCTCATGCAGCGCTGTTAGGCTACTCTTTTGATTTCCAGCTGCCAAGAGATTTTTTATGTGCGCAACAATACATACGGGCATCTATCTTACTACCCAGAGACCAGGAGAAATTACTAGAGGTCCACATGAAAAAAATCCCTTCACCGGGGCCTGAATCTGGACCTCCAGCACTCGAGGCGGGCACCATGCCTCGAGACCACTCAGCCCACCCAAGCTGCCAGGAAATAAAGGGGACTAATACTGGACCTCCATTCGGCGATGGATATTTCTATAGGTTTCACCTTTTCACCGAACAAAAAATAAATTGAATAACAGAACGTTGCTCCTTTTTGGTGCATCCCAAAAGGGGGACGGCTATCTTTAAAGTATCATTATTGTGTTTATTTGCATCATAAGGTCATGGGCTTAACACTCTTGAAATCCTTAACAACATCATTAATATTGGCAGGCTACATTGTAATTTATCACACTTTTAAGGTTTTCACTTGAAACCCACTCATATATTGGTCACATTGCCCACCAAGAGATGGTTGTCTTTTTACAGGAAGTTGCAGAACTGGCACCATCATTTTTTCGGCTGTTGTGGTTTTTCTAGACAAATGTTACGTTCAATAGTTTGCCATTGCTTTGAGAACAGTCAGCTCCCATTACCACTGTCAAAACCAGTGCAAGACAAATGGCCTGCGACTGGGATTGAACCCAGCACCCCAGTATTACGGAGCGCATTCGCATGGCCTAAGCCACAGATGCCGACATAGGTCTATAAGAGTATAAACACCTTAAGCCCTATCTTTCTTTTTCAGTACATGATTCAATAAGCCCTATCTTTCTTTTTCAGTACATGATTTAATAAGCCCTATCTTTCTTTTTCAGTACATGATTCAATAAGCCCTATCTTTCTTTTTCAGTGCATGATTCAATAAGCCCTATCTTTCTTTTTCAGTACATGATTCAATAAGCCCTATCTTTCTTTTTCAGTACATGATTTAATAAGCCCTATCTTTCTTTTTCAGTACATGATTTAATAAGCCCTATCTTTCTTTTTCAGTACATGATTCAATAAGCCCTATCTTTCTTTTTCAGTACATGATTTAATAAGCCCCATCTTTCTTTTTCAGTACATGATTTAATAAGCCCTATCTTTCCTTTTCAGTACATGATTTAATAAGCCCTATCTTTCTTTTTCAGTACATGATTTAATAAGCCCTATCTTTCTTTTTTTCAGTACATGATTTAAGCCCTATCTTTCTTTTTCAGTACATGATTCAATAAGCCCTATCTTTCTTTTTCAGTACATGATTCATAATTTGACATATGTTGTTCCTGATAACCAGTTATTATTTTAATGAGATCTGTGTGTGGGTGTTCAAAAAGAGAGACGCTGTGATGTAGTGGTTAGATGCTTGCCACGAGCTCGAAGGTTGTATGTGTTTCAAAAATGACTTTAGCTCCCAGACACGGCCCAGCCTAAAATGGGTACCAGGTAAAGTCCTGGGGAGTAAAGGCGGCCTGCATGATGTTGACCCTATCATGCATCAAGTGCCAATTGGTCTATAAAATATAGGGCTAGCCCTATATGCCCAATACACCTAATGGCGTGGAAAAGGCTCTGTTACTTTACTGTTGGTGAAGGGAAGGAAGACATCATAAATAAGTTGTTTTAGATTTGTTATTGCTCTGTCTGCTTACTGGATGGAATGTGAGGCTTTTTTCTTTGCACGGCATTTTGGGCTCAAAATCAGTGGACATACACCAGGCTGCAGACATTTCCTGCCATTAATGACCACCCAACAGTGCAGCGGCTACAGTCGGAAACCCTATGGGAAAATCTGGTGGATGTTACTGCACCACTTCACCTCTCAGAAACAACGCTCCAGCCACATATTTAAGATTTTCTAACCTGTAAGCAGCATATGTTGCATAAGTTAACAATTGTAGTACAGTAAAAACCCCATTAACACAAACTCGTTTAAGACAAACATTAATTTAACATGAACAAAATTTCAATTCTAACTAGATGTATTATTAAAATACATGTATTGGCACGCATGTTTTAAACACACACTCTTTAATGTGCCGTCCCTTGGCATTCGTGTTAATGAGATTTCACTGTATTATTACTCTGTATTTAAGAAATAAAATAACATCAAAATGTGTTTTTTTGTTCTGGCTTAGCTGTGTGAAATATTTCTTCTGTTTTCTCTCGGTGGGTTTAAAAGATTGAAGAACATTGAACTTACTCTCTATGTGTGTTCCGCCCCCCCCCCCCCCCCCCCCCCACCATTTTGGGAAAATAAGACTAAACCCACTGGCCCTAAGGAGAGTGTCGTAAGAGGTGATTTTTTAAGGGATTGTTTCCTTCGAAGTCAAAGTGCGTCTGCTTGAGAGGTGAGGAAACAGCAGCTTGTGTACAAATAAGTCGGATCTGTAAAACATGTGCATGTATCTGTTTACCCTGGAGAATTTTGTTTTGGCTGAGAATTTAAAGCTGTTTGTCCTGGAGAATTTTGTTTTAGCTGATTTAATTTGATTTGATTCAAGAACCGACATCACAGCACCCGGGGCATTCCCATAAGCGCTCCGTCTCCATCTTCAGCAGCCAGCGAAGAGTTCCGATACCTGGAGAAGTTTTTTTGTTTTGGCTGAGAATATAAAACTGTCCTGGAGAATTTTGTTTTGGCTGAGAATTTAAAATTGTTTTTTCCTGGAGAATTTTGTTTTGGCTGAGAATTTAAAGCTGTTTGTCCTGGAGAATTTTGTTTTGGCTGAGAATTTAAAGCTGTTTGTCCTGGAGAATTTTGTTTTGGCTGAGAATTTAAAGCTGTTTGTCCTGGAGAATTTTGTTTTGGCTGAGAATTTAAAAGCTGTTTGTCCTGGAGAATTTTGTTTTGGCTGAGAATTTAAAGCTGTTTGTCCTGGTCAGGTGACGCCTAATGCTATTTATTTAGCTCCTTCGGATTAAAAAAAAAAAAATTTGCTGAAGCAAGGACTGATGTGAGAGACTGGCTTCCCAAAACGTGTGGTTATCTACTCTTCATGGTAACAGAGTTTAGTTTATGGGCCTGCTTCCGCATCTCCTGCAGCTTTGCTCGTGAGTCCTAGCCATCTAGTTTAGCCCCAGTCCACGCCGTGGGGGCCACGTGGCGGTAGCCATAGTCGCTGGAAGCACGCAATTGACACGTGACTGAGGCTCGAACGGATAATTTTACGCCGCCATCTTTAGTGCCCGTTAATCGAAGAATAGCCAGTACTTCATACAGAGTTAGTAAATCGTAACAGTTAGTACAGTACTTCAGAGTTTGGACTTCAGTTAGTACTTTGTAGAGTGAGTATCTCATACAGAGTAAGTACTTCATACAGTTAGTATTTTATACTGAGTACTTCTTACCGTTAGTACTTCACAAAAGTTAGTACTTCATAACAGTTAGTACTTCGTACAGAGCTAGTACTTTATACAGTTAGTACTTCATACTTAGTACTTTTTACAGACTTAGTACTTTACATAGAATTAGCACTTTGTACAGAATTAGTACTTCATACAGTACTTCATTCAGAGGCAGTATATATGAGTTAGTACTTTAAACAGAGTTAGTATGACTTGAGAAATAGAAGCTTGGTATATGTTCATAACTAAACATGCTTTTTTTTTTTCTTCTCTGGATTTGTGACTAAAGAATAAAACAATGGATTTCAACAAGTTGTGTGTTGAAATGTATTTCTTTCTTCCTCACACATTCACAACACAAACTAATGATGCACGCTCGCACACAGGTGTGCTGCACATTATTTTTGAAGAAATAAACTGCAAAGTTATTACAGATTCACTCATCTAGAGCTTTGGCAGAGAACTAAACAAGTTCCAGTGGACCAAGAGGGGAAGAAAAGATGCTGGCGGTGGATAGGACACACATTGAGAAAACCTGAGAACAATATAAGTAGAATGTCTTTGCACTGGAACCCACAGGGGCCTAGAAATAAAGGAAGACCACCCCCCCCCCCCCCCCCACAAAAAATTTGAGAAGGGAGCTGGAGAGTGATGTTTGAAAGATGGGGAGGACATGGAGAGCTGCAGGCAGTAGCAAAGTATAGAACAACTTGGCGTGAGTTGGTTAAGAGCCTATGCTCCATTGGGGGTTAGAAAGGCAGAAGAAGAGGAAACTGCAAATTGTAGTTCTGTGTCCTTGGATTGCTGACCTCATTGTAGCAGGGTTCTGTTTGCATGGTGCAGGTATGGGGGAGAGGGGGGAAGGCTTCTATGGCTCTAGGATGGAGAGATGCCAGATTTGTACAGTCGAAGAGTTGGGGTTTTACTGTATAATAATTCGACAGCAGTACCACAACATCCAGCTTAAGAATGGAGGTGGAGGCGGTTACTGCAGCTTTCCACTGGCTAGAGAACACGACACACACACACACATTGTAATTGTAACTGATTCAGAAAGCATGCTGAGGAATTTCAGAACAGGTATGCTTCATGCAGAGTGGCATGCTTCGCTGCGGAGGACACGAGTGAGGAGTATTTTTCTGGATTTTTTCACCGGGTTTCGCCGGTGTGTTGGGAAATGAACAGGCGGACAGACTGGCTGGCTCTGCACAACTTGGTGGAATACTGCTACATGATAGGGCAGACGTGGTTAGTGCCTTGTGGGAGAGCGTGTACAATGCGGAGGAGCAGATGGATCACCACAGTCTGGTGAGATTGATGCAGTTTCCTCTGACGAGAGGTTCTGGCAGAAGCTCAAGGCTCAGAGGAAAGGCAAGACGGACGTTTAATCAGAAAGCTACTGGCACCATTAGTATCGGAACTCTTCGCTGGCTGCTGAAGATGGGGACGGAGCGCTTATGGGAATGCCCCGAGTGCTGTGATGTCGGTTCTTGAATCAAATCAAATCAAATCGACAGCACTGTAAGCATTGAAGCTGAACACATTTGTCAGATCATCGTCATCATCAAGTGTCTTGCCAGTTGCATGAGTCCCCATTCTGCGATCTTCGACAGCATGTATCAGTTCAAATGCTGACATCCCTCCATCATTATCATCATCATCAGGAGCCTTGCTGACTGGCGTAGGCAATCATGCCTCTCCACAATCTGCGATCTCCTGCAGCATGTATCACCTCCATACCATGCAACAAGACCGTCAAGAATCTTCTCTCGTTGTCTTCCTCTATCCCTCAAGACTGTCAAGAATCTTCTCTCGTTGTCTTCCTCTATCCTTCAGGACTGTCAAGAATCTTCTCTCGTTGTCTTCCTCTATCCCTCAGGACTGTCAAGAATCTTCTCTCGTTGTCTTCCTCTATCCTTCAAGACTGTCAAGAATCTTCTCTCGTTGTCTTCCTCTATCCCTCAAGACTGTCAAGAATCTTCTCTCATTGTCTTCCTCTATCCCCAAGACTGTCAAGAATCTTCTCTCATTGTCTTCCTCTATCCCTCAAGACTGTCAAGAATCTTCTCTCGTTGTCTTCCTCTATCCTCAAGACTGTCAAGAATCTTCTCTCGTTGTCTTCCTCTATCCCTCAAGACTGTCAAGAATCTTCTCTCGTTGTCTTCCTCTATCCCTCAAGACTGTCAAGAATCTTCTCTCATTGTCTTCCTCTATCCCTCAAGACTGTCAAGACTCTTCTCTCGTTGTCTTCCTCTATCCCTCAAGACTGTCAAGAATCTTCTCTCGTCTTCCTCTATCCCTCAAGACTGTCAAGAATCCTCTCGTTGACTTCCTCTATCCCTCCTTCCACAGATCTTTCCAGTGGTCACAACATGTTCCTTTTTCCCTCTTCTCATAACATGGCCGAAAAATGATGACTGTCTCCTTCTGATGTTTGTGATAAATTGTCTTCAGGCTCCCCTCTATGCCAGGACAAAAACCTGTCAGGGCTTTTCATGGTGTCTTCCTCTGCCTCTTTTTCCACAGATTTTTCTGGTGGCCACAACATGTTCCAGTTTCCTTCTTTTGATAATTTGATCCAAAAAATTCACTTTCTCTTTCTGGTGTGATATCTTTGTGACCTCACCTCTTTAAGAAAATCTGTCTTGTTCTTTTGGCTACCCAAGAAACTAAGCATTCTTCCATAAAACCACATCGTCGAGACCACAAGAAATGGGTTTGTTTATTAACTGTCCAGGATTCACAGCCAAATGTTAAAAAGGAGATGCTTTAAAAAAAAAATTCCCTGCAAACATGGTGTGGTTGTGAAGAAACATGGTGTGGCTGTAAACAAATATGATGTGGTTGTTAACAAACATGGCGTGGTTGTAAACAAACATGGCGTGGTTGTGAACAAACATGGTGTGGTTGTGAACAAACATGGTGTGGTTGTAAACAAACATGGCGTGGTTGTGAACAAACATGGTGTGGTTGTAAACAAACATGGCGTGGTTGTGAACAAACATGGTGTGGTCGTGAACAAACATGGTGTGGTTGTGAACAAACATGGTGTGGTTGTGAACAAACATGGTGTGGTTGTGAACAAACATGTTGTGGCTGTGAACAAACACGGTGTGGTTGTGAACAAACATGTTGTGGCTGTGAACAAACATGGTGTGGTTGTGAACTTTCTGTTTATTACACTGGAAAGTAAATTATAATATTCATTCATACTAACTATTTAATAAACTCTAAATCTCCCTAGCATTAAAAAAAAATTATAAACGACCCTTTTCCAAGTTTTCAGGCTCATAGGGCTAGACCTATATTTTAACTACCAATTTGCACTTGGTAGGGGAAGTGGTCATCATCATGCAGGCCGCCTTCACTTTCCAGGACTTTACCTAGTACCTATTTGAGGCTGGGTCAACCTGGGAGCCAAGGTCATTTAAAAAAAAAAACCTGAACTTGTGACCTTCCAATATGCAGGGGAGCATCTAGCCGCTCCACCATGGCGGCTTCCCTCCTTAGCATTACCTTTCACAAAAATGCTTCAGTTTGCTGGTATAATGAAGCTGTTCTTTCTTCACTTTCTCTTTTACCTGTTCAGGTGTCGATGGAGATATGAGGTTCTGCTAAGTTTTCTGGTATAATGAAGCTGTTCTTTCTTCACTTTCTCTTTTACCTGTTCAGGTGTCGATGGAGATATGAGGTTCTGTTAAGTTTGCTGGTATAATGAATCTTTTCTTCACTTCCTTTTTTACCTTTTCAGGTGACGACAGAGATAAAAGGTTCTGCTTATAGCTCTTCTGGCCACCTTGACGATAGATACATCCATCACTCTTCTGTAGTTTTTCTGATGTTATCATTTCTTCTTGTTCTTAGTCTGCCTCGTGATCTGCATCCTTCTTCTCTTTACCTTTGGAAAATAAAGTTTGTTCGTTCATATGCCTTGCATGGTGTGGTGCTAAAAGGCAGTCTCTCTAAGTGGCCAAACCATTTGATTTGCTATCTCTGTATATAATTTATAATTGATTATGTACCAACTTTGTTTTTAAGACTTTCCTGGTTTTATCTCTTCTAGTCACTTCTGCAGCCTTGGTCAGACTTTCATTAACAAATAATTAAATTAATGGTATAATGAATTCGGTGACATTATTAGTACCTTTGGTTAGGCAACACAAATGTTAATTGAGATCCTTTTGGAGAATTTTCTCCACCCAAATACACTTCTGAGTTGACTCAGCCTCATATATGTGCCCTGTTACCCTGAAAATAAGATCTTCCCCCAAAAATAAGCTGTGGTACGATTTTCAGGGCGCTTTTAATATAAGCACTACCTCAAAAAAAAAAAAAGATCAAGTTAGGATCAACAGCTAGAATGAGAGACTTGTTGCTGACAGCCAGTCCAAGTACACACACCACTTGTGCACATTTGATATTGAACAGACATGGTTCATAGTTTGCAAGAAATTTAGGCCAGAATTTAAGATTTAGAAATTTATGATGATGTTCTAAAAGATGACATGACTGTATGTGAATAAATATAGATTTTGTACAGGAATAAGTATAGATTTTTGTATCTGGAGAAAAATAAGACATGCCCACAAAAACAAGCCCTGGTACATTTTTTGAGGCAAAAATTAATATAAGATCCGGTCTTACTTTCTGGGAAACACAGTAGATATGAGGATATTTCCAGAATTTTCTTAGATTTTTTCAAGAAGGAAATGTAGTGAGGAAGTGAACCAGCCACTTCACTTCACGCATCAAGGCATAGAATGTTAGTTAAGGTTCCAACTTTCGTGCGGACGCCTCATCCCATAACCTCTCTGTTTCTATGTCATTGGAAAATCCTGTCCAATTTGAAAAACTAGTGAAAGAAACGAGTCAGCTAATTGAGAGCAAAATCATAGAGCTCACACATGCAAAGTATATTCATAAAGCAGCCATCAGATGTGCCAACACTGACAGTCTCTCACCACAATGGCAGCTCACTGTTGGTGCAAGCAGTCAATCACAAAAAGCTACAGGCAAACCTGCATAAGTAAATCCCTTAGTTTGTATAATGTATAATGCAGTTCAACAGAAAAAAAAAAATGACCTTAAATCTACAGCTGACTGTGTCAGTGAGGTATAGAATGTGTGACATCCTGTCACTACAAACTACTGTGGCAGTATATGCTGAGACTAATGTGTGACAGAGTCAAGCATGTCATTCATACATATTGTTTCAACAGATAGTACAGACACTAATGTATGACAGAGTCAGACATGTCATTTATACATATTGTTTCAACAGATAGTACATACATTCTTTCTTCTGCACGAATGCTGTCAACAGTGTTAATATTTCGCAGTAAATGACAAAGTTGTGTTTAGTTTTAGAATCATCATCATCAAGTGCCTTGCCGACTAGCGTGGGCGATCCTGCCTCTCCACCATCTGCGATCCGCAAATGTGCATATCAATTCATGTGTAGACATCCTTTTGAGTTTTAGAATACATGCTAAAAATATCTAAGTTATTGGAAGTTAGGACTCAGGATGATACAACTGGATAAATAATAATCTAAGTCATGTTAATTAAATGTTTTTTTTTTTGGTGTGTTTTGTTTACATAGGTCACACACAAAACCCCATTTCCATCTACGGACCAAAACAATATTGCATTTCATACAGAATAAGGGAAATAATCAGTAAACATGAATGCCACTGAGAATTAACTGGGTTACATCTCTTGAGCCTAACCAAATTTATATCGTATTTCGTAGCGCATTCTTGACCGCATGACCAGGCAACTGGATTACCATGATGATTAATGAGAAATTATGTTGTCATAATTTCTATTTTTTTGGGGTTAAAAGTAATTCTTACAAGAAAATCCCACGTAAATGCTTTTTTTTTAAAGCAAATATTATCATTGCGCGTGATCGCAAACATGTGCACAGGCACAAACGATACCAACGTAGTTGGCTAGGCTTTTTGTAAACAAGCAACTATAGCACATGTGAATAAGCACATATTTTAAATTACCATGTACATGAGTTAACAGGATTCTGTGAACATCTTTGATTCTCACTCATTGACTCTTTCAACACCTTGTAGTTGTTACTGAAAGACTTGTAATAGCAAAGTCTGTGTAGTTTAGAGCACTTATTTGGAAAAGAGAAGAGTATCTGTCTGGAAGTTGAGTACAGTTTGAATACCAGTTGCCTGGTATCGAAAGAGTTAATGAACCATCTTGGGAAAAACAAATATCTGAAAGTAGTCTGTTGTTAAACTGGTTATTCAAAGGACTTATCAAATGATTTATTAATACTTTTCTCTGATGTTCTGATTTTGTTTGAAGACTTTTTGGGCAAAGTATGTTTTATGGATGATGAAGTTCTTTCCAAAGGTTCAGGAGCATCTTCTGCTTCAGGAACATACTGTATCAAATAGTTGAAAACATTAGGTGCAGACCTGTCCTCGCTGTTATCTTTCCGAGCATACAAACTAAGCATATAGTTGCCTTTCTTGGAGAGAGAGATGGTGAACTTGACGTGGCCATGTGACTGGGACTGAGTAACATAATCCCTGTTATCCTCACCTGGTTCCCTCAGAAATTGAAAAGAAAGGACCACATGAGGTGGCACTTTGAGTTCTATGGATAAAGTACTGTGCTTCCTTACACGAATCTTTGCCTCTTTCTGTGAAACCAGCTTCAGCCCCATTTCATCGAATGCAGGTGTTGGGCCAAATTTGGTTTGCTTTGACTCTGCTTTGGGTATTTTAGGGATATGGACCTCAGAGGACACCTTGGTGCAGTTAATGAGGTATTTGCAAGCGTGTGAGAGAGCAGCGGGATCCGTAACTCCTTTAGGTCTGGCAAAGATGTCCAGGCCAAATTGACCCACCTGAGGAAAGGATACATAGACAGAGAGAACAGAGCCACTAGATGTCACATTGACGAAAGGATCCAACAACTTGCTCTCCACACTGTTTAACCTCAGTTTGGCAAGAAGCTGGTATGACTTCTGTGATTTGAATTTTAACTCAAAATGATCTTCCACGGTCAGTATACCAGCTCTTTTCATATCGAAATCTGGTGAAGGTTTAATCATGGGGATCAGTCCGAAATGTCTCTGAGCCTTTTTAGGGCCCCATTCACCCGGAGCACAGTTGGGAAGAGGATGCATTTTTCCAGAAAGTGTTTCACAAACAACTTTAAATTTGCATGCACATTTAAGTTTGAACGGAGCCACACTTGCATTACTTTCCTCAACACGGCCACTGTCATCAATTTTGTTGGCGAAAATTTCCATCAAGTATTGTCCAGCAATGGGCACATGAATGCTAAAAGTCACGGTATTCTCCACCATTGTCTGGAAGACGTATCGCTCTAGAGGTGTTCCCTTGTATGTCGTCTCTTTACTCTTCTCTTTGTCTGCATAACGAAGCTGATAGAAAAATACCAAGTCATTTTCATACTCTTCTGGAACACGGATGGTGATTTTGGCCCCTCCCTTATCATCGGTGGTAATCACAGCAAGCTTATGGCCTTCAAAATGCATTTTGTAATGAAAGAAAATGGATCTGTCGAAAGAGAGAAAAGAACAAGTAAGATATATATTAATCATGCACACATAAAAAGAAAAAGAAAGTAAATTATTCCCTAAAAATGGACAATCTACAATAACATTTCCCAAACTTTCCCATACAAAAAAAAAAAAACAATGTTATTAATATAATCATGAAATGAGTTACACTGCACTGTCTGTAGCTCAGTGCATCTGACACTGACTGCAAATTTTTTTTTATGGAGAAAAATAAATAAATTAAAAAAAAAAATTATTAACAAAACATTAACAGTCTACTATGAAAATTATGGGTACCAGGATGGGCTGTCCTGGGAAAGTAAAGACAGCCGGCGTAATGCTGACCACATTACCCACCGTGTGCTGATGGTCTTTAAAAATATGGGACGCTCTGCCCATATGCCCGATGCGCCGAAAGGCCTGAAAAGGGATCTTTACTTTACTTTACTTTACTTATGAAAATTTCACAAACTTTCCCAAATAAATAAAAACACTACGTTATTAATATGATCATGAAATGAGTTGCATTACCCTGCTTCATGAAAGTGAAGATCAGTGCATCTGATTTTGACAAGCAGGTTTTTTTTTCTAGCTTTCAGCTGTCCACAGTGGACCTCTGAGACAGCATGATTGTCTTTCTTTTGGTCTGGCTCCTGTGCCTTGATCTGGCCAGATCTCCAGGTTGGTTCCGAGGCTCCATTTTTAGGGGTAAAAGAATAGACCCACTGTGCCCATAACAAGCATATGTAGAAGGCAACTAATTTCCTTAAAAAGTGAGAGGTGAGGAACCAATGATCTGCATACAAATTAGCACGATTTGTAAAATGGATATGCACACAAAATTCAAGTTCTGGAACAAGACCAAAGTCCTGAAGTGGATGAACAGACAGAACTTTCTGCCGGTGAATACTAAGAAGAAGAAGATGGTGATCTATCCAACATAGGAAACCCTACTTGTGACCTCTCTAGAGGTCACCGGAATAAACCATGTTAAACATGTAAACATCAAGACAGGAAATTTTCTTCTTTGGTGTTACCCTTAAATTGGCGGTGAGCAAAATGTATTGTGGTTTACAGCCAACTAAGATTTCCGTGACTCTTTGTATCCAGTTTCAGCAAACGCATAATTAGTCATCTTTTACAATATACTTGTTAACTCTTTGAGTGCCGGGGAGTGGGGGTGGGGGGGAGGAGGTTTGCATCAGAGGCCCAAAGGGTAGTTAGGAGAGACATAAAATTGAGGCATCTTGCATTCATTGGGTTTCTAGGTAGGAACCAATAAATGTAAGATGCGTTCCTTAGAATTGAAAGAGTTAAGGAACAGCGAGTCTATCCCCCTCCCGCCCCCCCAAATAGGGCCCCAGAGCATGTTATTTTTAATGCTTCACTCTGTTCTTGATTACTGATTACTCCCTTGATGTATCTATATTTCTAAACAAAATTTTAAAATGTAGATAAATAATTTTTTTTTTTTTTTCAAAATTCATTATTTTGTGTGGCAAATAGTAATTATTATTTTTTTTTTTTTTTTAGCATTTGCAGCGCAAAAAGATTATAAAGATTGTATGCAGACAAACAATTCAATTTGGACATGAGAAGAAATTAAACTGAAGAACTTGATAACAACTAGCAAGAGTGATGAAAAGAAAGCAAGGGTAAGACTTACTTACTTACTTAGTCGCTCCTCTTCTACCTTGGGGTGTAGAGGTTTGCCAGAGAGATCGCCAGACGTCTCTATCAGCAGTTTTCTTTCTGGCTTTGTTCCATTCCAGTCCTCTGTCAGTGAGGGACTGTCGGATGTTGTCTTCCCAGCGCACCCTGGGTCGTCCCCGAGGTCTGGTTCCCTGGTTCTTAGCCTCCCATGCCTGCCATGGTGGCCGATTTTCTCCCATTCTGCATACATGTCCAAACCATCGTAACTGTGACTGATCTACTCGGGTTAGTAAGGGCTGGGTATCAAGATCTTGACGTATTGTCTGATTGCGGACTTTGTCCCTTCTTGTCACTTGGACCACCTTTCTCAGGTATCTCATTTCCGAGGCCTGCAGCTGGCTTCTGTGAGCTGTTGTCATTGCCCATGACTCACACCCATAGGTCAGGACTGGTATATAGGTAGAGTGGTAAACAGCCATTTTCGTCCTCTTGCCAATTTCTCTTTTGCTAAGAAACCCTCGGTTTATGGCCTGGAAGAGTCTCCCAGCAGCTGCTTTTCGTGTAGCCAGCTCAGTCTTAATGCCTCCGTTTTGGTCTAGTACAACTCCAAGGTATTTGAAATAAAAGGGTAAGACACAGAAGTAAATACCTGTTTGGTTTGGCCACATAAATGGGGTGGGACAAGAGCACTGACCTTATCATGTGAGATGGCGATCAACGACTGGCACATAATGATGACCACAACATGTTCAGCTTACCTGACAAATGGCAGTGCTTCAAACTCCTCAAGAGTGATAGGAGACTCCAGAAGTTGCCACTTTGGATCAGCAGCCCAAAATTCCTGAATGAACTCATCTGGGTCGGTCATGAAGTAGTGATCATCGTACTGGTATCGGATATGATCTTTTCTTTTGTGCTTGTCATCTTTGTCTTTACTCAGTACAAGATGTCTGGAGTCAAATAATTCTACTTTAGAAATATGGTATTTTAATAAAGTTACCATCAAGATGACTGACTTAACTGCACCGGGGTTTATCTAATAAGGCTCAGTTTCTCATCCCATTCATGAATTGAATGCCGCAGTCTGTGAAAAAGCTTTTTCCTTCTTTCTTCACAGATCCATTTTTCTCCACTTACAATATGTCACAGATCCATTTTTCTCCACTTACAATATGTCACAGATCCATTTTTCTCCACTTACAATATGTCACAGATCCATTTTTCTCCACTTACAATATGTCACAGATCCATTTTTCTCCCCTTACAATATGTCACAGATCCATTTTTCTCCCCTTACAATATGTCACAGATCCATTTTTCTCCACTTACAATATGTCACAGATCCATTTTTCTCCCCTTACAATATGTCACAGATCCATTTTTCTCCCTTTACAATATGTCACAGATCCATTTTTCTCCCCTTACAATATGTCACAGATTCATTTTTCTCCCCTTACAATATGTCACAGATCCATTTTTCTCCCCTTACAATATGTCACAGATCCATTTTTCTCCCCTTACAATATGTCACAGATCCATTTTTCTCCCCTTACAATATGTCACAGATCCATTTTTCTCCCCTTACAATATGTCACAGATCCATTTTTCTCCCATTACAATATGTCACAGATCCATTTTTCTCCCCTTACAATATGTCACAGATCCATTTTTCTCCCCTTACAATATGTATTTTCATGCCCTCAAACTTGCTGTGGTATTTAAATTAATTGAGCTATAATTGTCACCATTTAAACATAATTATAAATTCACAAAACAGATTATAAACAGCATATTCATATCAAAATTAAGCTACCAGTGCCAAACATGGGACAGTATTAAAGCCCCATACACAAAATCACCACTTGCCAAATGAGGTGCCTGAGAAAAAGCTGACAACCCAATTATCTCAGAAGTAGTGAATAATGATGCCATCAGGCAGATGGTGGGAACAATACCTTGCACTAGATTCATCATGAGACAGCAGATCAAGTTGTTTGGCCATCTTGTTTGTTTGCAGCAACATTAAATACCATCACAGCTACTACATTTAAGAAGATCAGCTATAATAGCAAGAGGACAGCCAAGAAAATATGGATCGACAACATTAAAGACACTTTGCACCTCCATGGCATGACAGTAGCCAGTGCCAGCCAACATACCCTATATCATCAATTATACCTCCCCATTTGGCTTAATGGCGAAAGTGATTTATAATTTATTAATAGTATCAATTCGGAGTCGCTGTGGTGTAGCGACTAGCTCTGTGGTGTAGCTGCTAGCTGATCACCTTTGGATCAGAAGGTCACGGGATTCAGGTCCTGATGAAACTGGGCTTTCTTCAAAATTCACCTTGGCTCCCAGCTCGACCCAGCCCTGAGCCAGTACCAGGTGCAGTCCTGGGAAGTAAAGGCGGGCAGCATGGATGTTGACCACATCCCCCACCCTGTGCTGATTGGTCTATAAAATAAAGGTCTAACCCTATATGCCCAATACACCTGAAGGTGTGGAAAAGAGTCCTTTACTTTACTTTTAATAGTATCACTGTAACTCTTTAGACCCTAATTGACTCACTGTGCATTTACTGAGCTTGCCTAGCTTGCTCTACTTCTTGGGGTGTCTTGCCCCCTATATAGCTGCAGCTTTAACCCATTCTATCCTAGTTGTTTATTTAGTTCCTTTTGACCACAATGTTGAGAGTCTGAAACACTTATTAATTTAAGCAACTAAGGAAAAAGAGGTGTTATACATTTAAAAAAAAAAATGTCAGGGACTGAAAGAGTTAACATATCTATCATAAAATGTAACTCAGGAGGGTTGGTGTGGAACTGGCTGCCCTAACTCATAGAAAAGGTTAGTTGTATAATACAACCAACTAAAAACAGATTTAAAGAAAAGGTCAGGATAACACAAGGAATCAAGATGAGAGGTGGCTCTTCTACTACAAGGAAAATGATGCTATGAAAAGAAACAGAAGTGGAATTACTCTACTCAGATCTCATCTTCTACTTCAAAGGAAGAAAAGTTTTGAAAATGACAAAAGAAAATATAATATGTAAAAGTGATCCCTTTGCCTTTGTGACTTAGACAAAAAAAAAAAAAAGCTAGTGGTCTGTATTTCAACAATTCTCAAAAAACTAAGCATTTAAAAAAAAAAACTTTGGTCACACACAAAACCCATTTTCATGTACAGATCAAAACGATAGTTACACAGAATAAGGGAATTAATCAGTAAACCTGAATGCCACTGAGAATTAACTGAGTTACATCTCTTTGAGCCTAACAAAATTTATATTGTGGTTCATTCTTGACCGGGTAACTTGATTACCACCATTACTGAATATGAGTATTCTGATGGTCTTAGGTGACACCTGTGAAAGGGTTGTTTAAACCCCAAAAGGGTTGTGGCCCACAGATTGAGAATCGCTGCACTTTAGCAATGTTGACAAAGTGACATTTACAAAGCATGAAACAAATCGTTAGAATTAGCTAAAGGAGGCTAACAACTCGGGTCTTACCTGGCTCCCCAGTTACACTGAATAAGCCTCCATTCTCCATCAATGAATACAGCATTCCAGGTGTTTTGGAAAATATCAGGAGTAATCTTCATGCCTGGTTCATATCCCACACTCTTAGAATGACCCTTGATTTCGACACAGTGAAGACCAGCATAGCTGAAACAGAAGAAAGTTTGTGCACAGGAAATTCTCAATAGTTTTACCTCACCAATATAACAATTAAAACTTCATGCTCTTCAATGACACCTCTGATTTAATTTCGGACCTGATTACACTTCCAGGACCAGGATTGGAGTAACTTCCCTTGCCATTCAGACCTCCTTAAGTCACTGGACCTCTCCTATGCTGTGGGGGTGTTATGATATGGCTTGGTTTGGTGATTGCTTGGCATATGTAGTGTTTGTGGAAGGCTGTGAGTCTATATGAGGTGCCGCAGGCGCCTGTGTACAAGTAAGACGTACTGCAGGTGGAAGCGCAGCAAGCGCGATGATTCTTGGCTATTGAACCTGGGATGTTTTTGTATTTCTACATTCATTGGCAGTGGCTACCCCCTGATAGAAATACAGCAGTAACAAAGAGCTTAGGAATTTAAAAAAAATTTGTTTCCATATTCATATGAAAATAATCACGCAAGTAAGCGGTGAGAGGATGAGAAAAGTGGTAACGGTTACACCGCTCACAATAAAAAAATCTGGACTCCTCGCTACATAGGAGAGGTCCAGCGACCTAAGGAGGCATGAATGGCAAGGGAAGTTACTCTAATCCTGGGTCTGGAAACGTGAATTTCTTCTTTTTCTCCTTCTTCTTCACTTCTTCTTGTACTGCTTTGGGGTGCTAAGAGGCATGTATGGTTCTGTTTCCTGCTCTTCTAGCTGCCTTGACCATAAACACATTGTGCCATTGCAGAGTTTCTCTGATGTTATATTTCCATGTAATATGTTCTTGGTCTACTCTCAACTCTATATCCCTCTCCTCTTTTGGGGTTTGCCTGGTATGAAAAATAAATTTTATTTGCTATCTTTGTATGTAATTAAGAATTAATTCTGTGCTGACTTTTTCTCTTAAAAGTTTATTTCTAATTTGATCTCTTCTTGTCTCTCCTGCAGCCATTTTTAGACATCTCATTTCCACAGTTACTAATTTGCTCATTGTGCATCTGCCTGAGAGGCTAGGAACTTGAAAACAACAAAAGCACAGATTTCAAAAACGGATATGCATACATAAGTCAAGATCTAAAACAAGACTAAAGACTTGAAGTGGATGAACAACCAGAACTGTCTGCTGGAGTTTACAGCTGATGAAAGCTCAGAAGAAGAAGAAAATATTGTCTGCTGGCACCTCTCTGTCAGTAGTACTGAAGACATGGAAACCACAATCAATAGCCATGGAGTGTGTTAACAAAACCAGTTCAAATTAATAGTCTTCCACAATAAGTACATGGCATTTCAGGACCATTGTTGTCATCACTTGTACCTGACAAGATTATTTTTCAAACATTCAGTTCCGAACCTCCATGTGTGTTGTTGTTATCACTTGTACCTGATAAGATTATTTTTCAAACATTCAGTTCCCAACCTCCATGTGTGTTGTTGTCATCACTTGTACCTGACAAGATTATTTTTCAAACATTCAGTTCCCAACCTCCATGTGTTGTTGTCATCACTTCTAACAACACTAATTTGTTGCCTTATACAACATGCTTTTTAGGGAGGCAGTGGATAAATTCTAATTGTTTGGGGGGGGTCACTAAAAATTGGCCCCAGGAACCCTCATGGAAATACGCATCAAAAGGAACATAAAAATGAATGAGATCACAGCAGTAACTAACCTGCATAGCCTCATGAATAAAACATGATAGGTTTCTGTTCCAAATTTGATGCCTCTGAGGAGCCCCATGGGAGTATCAACATCTAGGTCATCGGCAAACTCCATAACATTGAGATCTTTCACACAGATCCAGCGGTAAATAGCTCTGCAAAGATTACATAAATATTTAACCTTACATAAATTACATATGTGTGTTGGGAAATGAGCAGGCAGAAATACTGGCCAGTTCTGCACCACTTGGTGGTGAATTGATGTATGAGAGGCTGGAAGTTGTGAGGGCCCTTTGGGAGCGAGTGAACAGTGCCAAGGAATAGATGGATCATTACGGTCTGAGGAGTATGGCACTGCGAGGAGTTACAAGGGGATCTGGCTGACATTTGACACTCAGGAGAAAGGCAAGAGTGATATACAATCAGACAGTTCCATAACATTTTAACTCTCTGCTTGCTGCTGAAGATGGGGACGAAGCGCTTATGAGGGTGTCCCGAATGCTGTGATGTGGATTCCTAAGTCAACATTCAAATTATATATCACAACTGTATGTGTGTAACTTGTTTTTCTTATAGTCCATACAGAGTGGCTGGGAGTAGAGGTTCTGGAAAGATGTTCGTTCAGCACTGAGGGGAAAACATTTAATCAGGTTGCATGTTGACTCTTCACTGGCTTCTGAAGATGAGGACAGAGCATGTGTGGGAATGTCCTGAGTGCAATGATGTCAATTTTTGATTGATTGATTCATTCAAACAGAAGTAGATTTCTCTCAGACAATGGGTACTGTTCTCACCAACAGGTGGTCCGTGTTTCACTTCAGGTTCATCTCAAGGATGTGAATCAAAGTAGAGAAAATCCCTGACACCCAGCTCAACCTAGAACACAGATTTATTAGGACATCTCTATGGTCGCACAGTATTCTGCAGTTTAATGTGGGGTGGGATTGTTATTTTATTTGTTCAGGGGTGCGGTTGTTATATGTTCTGTGGTGGGATTGTTATATGTCCTGTAGTGGGATTGTTATATGTTCTGTGGTGGGATTGTTATATGTCCTGTAGTGCGGTTGTTATATGTTCTGTGGTGGGATTGTTATATGTCCTGTAGTGGGATTGTTATATGTTCTGTGGTGGGATTGTTATATGTCCTGTAGTGGGATTGTTATATGTTCTGTGGTGGGATTGTTATATGTCCTGTAGTGCGGTTGTTATATGTTCTGTGGTGGGATTGTTATATGTCCTGTAGTGGGATTGTTATATGTTCTGTGGTGGGATTGTTATATGTCCTGTAGTGCGGTTGTTATATGTTCTGTGGTGGGATTGTTATATGTCCTGTAGTGGGGTTGTTATATGTTCTGTGGTGGGATTGTTATATGTCCTGTAGTGGGGTTGTTATATGTTCTGTGGTGGGATTGTTATATGTCCTGCAGTGGGATAGTTATCTGTTCTGTGGTTTGATTGTTATATGTTCTGTGGTGGGATTGTTATATGTCCTGTAGTGGGATTGTTATATGTTCTGGGGTGAAATTTTCATATGTCCTGCAGTGGGATAGTTATCTGTTCTGTGGTTTGATTGTTATATGTTCTGTGGTGGGATTGTTATATGTTCTGTGGTGGGATTTTTATATGTTATGTGGTGGTATTGTTTTATATTCTGTGGTGGGTTTGTTATTTGTTCTGGGGTGGAACTGTTTTATATTCTGGGAAGGAACTGTTATATGTCCTAGGGTAGGATTGTTATATGTTCTGTGGTGGGATTGTTATATGTCATGTAGTGGAATTGTTATATGTTCTGGGGTGAAACTGTTATAAGTTCTGGGGTGAAACTGTTATATGTTCTGGGGTGAAACTGTAAGTTCTGGGGTGAAACTGTTATAAGTTCTGGGGTGAAACTGTTATAAGTTCTGGGGTGAAACTGTTATAAGTTCTGGGGTGAAACTGTTATATGTTCAGGGGTGAAACTGTTATATGTTCAGGGGTGAAACTGTTATATGTTCTGGGGTGAAACTGTTATAAGTTCTGGGGTGAAACTGTTATAAGTTCTGGGGTGAAATTGTTATATGTTCTGGGGTGAAACTGTTATATGTTCTAGGGTGAAATTGTTATAAGTTCTGGGGGTGAGACTGTTATAAGTTCTGGGGTGAAACTGTTATAAGTTCTGGGGTGAAACTGTTATTTGTTCTGGGGTGAAACTGTTATAAGTTCTGGGGTGAAACTGTTATAAGTTCTGGGGTGAAACTGTTATAAGTTCTGGGGTGAAACTGTTATATGTTCAGGGGTGAAACTGTTATATGTTCAGGGGTGAAACTGTTATATGTTCTGGGGTGAAACTGTTATAAGTTCTGGGGTGAAACTGTTATAAGTTCTGGGGTGAAATTGTTATATGTTCTGGGGTGAAACTGTTATATGTTCTAGGGTGAAATTGTTATAAGTTCTGGGGGTGAGACTGTTATAAGTTCTGGGGTGAAACTGTTATAAGTTCTGGGGTGAAACTGTTATATGTTCTGGGGTGAAACTGTTATAAGTTCTGGGGTGAAACTGTTATAAGTTCTGGGGTGAAACTGTTATATGTTCTGGGGTGAAACTGTTATAAGTTCTGGGGTAAAACTGTTATATGTTCAGGGGTGAAGCTGTTATAAGTTCTGGGGTGAAACTGTTATAAGTTCTGGGGTGAAACTGTTATAAGTTCTCCCCAACAATTTGTAAATAGGCCAAATGGGAAAAATATAATGAAAAGCTGAAATGATACCATTGACCTATTATTTGTCTGTAAAATAAGACACTAAATGTTCAGTAATGATTTTTGGATGAATTTTAATATAAACTTTAATAAAAATGTTCAGTTATATATTGATGGTAATTCAATAAATTAACATAATATTTTCAACAACAACAATATCATCCCTTACCTGGCCTTCTCTAAGTCAGATATTAAATCTTCCGTAAGCTGCCTCACAAGATCTGTGTATGTCAGCTGTTCTCCTTCTGCAACCTGTAACCAAAGGGTTAACTACATTTGACATTGAGTCAAAATATTTTTTGTGCATATTATAAGAAGGAGTTTAAGGTTTAACCCTACCAGACCTGAGGCCCTGAACCTAACTGCCCCCTATACCTGAGCTCATGGGCATCAACATGAAAAACCAACATGATATACACAAATAATAATTACATGCAAACAAGTGGTTAGAATAAGTTGAAACTTGGAGACATTGTACAAAACAGGTTTACCTTTCATCTGGTGCCAATATTCCACCTTTTTCATCAAATTCTGACTCCTCAAGAGTCTAAATCAACTAAAGTATTGATCACCTGTTGGACTGTGAAAAGCCTAGACCTACTTCACTTTCCTGTAGAAGTGTCTGGTTCATCAGCCGTTCATTATATTGTGAATTTTCAGAATTTTTCCCCGTCAAACAACACAAAGAAAACCCAGACACAGGTGGGCAGCAATTCTCAATGACTAACCACGATTTCTGATAACGATTGGCTAGTTATTTTTAGTTTGTGACGCATTGTTTTCTCATAGTTTGCAAATTCCTGACATTGAGGGTCAGCGGTTTTGCGGCAGAGTAGGAAATTCCCATAATAGCGGGCCAGCGGTCTGGTAGAGTTAATCGATAGATCAGCATCATGGCACAAGGGTAGTAACCCATAAGTGTTCCATTTACTTCTAACTCAAGTCTAAGTCCGAAGAATCTCAGCACAAAGCATGAACTCCACAGCACACAGAGGATCCTAAACTACTTTGGGTAGACTTTAAACTCCAAATTTTGCCCGGACAGCGCCGTTAGGCTACTCTTTTTGATTTCCATCTGGTAAGGGATTTTTTTAACGTGCACAACAATACATGCAGTCATCCAATCTTACTACCCAGAGACCAGGGAAAATTACTAGAAGTCCAAGTGAAAAAAAATCCCATCCCTCACTGGGATTTGAACCCGAGACCTCTAGCACACAATGCAGACACTCTGCCCCGAGACCATGTAGCCCCAAAAGAAGTTATAAGATAGAGAAGATGATGCTATATTGGACACATTCTAAGAAGAGATAAACAGAGAATCAGCTACAGGCACTCAAATTGAAAATAGAGGGATTGAGGAAATTATGACATCCAAGAGAAACCATACAGTGACGTTGATGAGAGAAGTAAACCATACGGCGAAGCTGATGAGAGAAGTAAACCATACAGTGAAGTTGATGAGAGAAGTAAACCATACAGTGAAGTTGATGAGAGAAGTAAACCATACAGTGAAGTTGATGAGAGAAGTAAACCATACAGTGAAGTTGATGAGAGAAGTAAACCATATGGTGAAATTGATGAGAGAAGTAAACTTTACGGTGAAGTTGACGAGAGAAGTAAACCATACGGTGAAATTGATGAGAGAAGTAAACCATACGGTGAAGTTGATGAGAGAAGTAAACCATACAGTGAAGTTGATGAGAGAAGTAAACCATACAGTGAAGTTGATGAGAGAAGTAAACCATACGGTGAAGTTGATGAGAGAAGTAAACCATACAGTGAAGTTGATGAGAGAAGTAAACCATACGGTGAAGCTGATGAGAAGTAAACCATACGGTGAAGCTGATGAGAGAAGTAAACCATACGGTGAAGCTGATGAGAAGTAAACCATACGGTGAAGTTGATGAGAGAAGTAAACCATACGGTGAAGCTGATGAGAGAAGTAAACCATACGGTGAAGCTGATGAGAAGTAAACCATACGGTGAAGCTGATGAGAAGTAAACCATACGGTGAAGTTGATGAGAGAAGTAAACCATACAGTGAAGCTGATGAGAGAAGTAAACCATACGGTGAAGTTGATGAGAGAAGTAAACCATACAGTGAAGCTGATGAGAGAAGTAAACCATACGGTGAAGTTGATGAGAGAAGTAAACCATACAGTGAAGTTGATGAGAGAAGTAAACCATACGGTGAAGTTGATGAGAGAAGTAAACCATACAGTGAAGCTGATGAGAGAAGTAAACCATACGGTGAAGTTGATGAGAGAAGTAAACCATACAGTGAAGCTGATGAGAGAAGTAAACCATACGGTGAAGCTGATGAGAGAAGTAAACCATACGGCGAAGCTGATGAGAGAAGTAAACCATACGGTGAAGTTGATGAGAGAAGCAAATGATATGGTGAAGTTGATGAGAGAAGTAAACCATATGGTGAAGCTAATGAGAGAAGCCAAAGGTGCTGTACTGGATTCCCTACATAATATCGAAGTGATTGCACAGGATACAGTAGGATGGAGCAATAGATTGCAAGCCTTATTTGACATATAATGGCCACAACAGGACAATGAAGTCAGGAAAAGGAAATAAACCTGGAAGCAAAGTGATATTCAGCAAACAATGAGAAAAACTGGTATGTAGGGAATCCAGTCCAGCACCTTTGGCTTCTCTCATCGACTTCACCGTTTGGTTTCTCTTGGATGAAATCATTTCATCAATCCATCTATTTTCCAATTTCAGTGCCTTTAGCTGATTCTCTGTTTGTCTCTTCTCAGAGTGTCCAATATAGCAAAATCTTCTCTATATAGTTTGTTTTTTTCAATTGACAAATCAGGTTTCTACACACAACCACTAAACTATGAGGTGCTTCAGAGCAACACTCCATGTTTGTTAAAATGAGCAGAAGGTAACAATTCATACTTGCTAGATATCCAATAGGAGAATTGATTAGTAATATAGAATAACAATTAACCTTTTGACCCAGAAACCCTTGGGGAAGTAGGTCATGCACCAGAAAACTCTCCCAAAAAGTACTTATAAATAAACAACCTTTTTATCAACAGTAGGCATACAAATAAGTCAGATCTGTAAAGTGGATGTGCATGCAAAACTCAAGTTCTGCAACAAAACTAACGTCCAGAAGTGGACAAATAACCAGAACGTTCCACTAGAGTTTACAGCCGGTGAGGGTGAAGAAAACAGAAGTAATGGTTATATCAAAGAAGAAGATAATTCCACTTTGTGATATCTCAATTGAAGGAAAAAGACAACCAAGTCAATAAATTTACATATCTGGGAACAATCATATCATCAGCTGGAAAATGTGTGACAGAGATTAAAAGCAGAATAGGTCAAGTGAAAGCTGCATTTCAGAAAATGAAAAATATCTTATGCAATAAATCACTCTCATTTAATGTTAGAAAGAGGGTGCTAAAATGTTAAATAGAACCTGTTCTGCTATATGGCAGCAAATCTTGGAATGTCATTGAACAAATTAAGAAGAATTTGGAAGCAACAGAGATGTGGTTTCTGAGACGAATGTTATGAATACCTTGAGACGGCCAGAGTAACTAACAACGATTGCTTGAAAGAGGCTAATGAAAGTAGATCATATATACAACAATAAGAAAGAGACAAACACTGATCTTTGGCCACATAATGAGAAGAGAGACGTTGGAGAATATTGTAACAACTGGAAATTTCAGTGGAAAAAGGAGTAGAGGCAGACCAAGAGAGATGATGCTGGATGTGCTAAAACGATGGCATGGAGGGATATCATTAGGAGAGCTGTTCCAGGCGTCCTGGGATCGTGATCTGTGGAGTCGCATGAGCACCTATGCCAGTTGGCAGGGCACATGATGCTGATGATGATAAGGGTGGAGAAGGAGGAGATACACTACCTTGATAACTTGCTCATCAATGTATTCAAAAACAGATGTATCGGGAAGCAAGTCCTCCTTCCTGCACACAGGGGCTTGAGGAGATGGTGGCGCCACCACTGCTGAAAGTGGCAAAATATCCAGGACTTCATCTAAAGTTTCTGGTCCTCCATTCACATGAGGCGACTGCTGACCATTCTGCAATCGTACTGATGTCTGAAAAATATAAGCAGTAACATAACTGTTCTGCAGATTTTGAATACTCTTGCAGCAAATGTTTAGCCATCATTTTATAATCTCCACAGTTACAATCATCAGTGTCCCCTATCTTCAGCTTACTGAACCAATGGTGTTTCAACCTATTACATCCTGTATGGAGTCTAAAAATCACAACTTGTTTTCTCTGGTCAAGTTGGTAGTTATGCATCATCCTTCTAGGGGCCTGGAGGTTTCAGAATTCCATTTGCTACTACAGGTACTTCTTATAAACTTCTTGGCTTATAAACTTCTTGGCTTATAAACTTCTTGGCTTATAAACTTCTTGTCTTATAAACTTCTTGTCTTATAAACTTCTTGGCTTATAAACTTCTTGGCTTATAAACTTCTTGGCTTATAAACTTCTTGTCTTATAAACTTCTTGTCTTATAAACTTCTTGGCTTATAAACTTCTTGGCTTATAAACTTCTTGGCTTATAAACTTCTTGTCTTATAAACTTCTTGGCTTATAAACTTCTTGGCTTATAAACTTCTTGGCTTATAAACTTCTTGTCTTATAAACTTCTTGTCTTATAAACTTCTTGTCTTATAAACTTCTTGTCTTATAAACTTCTTGTCTTATAAACTTCTTGTCTTATAAACTTCTTGTCTTATAAACTTCTTGGCTTATAAACTTCTTGGCTTATAAACTTCTTGGCTTATAAACTTCTTGGCTTATAAACTTCTTGGCTTATAAACTTCTTGTCTTATAAACTTCTTGTCTTATAAACTTCTTGTCTTATAAACTTCTTGGCTTATAAACTTCTTGGCCTCATCATTTGTTATGTTTATATAAGGCTGGTGTTGTCTTCCACCTTCCCTTGCCAATCCGCCTTATGCATTTAATGCTTCTGTATAATATTGCTTGGTCTTTATTTATATCTTACCCCACAGATGATGTCACAGGCTAGTCCCACATATTAGATCGTGGTAAGACTGGGTTTACCGGCTTTCTGATGCTTTAACAACCCCAAAACAACTCGAACTGGCCCTAACCCTAACCCACCTATGTCCCAAAAGAGAGTGCAGCCTAGGTCCCATGACTGCATGCAGCCTATCTACCACCTCCTGAAATATTAGACTGTCCCACGACCTTTGGGTTTCCCATGTTTGGGATAGGATATTAATAAAGCATCAGCTTTGATTTGCTGAGACACCAGTCTGCGTACAATTTTTTATTCACAAGGGACAGTGTTGGGCATTCAGTGTGGTTTTTGTTGGCACAGGAACAGAACAACTATGGGGTGACCAGTTTGCTATGAAGTTGAAACTGTGATTACCTGATTACCTGAAGGTTGGCTGCAACATTCACTGTCTCTCAACCCGGAATGTACACACACTGTCTCTCAACCCTGAATGTACACACACTGTCTCTCTACCCTGAATGTACACACACTGTCTCTCAACCCTGAATGTACACACACTGTCTCTCAACCCTGAATATACACATACTGTCTCTCAACCCAGAATGTACACACACTGTCTCTCAACCCGGAATGTACACACACTGTCTCTCAACCCGGAATGTACACACACTGTCTCTCAACACGGAATGTACACACACTGTCTCTCAACATCAAATGTACACTCATTCAAGCTTCTGTATCTTTAATTTCTTAATTTTACTCTATTCTGCTTCTTGCCCTCAACTTGTCACTCTAATAAATGGGTTTAAAAAAAGTTTTAACTTGTAAAGCTGGTTGAAATATTTCACTTGCTTTTTCTTACTTTCCTCACTCTCTTTTCTAACCAGAACCTATGTATTTGACTGTTTCCCCCCGCCCCCCCCCTCCCCCCCCCCTTTCTAACCAGAACTTATGTATCTGACTGTTCTCCCCCTCTTCTAACCAGAACTTATGTATCTGACTGTTCTTCCCCCCTTCTAACCAGAACTTATGTATTTGACTGTTCTCCCCCCTTCTAACCAGAATTTATGTATCTGACTGTTCTTCCCCCCTTCTAACCAGAACTTATGTATCTGACTGTTCTCCCTCTCTTCCAACCAGAACTTATGTATCTGACTGTTCTCCCCCCCCCCCCTTATAACCAGAACTTATGTATTTGACTGTTCTTCCCATCTTCTAACCAGAACTTATGTATCTGACTGTTCTTCCCCCCTTCTAACCAGAACTTATGTATCTGACTGTTCTCCCCCCTTCTAACCAGAACTTATGAATCTGACTGTTCTCTCTCCCCCCCCCCCTTCTAACCAGAACTTATGTATCTGACTGTTCTTCCCCCTTCTAACCAGAACTTATGTATCTGACTGTTCTCCCCCTTCTAACCAGAACATGTATCTGACTGTTCTTCCCCTCTTCTAACCAGAACTTATGTATCTGACTGTTCTCTCCCCCTTCTAACCAGAACTTATGTATCTGACTGTTCTCCCTCTCTTCTAACCAGAACTTATGTATCTGACTGTTCTCCCCCTTCTAACCAGAACTTATATATCTGACTGTTCTTCCCCTCTTCTAACCAGAACTTATGTATTTGACTGTTCTCCCCCCTACCACCCCCCCCCCCCTCTTCTAACCAGAACCTATGTATTTGACTGTTCTTCCCCCCTTCTAACCAGAACTTATGTAACTGACTGTTCTCCCCCTCTTCTAACCAGAACTTATGTATCTGACTGTTCTTCCCCTCTTCTAACCAGAACTTATGTATCTGACTGTTCTCCCCCCCCCCCTTCTAACCAGAACTTATGTATCTAACTGAACTTATGTAACTGTTCTTCCCCTCTTCTAACCAGAACTTATGTAACTGACTGTTCCCCCCCCCCCCTCTTCTAACCAGAACTTATGTATCTGACTGTTCCCCCTCCCCCTCTTCTAACCAGAACTTATGTATCTGACTGTTCTCCCTCCTTTCTAACCAGAACTTATGTATCTGACTGTTCTCCCCCTTCTAACCAGAACTTATGTATCTGACTGTTCTTCCCCCCTTCTAACCAGAACTTATGTATCTGACTGTTCTCCCCCTCTTCTAACCAGAACTTATGTATCTGACTGTTCTCCCTCCTTCTAACCAGAACTTATGTATCTGACTGTTCTTCCCCCCTTCTAACCAGAACTTATGTAACTGACTGTTCTCCCCCTCTTCTAACCAGAACTTATGTATCTGACTGTTCTTCCCCCCTTCAAACCAGAACTTATGTATCTGACTGTTCTTCCCCTCTTCTAACCAGAACTTATGTAACTGACTGTTCTCCCCCTCTTCTAACCAGAACTTATGTAACTGACTGTTCTCCCCCTCTTCTAACCAGAACTTATGTTTCTGACTGTTCTGACTGTTCACCCCCCCCCCCCCCTTCTAACCAGAACTTATGTATCTGACTGTTCTTCCCCCCCCCCCTTCTAACCAGAACTTATGTATCTGACTGTTCTCCCCTCCCCCCTTCTAACCAGAACTTATGTAACTGACTGTTCTCCCCCCTTCTAACCAGAACTTATGTATCTGACTGTTCTTCCCCCTCTTCTAACCAGAACTTATGTAACTGACTGTTCTCCCCCTCTTCTAACCAGAACTTATGTTTCTGACTGTTCTTCCCCCCTTCTAACCAGAACTTATGTAACTGACTGTTCTCCCCCTCTTCTAACCAGAACCTATGTAACTGACTGTTCTTCCCCCCTTCTAACCAGAACTTATGTATCTGACTGTTCTCCCCCCCCCTCTTCTAACCAGAACTTATGTAACTGACTGTTCTCCCCCTCTTCTAACTAGAACTTATGTAACTGACTGTTCTTCCCCTCTTCTAACCAGAACTTATGGATTTGACTGTTCCCCCCCCCCCCTTTCTAACCAGAAATTATGTATCTGACTTTTCTCCCTCTCTTCTAACCAGAACTTATGTATCTGACTGTTTTCCCTCCTTCTAACTAGAACTTATGTATCTGACTGTTCTTCCCCTCTTCTAACCAGAACTTATGTAACTGACTGTTCTCCCCTCTTCTAACCAGAACTTATGTATCTGACTGTTCTTCCCCCTTCAAACCAGAACTTATGTATCTGACTGTTCTTCCCCTCTTCTAACCAGAACTTATGTAACTGACTGTTATGTAACTGACTGTTTCTCCCCCTCTTCTAACCAGAACTTATGTAACTGACTGTTCTCCCCCTCTTCTAACCAGAAACTTATGTTTCTGACTGTTCTGACTGTTCTCCCCCCCCCCCCCCCTTCTAACCAGAACTTATGTATCTGACTGTTCTTCCCCCCCCCCCTTCTAACCAGAACTTATGTATCTGACTGTTCTCCCCCTCCCCCTTCTAACCCAGAACTTATGTAACTGACTGTTCTCCCCTCCCCCCCTTCTAACCAGAACTTATGTAACTGACTGTTCTTCCCCCTCTTCTAACCAGAACTTATGTAACTGACTGTTCTCCCCCTCTTCTAACCAGAACTTATGTTTCTGACTGTTCTTCCCCCCTTCTAACCAGAACTTATGTAACTGACTGTTCTCCCCCCTCTTCTAACCAGAAACTTATGTAACTGACTGTTCTTCCCCCCTTCTAACCAGAACTTATGTATCTGACTGTTCTCCCCCCCTCCTCCCCCCTTCTAACCAGAACTTATGTAACTGACTGTTCTCCCCCCCTTCTAACCACAACTTATGTATCTGACTGTTCTTCCCCCTCTTCTAACCAGAACTTATGTAACTGACTGTTCTCCCCCTCTTCTAACCAGAACTTATGTTTCTGACTGTTCTTCCCCCCTTCTAACCAGAACTTATGTAACTGACTGTTCTCCCCCTCTTCTAACCAGAACTTATGTATCTGACTGTTCTCCCCCCCCCCTCCTTTCTAACCAGAACTTATGTATCTGACTGTTCTTCCCCCCCCCCTTCTAACCAGAACTTATGTAACTGACTGTTCTCCCCCTCTTCTAACTAGAACTTATGTAACTGACTGTTCTTCCCCTCTTCTAACCAGAACTTATGGATTTGACTGTTCCCCCCCCCCCCCTTTCTAACCAGAAATTATGTATCTGACTTTTCTCCCTCTCTTCTAACCAGAACTTATGTATCTGACTGTTTTCCCTCCTTCTAACTAGAACTTATGTATCTGACTGTTCTTCCCCTCTTCTAACCAGAACTTATGTAACTGACTGTTCTCCCCCTCTTCTAACCAGAACTTATGTATCTGACTGTTCTTCCCCCCTTCAAACCAGAACTTATGTATCTGACTGTTCTTCCCCTCTTCTAACCAGAACTTATGTAACTGACTGTTCTCCCCCTCTTCTAACCAGAACTTATGTAACTGACTGTTCTCCCCCTCTTCTAACCAGAACTTATGTTTCTGACTGTTCTGACTGTTCTCCCCCCCCCCTTCTAACCAGAACTTATGTATCTGACTGTTCTTCCCCCCCCCTTCTAACCAGAACTTATGTATCTGACTGTTCTCCCCTCCCCCCTTCTAACCAGAACTTATGTAACTGACTGTTCTCCCCCCCCCTTCTAACCAGAACTTATGTATCTGACTGTTCTTCCCCCTCTTCTAACCAGAACTTATGTAACTGACTGTTCTCCCCCTCTTCTAACCAGAACTTATGTTTGTGACTGTTCTTCCCCCCTTCTAACCAGAACTTATGTAACTGACTGTTCTCCTCCTCTTCTAACCAGAACTTATGTAACTGACTGTTCTTCCCCCCCCTTCTACCAGAACTTATGTATCTGACTGTTCTCCCCCCCCCCCTTCTAACCAGAACTTATGTATCTGACTGTTCCTTCCCCCCCCCCCCCTTCTAACCAGAACTTATGTATCTGACTGTTCTCCCCTCCCCCTTCTAACCAGAACTTATGTAACTGACTGTTCTCCCCCCTTCTAACCAGAACTTATGTATCTGACTGTTCTTCCCCCTTCTAACCAGAACTTATGTATCTGACTCCCCCCCCCCTCCTTCTAACCAGAACTTATGTATTTGACTGTTCTCTCCCCCCCCCTTCTAACCAGAACTTATGTATCTGACTGTTCTCCCCCTCTTCTAACCAGAACTTATGTATCTGACTGTTCTCCCCCCCCCCCTTTCCCTTCTAACCAGAACTTATGTATCTGACTGTTCTTCCTCCCTTCTAACCAGAACTTATGTATCTGTTCTCCCCCTCTTCTAACCAGAACTTATGTATCTGACTGTTCTTCCCCCTTCTAACCAGAACTTATGTATCTGACTGTTCTCCCCCTCTTCTAACCAGAACTTATGTATTTGACTGTTCTCCCCCCCCCCCCCCCCTCCTAACCAGAACTTATGTATCTGACTGTTCCCCCCCCCCCCCCCCCCCCCCCGTTTCCACCCCACCCTGCCCTCTTGAAATGTAACCTATTCTTCTGTAGGTAAATCAACATCTACATGATCTCTGATAAACTTTCTAACTGCTTTATAAATACACTTGTTACAGCCCCTCTGTTGGATATCAACTGCAGCCAACCTTCTGGAGAAGACATGACCAACTAACTTTCAATAATTTGCAGACAAATCTTACCAACATCTAAACCATAAATACATTGCTAATTCAAGAAATGTCAAATCACCTTAGCTCTAATACAAGAAATGTCAAATCACCTTAGCTCTAATACAAGAAATGTCAAATCACCTTAGCTCTAATACAAGAAGTGTCAAATCACCTTAACTATAATACAAGAAATGTCAAATCACCTTAGCTATCTCTTTTGCAAATTCAGCTTTTAACTCCTGCTGCTCCTTGGCCAGCATTTCCAGCATAACCTGGCTTTGTTTCTTCACCAGTCTGGCCGTCTGCTCCTGTTCTTTTTGCCTCAGACGCAGCGTCATGGTCTTCTTTTTAGTCTGTTTCTTTGATGTCATTGTAGCCGCCAAATCCTGCTTCTCATTTTCATACTGTATAGTCATCATCTATTAGATATAAATGATGAATAAACCTTGTTGAACAGAACTCAAAAAGCTATGTGTTTATTAGTATTATCATATCTAAAAATTATGAATATACCTTGTTAATAGAACTCTTAAAGATTAGTATTATCATATCTAAAAATGATGAATATACCTTGTTAATAGAACTCTAAAAGCTATGTGTTCATTAGTATTATCGTATCTAAAAATGATGAATATACCGTGTAAATAGAACTCTAGAAGCTATGTGTTCATTTGTATTATCATATCTAAAAATGATGAATATACCTTGTTAACAGAACTCTAGAAGCTATGTGTTTATTTGTATTATCGTATCTAAAAAAACAAAAAAAGTGGCAAGGATTTATTAGGTAAATTAATTAAAATTGAAAGTGATAGTGCAGTGAGAAAAATAAGAGTGGTTGGTTGATTACTGGAGACTTATGCAGAATATGATCTATGGTTCTATTATTTCTTTCAAAAACAACTTTCTTTTTATTCCCAGTCCCTGCACAACCTCTGTATTTGATTGGTTTTGTTTCTATAATCAATGTAAATTAGACAATTTTTGCTGATGATATGCTTGAAAAAAGTTACATTTTAAATTTAAAATTGAATAATTTAAGCAAAATATACCAAACCGTACCACTATAACACACCCCCCCCCTCTTCCCCCCCCCCCCACCCCCCCCCTAGCAGCTGCGCAGAATATAGGGAATTAAATGGTATGATAGAATAACTAATGTAGAGCTTTGGGAGAGAACTAAGCAAACTCCAGTGGACCAAGGGGTGAGTAAAAGTCATTGGCGTTGGATAGAACACACATTGAGAAAACCGGAGAACAGCATAACTAAAATGTCTTTGCATTGGAACCCACAGAGGCATAGGGATAAAGAAAGGCCAAAAAACACATGGAGAAGAGAGCTGGAGAATGAAGTTATAAAGATGGGGAACTACTTGGGGAGTGCTCCATGCGAAAGCAAAGGATAGCACGACTTGGCGTAAGTTGGCTGAGGGCTTATGCTCCATTGGGGGATAGAAAGTCAGAAAAAGAAAGAAGAAGAATTTAAGCAAAATATACCAAACCATCCCACTATAACATCCCCCCTCCTTTTTCCCCAGCAGCTAGCAAGACAGAGCTCATGTCTCCAACGCAAACGTAGCATGCCTGTTCACTTCTCGTGTTGCTTTGTTTTCACAGTTAATTAAACAGACTTCATTTTTAGCCCGTGGTCTTCTTGCTCGACAAACACAACACTGTTCTAACTAAACTTTTGAAAATTCCACCCTCCGTTCTCGGCAAACAATTCTGCAAATAGCACAGTCTTGTCTGTTGATTTAACATCAGGCCGCTGTCTTGACTGACACTCTAGCTGCAAGTTGTGTCTATCAAATTTTTTACAGCGCTTTGATAATTTAATCCAGGTTTTAACACCTGTTAGATATAATAGCTTTTGCCCACACACACACATACACACACACAAAGAGATGTGAAGCAAATCTGATCTTTTATATTTATTGAGAAAAGGCCCCAACAAATTATGTAACTTTTAAGAAAAGTGTGAACTTTCATACTGACAGAGAACTGACACGAAATAATGTCCATTTAGAGAAAAGTGTGAACTTTCATACTGACAGAGAACCAACAAAAACTAATAATGTTTGTGTAGAGAAAAATGTGACTTTCATGCTGACAAAGAACAAAATAATTTTTAAAAAATCTATTTAGAGAAAAGTGAAAACTTTCATACTGACTGAGAACAGGCAAAAAAATAATGTTTGTTTAGTGGAAAACAAACCACAAAAAAAAAAAAAAAAACGCTGTTGAAATAACTTTTGGTGTAACATTTATGAGGTCAGTAAATGTCTATTTTTCCCCTCACATAATACATTTGTCATATTATTGTAACATACATTTCTGTTTCAGTAAATAAATTAACTGAAAGCTGGCTATGACTGGGAAGTTCAATGAGGGGGAGGAAAAAACTTGTTTCAAATTGTTTGTGGACTTCCAACAGAAAAAAACTATCCAGATTTTTCGGTAATGTAAGCATAAAAAAATATGTACATTTTATTTTAAAGACTTACTGTATAACAAATAATCAGTAAAAAAAAAAAACACATGCAAAAAATTAATTAAAAAAAAAATAAACAAAAAACAGGAAAGAAAAGAAAAACAATTTCTTTAAATAAACAAGAAAAACAGTCACAAATCTTTGTATTACCAGCTGCAAAATAGATTAATAAAACTATATGAGACTATATACACATAACTTATTTACACAGAAGAACATATGAGTTAGGCTTAATGCTTAAAAAAAGAAAAAACTTATGAGCAAAGACATAAACATGGCTGATTCAAAGAAAATACTTTATGGTCCTCCAGAAAAATGATAGGTAAACAACAATCACGTCTAATAACACAGAAGTCAAGAACAGACTCTGACTCATTAAAAACACAAATTTAAAATGAAATGGGATATGAAATGAGGTAATACCCATATTTAGGCAACAATAGATTTTTATAGCAACGATTCAAATAATCATGCAATAATACCACAGTACCGAATGAGCGGGCACACACAACAGCACGCTACAGGACAAGAGGCTGACCAAGAAAGATATGGGTGGAGGGAGTAAAAGAGACACTACAGAAACGCATTATAACATTAACACAAGCTAGGCAACTAGCAAAAGACAGGAAACTATATCTAACTCCTTTCTGTGACACTTTATGGCATTAGCATTTGGACAAATGAAGACAGACTGAACGAGCTATGCAGATTTTAAGTATAATCATGAATTAACTATCAAAACAGCATGTTTTTAACTCTTTGAGTCCCAGGGGGTTTAGCATCACAGGCCCAGGGGTAGTAAAGAAAGTAATAAAATCGGCGCATCATGTGTTCATTGGGCTTCTAGGTAGGAACCTATGAATGTATGATGCGTTCCGTGTGGGACTCAAAGAGTTAAATAACTGCTGTATATATTACTTGTAGAAAGTGCAACATATTCAACTAACTACTAAAATAGTCTGCTTAGAGTGGTAGTAAGTAGAAATGTAGAAAGTGGCAATGCATTTGTGGTATTTTTCTTAAAGTTTACAAAATAAAGTAAAAGACTTCTTGTCCATGCCTGCAGGCTTATTGGGCATATATTTAGGCCTTTATTTTATAGACCAACCGGCACTCTGTGGTTGATGTGGTCAGCATCATACTGGCTGCCTTTACATCCCAGGACTTTTAACTGGTTTTGATTTTAGGCCTGGGTCGACCTGGGAGCCAAGGTCCTTGTTGAAAAAAAGAATAGGTCTGTTCGGATTTAAATCCACGACCTTTTGATCAACAGGCGAGCATCTAGCCGCTTTTGCATGGCAGCTCCCTTAAAGTATACAACCAATAGAAAAGTACAAAGTGACTAAAATGAAATCATCATTAAATTAGTCAACAATAATTAGGGATGGAGAAGAAGGCAGTGTCAGATAGGTCTCTAACCGGGAAGGCTAACCGGGTCAACAAATGCTCGCAGAAGTCGGATGTATCGGCCGAAAGGTGCAAACATCGCAGCCATGCTGTAAACAGACACAACGCAATTACATCTTCGGATGAATGCAGAAGAAGAAGAAGAAGAAGAAGAAGATAGGTCTCTGGCATAAAAATAATCCTTTACTGTGTTTTTCCCCCATTAAATTGTGGTCCATAGCATAATGGCGAAGCTTTTCTTTTTACAAGTGTGTAGAACTGCAGGGAATGAACTAGTTACACAGGTGGATGAACACATCAACTAAACAATGACTCATCAGCGGACATAGCAATAAACATACAAGAATGTGAAAGCTATCAAAGTGCTAAAGAAACTCCTATTGCAAAGGTACATGTAAAAGTTACATAATTTTCAGATATTAAAAAAAAAAAAAAAGTGTAGTGCCAAAAGAATTTACCTTTTTTTCAGAATCTTTCATTTTCTTTTTCTTCTTTTCCATATCCTTTTCATATCTCTCTGTCAATTCCTTTAGTTGTCTCTCCCATTCAGAGTCGACCTCCTTGTTTATTAATTTGTCTTCCTTCAATCTTTCTTGTTGGAATTCTCTGTAAAGACATAAAAGATGTACAGCCAACCTCCTTCTGATTAATGGAAGTGGAAGCCATAGTGAACATTTATTTACATTAACTCTTTTGATCCCAGGCAAAGGTTATTTTAACTTCCCTGTGTGGGTTTTGGGTCCCCAAGGGGGAGGGGGATTAGCCCACTTCTACCTAACAAGCATGTCCTAAAAGGCAACTGATTAGAGGTTTGCTGAAATCAGATTTGTTGACCCAAAAGGTGCGGATATCACAGGCTAGCTGTAAACCATATCCTAATATGCTATTCACCAGTTTAAGGGCAAGTGGCGAAATGGTCTAGCTGTCTGCCTCATGCTCTGAAAGTTGTTGGTTCACTTCCATCGGTATCATTTGGTTCACAAGTGCAATTTCTATGACAACCAGTGAGGATCATCCCCAAAGCTACGATGTTCATTCATTGTGCGACAGTCTTGGCAGGTGGCTAGCCATTCTGTGGATAGTCCGATTCATAAGGAATAAAACCCAGGCAATGAAATCAATCTTCTCTAGTTTAACATTTTTTTTTAAACAAAAGATGACGACCTGGTGATAACAAGTGTGCCTGGAAAGACCCATTCATATTAAGAAATATCTGGCACCGTCGTTGCATGAGATTTTAGGACCATTGTTTTAATAGTTAATTCATGATTATACTTAAAATCTGCATAGCTCGTTAAGTCTTTCTTCTTTTGTCCAACTGCTAATGCCATAAAGTGTCCCAGAGCGAGAAGTTAAATATAGTTTCCTGTCTTTTGCTAAATGCGTAGCTTGTGTTAATGTTATGCAGCATTTCTGTAGTGTTTATTTTACTCCCTCCACCCATTTATTTTTTGATCAGCCTCTTGCCCTTTAGCGTGCTGTTTCATGACATGCTTCTTCTCAAACAATCAGCTTTTAGCCACTGGAAGGGCGACACTAACAAAAGAAGAACGACATAAGACATTACCTAAACATCTCATCCTCCTCCTTTCTCAGCTGTTCTTCCAGTTTCCTCTGTGATTCAAAGAGTTGTTCTCTCTTCCTGGCCTGAGGAGCAGAAGTTTCAGAGTAAGACTATGTTCTATGTCCATGCATGAATGTGTTATAATATACTTGCCCATGCATAAAAATATGTTACGATGTACTTGCCTTTGCATGAATGTGTTATAATATACTTGCCCATGCATGAAAATGTGTTATGATTTACTTGTCCATGCATGAAAATGTGTTATAATATACTTGCCCATGCATGAAAATGTGTTATGATATACTTGCCCATGCATGAAAATGTGTTATGATATACTTGCTCCTGCATTAAAATATGTTATAATATACTTGCCCATGCATAAAAATATGTTATGATATACTTGCCTATAAATGAATGTGTTATAATATACTTACCCATGCATGAAAATGTGTTATAATATACTTGCCCATGCATGAAAATATGTTACGATATACTTGCCTATAAATTAATGTGTTATAATATACTTACCCATGCATGAAAATGTGTTATAATATACTTGCCCATGCATGAAAATATGTTATAATATACTTGCCCATGCATGAAAATGTGTTATAATATACTTGCTCATGCATGAAAATGTGTTATAATATACTTGACCATCCATGAAAATGTGTTATGAAATACTTGTCCATGCATGACTATATGTTACAATATATTTGTTCATGCATGAATAAATGTTATACTTGTTCATGCATGAAAATGTGTAATAATATACTTATCCATACATGAATATATGTTTATAATATACTTGTCCATGCACGAATATATGTTATAATATACTTGTCAATTGCATGAATGAAGAAGAAAAAGGAAAAAAAAAAGAAGGCTGTAGAATACAAGGCACACTGCCAAATTTAAGGTTATAATGTAATGACTTGAATGAGATTACATATGCTAAACTGTTTGAATGAATGAATGAAAAATGAATTATTTAAGGAATAAATGAATAAAGAATTAACATTACTGTATTCAGAACATTCTCCTATGTGCTTCATCCATCCCTTCCCTCAGCAGCCAACAAAGATTCCCCTATACTGGTGGCGCTAGTTGTGGTCTGATTAAAAGTTAATCTGCCCCCCCCCCCCTCCCCCTTTGCAGATAGAAAAAATGTGTCCAGTTCCTTTGCCCTCTCCAAGCTGAAACATTCTCTCCAGAGATGAATGCTGTGTTCTGCTGCACAGTTTACTTGCTCCCAGAGAGCATTCATCCTAAAGCATTATCCTAAAGTTGATGATATCATAAAATAGCTCATCACACAGAAGTGCGGTAGCAGCTAATCTATCAGTTTGTTCATTACCACGCACCCCTAAAGATCCTGGAAAAAACCTCACATTGTGCTTCATATATGAGTCTTATCAAGCGACGCAAGCCAATCTGAGTGCAAGACACCAGTTGAAATTTTCCAAAGTATACTCTGCGAGTCGATTACAATCACAACATGTCAGTCTGTCCTACTCTACAGCAATTCTGTAAAGTATTTGATCTCATCTCCCAAAACGATCTGGGGTGCTTTATTAATATCCTACCCCAAACAGAGGAAATCCACAGGTCACGGGACAGTCAGGGGGTGGTAGATAGGCTGCATGCAGTTGTGGGACCTAGGACGCACTCTCTCATGGGATGTAGGTGGGTTGGGGTTAGGGCCAGTTCTAGATGTTTTGGGGTAATTAAAAGTGTCAGAAAGCCGGAAAACCCAGTCTTACCACCCTCTAAATTGTTGGACTGTTCTGTGACGTCATCTGGGGTAGGATATTAACAAAGAACCCGATCTGGATGTCAAAATCACAAGCAACCAATCCACATTCTTTGTGTTCAGAATGAGATTAAGAGAAACAAGTATATTATGACAAAAGGAATGTTGGAAAAGAACAAAAACAGGGGGTGGGAAAGACTAAGGGAGAGGGTGTTAGTCTGTCGGGCATCTTGCCCCAGTGAAACACTGATATAAGAAATGACTGACAGTACACAAGACAGAAAGCTGTGAACAAATATGCTGACCAACATCACATGACATGGACTATAAGATGTATCTCATACGAACATCTTTAGTGCCTAAAAGATAGATGCCTCTGCAGCTCACCCCTTTCAGTTATCTCATGTGAGGGTTGCCAGATATTGTTTCCCCCTTGCGAGCCTAAATTCTGCTCCTATGGAGCAAATTTTTTATGTTATTTAAGAATATTCTATAGCCTATTTGTAGTAAAAAAAAATACCATTCAATTTTTTTTAAACAGAATCTGGCAACACTTCCTCAAAATGACATAGGCAGTAGAGCCATGAATGTTCCCGGAGATAGAGACCTACAAATGGGAACCATCTATGCCACAACCAGCCATTATGAATTTTCCTAATGTTAAATTAGAATCACTGATAACAGTCAAATGACAAAGTGAAAAGCCATTACAACGCGACAATGGCAGTCTCAATCTCTATTCTCCTATCGGAGGTTGTAAACTGATAAGCTTCGTTCAGATCTGTAATTACATTACTTTTCACACTACCTGAAAAAAGACCCATTCGGAACTTTTAACAAGTAAAAACAGCAACAAAGAAAATTCTTACACTGCATGAATAACATACAAATGGAGATTTAGAAGTGTGGATTGACATTTCATTATCGACAAAGTAGAATGGTGGTCTACAGATGGGGATTAACATTTCAATGTGCAAACAAATATTTATTCGGAAAGGAGAAGGTGTAAACATAATTAAGTGGCATCAATGGAAAATGAACTAGGAATATTGGAAAATGTCTTAATTAAAAAGTAAAATGAACTAATTAAAAAAACAACAACATATAAAATCATCGATGGCGAATATGAATGTAGCTAGTAGAAACCACTCTGTGTCATTGTTTTCTATTCAGCCTTATGATCTCTCTATGTGAATGTTAGGGTTCTAAACAGCACAAAGGCAGAGAAGTGTTCGAATAACTAAGTCAAGGAGTTATGAACCGACATCATAGTACTCGTCGGAACATGCTCATAAGCGCTCGTCTCCATCTTGTACGCAGAGTTTCAGTTCCAATAGAGCCAGTGGCAAGCAGTCTGACTGTTTGGCTTGCCTCTCTTCTTGGTGTTGGCCAGATCCCCTGGTCACTGTCTGCTACATATTGCTCTTCAGACAATGATGATCCATTTGTGTTTCTGAACTGCTGACTCGCTCTCAACGGTCTTGACCCCACCTAGCTTGCCATGCATTACTTCACCACCAAGTTGTGCAGAACCAGCAAGCCTGTCGTTCCCAACTGTTTGTTTCCCCACACACCTACATACCCGGACAGAAAGCCCAAAATATGCTAAATATCCAGTACTTCTAAGGCGATGCTTGTCACTCTGCATTGAGCATGCATGTCTTCATCTATTATTGTATTAATACACGCTTTATACATTAAAGCAAAAGATTTATGAATATGTATTGTCAGCAAACAGCAGCTATAAGAATTAACAACCAGTTGAGCACATTTAAGAGCATAAAGAGGGCAGTTAGACAGGGACTATAACCTGATTTGTTTGCCTTATACAGTGAATATATAATGAGATCTATTATGGAAATGTCAGGAATTGTGGTTGGAGGTTATAACATAAACAACCTGCGTTATGCTGATAACACTGTCTTGACAGCGACAAGTCAGAAAGAACTACAAGAATTGTGGTTGGAGGTAATAACATAAACAACCTGCGTTATGCTGGTAACACTGTCTTGACAGCGACAGGTCAGAAAGAACTACAAGAATTGTGGTTGGAGGTTATAACATAAACAACCTGCGTTATGTTGGTAACACTGTCTTGACAGAGACAAGTCAGAAAGAACTACAAGAATTGTGGTTGGAGGTAATAACATAAACAACCTGCGTTATGCTGGTAACACTGTCTTGACAGCGACAAGTCAGAAAGAACTACAAGAATTGTGGTTGGAGGTAATAACATAAACAACCTGCGTTATGCTGGTAACACTGTCTTGACAGCGACAAGTCAGAAAGAACTACAAGAATTGTGGTTGGAGGTAATAACATAAACAACCTGTGTTATGCTGGTAACACTGTCTTGACAGCGACAAGTCAGAAAGAACTACAAGAATTGTGGTTGTAGGTAATAACATAAACAACCTGCGTTATGCTGATAACACTGTCTTGACAGCGACAAGTCAGAAAGAACTACAGGAATTGTGGTTGGAGGTAATAACATAAACAACCTGCGTTATGCTGGTAACACTGTCTTGACAGCGACAAGTCAGAAAGAACTACAAGAATTGTGGTTGGAGGTAATAACATAAACAACCTGCGTTATGCTGGTAACACTGTCTTGACAGCGACAAGTCAGAAAGAACTACAAGAATTGTGGTTGGAGGTAATAACATAAACAACCTGCGTTATGCTGATAACACTGTTTTGACAGCGACAAGTCAGAAAGAACTACAGGAATTGATAGATACGATGGTGGTAGAAAGTGATAAAATGGGCCTCAGTTTCAATAATAAAAAGACAGAAGTTATGGTGATTTCCAAGAAAAGAATAGCGCCTAAATGTTTAATAAAAGTCAAAGGCATTATTTTAGGACAAGTACAGAAATTTTAGTTTCTAGGTGCATGGATAACATCCAAAGGAAGATGTATCATAGAGGTAAAGAATAGAATTGGCCAGACCAAAACTGCATTTTACAAAATGAAGAAAATTTTGTGCAATAAATCCAAGTCATTGAAGGTTAGGAAAAGAATTATCACATGCTAAATAAAGTCAGTTTTAACATACGGCTGTGAATCATGAACAATTAAGAATAAAGCCGAACAATATCTTGAGGTCTCGGAGATGTGGTTTTACAGAAGAACCCTTAGAATTCATTGGAGAGCTAAGAAGAGCAGCCCAGATGGTTTGAAAAAGGAAAATGCTCAATGACAACTTATCACAAACATCAGAGACAGTCAACATGTTTGTGTCATATTTTGAGAAGAGGGAAAATTGAACATGCCATGACTATTGGAAAGATCTGTGGAAAGAGAGATAGAGTAAGACAAGGTGAGAAGATTCTAACCAGTCTTCTGTCATGGCATGGAGGGGTGTCAGCAAATGAACTGATACACTCAGCTGCAGATCGCAGATTGTGGAGAGGCATGATCGCCCACGCCAGTCGGCAAGGCACTTAACGATGACATAAGCTAACTGCTTCTTATGTCCAGTTGTTAGATATTTATTTTGATTTGTGGTGTTTCTCTTAACCCAACACCACTCCCTTCTCTTTCTCTCTCTTTATTACTTTCTTTACTGTATCTCTGTATGTGTATGTGTGCATGCGTGCGTGTAATTTTCTCTGCACCACTCCTTTTCCCCTTTCTTATACCCTCCCATGCTGTGTATATTTATATTACTTGCCCTCTACTTTCCTCCCGCTCGTTATTTTGTCCACTCTGTATCTCAAAGTCTTTATATCTTTCTGTGTCTTTTTTTAAACTTTCCACCATACGTGTTCCTCTCGGTCCACACCCTCTATAGCTCTCTTTCTCTTGGTGCATGTGTATATATCCATTTATATTTTTCCTTTCCCTCTTCACCCCTCCTTCACATGTTCCTGTTTGTTCTTACATTCCGTGTCTCTCTTTATCACTGTGTATGTCTCACTCCTCCACCTTATCTCCACTTCCTCTATGCCTCTCTTCATCCATTTATCTCTTTCTATCCCTTCTCCTAAGTACATATTTATGTTTGTTCTTTCTCTCTGTGTCTGTCCTTATCCTTATCCATTTCTATGCTTACCCACTCCATCCTCTCTCTGCAAAACGTGTGTGTGCGTGTGTGTGCATGTGTGAACGCACAGATGTGTTCTTTGTTTGTTTCCTTAACCTGTCTCCAACATTCCACGCAATAAATACTTTGCAGACGACTTACATTTAAACACCCATACAATGTGACCTCGGTGATAACACAGATTTATATGTATCCTGTTTGTTGAGCCACGTAATCCGAGGCATTTGGGATGTATGGCCCGCACATTGTGACGTCACGTGTTTGTCGAGAAAGGCAATATTAATATGTACGTGGTGTATATGTTCAAGAATGGCTGACAGATGTAAGGCAGAGCTAGTCTCGTATCAGTTGTTACCTTTGGATATCTTCTTTTTCTTCTTCTTTGCTCTCACCAGCTGTAAACTCTGGCCGAAAGTTCTGGTTGTTCATCTACTTTTGGACCGCAGTCCTGTTCCAGAACCTGAGTGTTGCGTGTGGATCCGTTTTACAGATCTGACTCATTTGTATGCAGACTGCAGGTTCCTTGCCTCTCAGGCAGATGCACTCCGACTTCGAAAAAAGCTCCCAATTAGTCGACTCTTACGACATGCTTTTGAGTAGGCAATAGGTCTCCCCCCCCCCCCCCCCATTCCATAAAAAGGGCCCCGGAACCCTCACGGGGAACCTTTGGAAATAAAGTGTTAGGCCATTATTTGGTGCCTGAGCTGGGAGTAGATGGCTGTAGAGAGCTACATGCTGGGAGTAGATGGCTCTAGAGAACTACATGCTGGGAGTAGATGGCTCTAGAGAACTACATGCTGGGAATAGATGGCTCTAGAGAACTACATGCTGGGAGTAGATAGCTCTAGAGAACTACATGCTGGGAGTAGATGGCTCTAGAGAGCTATATGCTGGGAGTAGGTTGTAGAGAGCTACATGCTGGGAGTAGATGGCTCTAGAGAGCTACATGCTGGGAGTAAATGGCTCTAGAGAGCTATATGCTGGGAGTAGATGGCTCCAGAGAACTACATGCTGGGAGTAGATAGCTCTAGAGAACTACATGCTGGGAGTAGATGGCTCTAGAGAACTACATGCTGGGAGTAGATGGCTCTAGAGAACTACATGCTGGGAGTAGATAGCTCTAGAGAACTACATGCTGGGAGTAGAAAGCTCTAGAGAACTACATGCTGGGAGTAGATGGCTCTAGAGAACTACATGCTGGGAATAGATGGCTCTAGAGAACTACATGCTGGGAGTAGATAGCTCTAGAGAACTACATGCTGGGAGTAGATGGCTCTAGAGAGCTATATGCTGGGAGTAGGTTGTAGAGAGCTACATGCTGGGAGTAGATGGCTCTAGAGAGCTACATGCTGGGAGTAGATGGCTCTAGAGAGCTATATCCTGGGAGTAGATGGCTCTAGAGAACTACATGCTGGGAGTAGATGGCTCTAGAGAACTACATGCTGGGAGTAGATAGCTCTAGAGAACTACATGCTGGGAGTAGAAAGCTCTAGAGAACTACATGCTGGGAGTAGATGGCTCTAGAGAACTACATGCTGGGAATAGATGGCTCTAGAGAACTACATGCTGGGAGTAGATAGCTCTAGAGAACTACATGCTGGGAGTAGATGGCTCTAGAGAGCTATATGCTGGGAGTAGGTTGTAGAGAGCTACATGCTGGGAGTAGATGGCTCTAGAGAGCTACATGCTGGGAGTAGATGGCTCTAGAGAGCTATATCCTGGGAGTAGATGTCTCTAGATAACTTCATGGAAACATTTAACAGTACCAAAAAAAAAAAAAAAAAAATAGGGATTAGCATACATATGAGTTGTTAATATATCTTAAAGACAGAATAATGAGCTTGTAGATAATTTTAAATACCCACAAAGATAGAAAACACGATATAATTACTACAAATGTTTAAAAGTACACTTAAAAATATACTGAACCTTACAAGTTATACTCATACAGTCTTATACAATTAGTACATTAGCAATGCCATATTGAATCATCATTATAATAATCATCATCATCATCATCAATTTCCACTTCTGCCGTTAAGCACTGTGGGAGAGAACAGTTTGCGATCAATTGCTTGGCGGGCATCAATGGTTACTGTCATTTTGTGTTGATGTAGAAGCTCTTTAATGTCATCAGTCCATGTTCTCCCAGGGTGGCCTCTTGCTTTCACTTCAGATCTTTTCATGTGTAGCATCTGCGATGGTAGTTGTTCTGGCTGCATTCTTACTTAATGACCAAACCATTCGATCTTTTGTTTCTCAATGAATTTGCTGCATGGTGTTGTTTCTTCCTACAGTCTGTCTGATAATATCATTTAAATTTTGTCTCGGATGGTTAAGTTGGCGGCTTTTTTCAGGCATCTCATTTTACAGTTGTTTAATTATACATAGATTAGCCTTTGATAATGTCCAGGGCTAGCACTGGTTGCACAGTGTTGGTATGAATATGATGTTTATAATCTGTCTCTTGGTACTCATATTTATGTTTGGATGTCTTAATAACGGTGTCAGTTGGTATATAAGTGCACTGGCTCGTTGGCATCTTGTTTTTATTTCCCGATATATTATTTCTTTCGCCAAAAATATAGTACCTAGCATTTACATTCTTTAACTTGCCTCAGACAAGTACCATTCAACCCGATATATAGCGGACTAGGAATTCTGCTGATCTGTATTGCTTCAGTTTTAGTAGCACTTATTGTCATGTTATATCTTTTGTATGTTGAACTTAGCCTGTTCAAATGTTCTTGAAGTCCACCCCTCATTGTAGAACAGGCATTGATCGTCTCAGATAGGAGCTCATTTTTTGTATGTGGATCTGATTCTTCCTCTGGAAAGTAAAGTTTCTCATTTTCTGGGTCGACTGTTTTAAAATTGTGCTATTCTCCGAATAACGGGCACAAAAGATGGCGGTCAATGGCGGCCAAAAAACAGGGCCTCAGTCACGTGTCAATTGCGCACTTCCGGCGACCTAATTATTGTTTTTTGTCGCCGGAAGTGCGCAATAGACACGCGACTGAGGCTCTGTTAGGTTTTTTTTTTGCGGCCGCCATCTTTTGTGCCCATTATTCGGAGGATAGCCTAAAACTGGTTTCTTTGATATTATATCTATGTATATAGTAGATAACAGAGGAGAGAGTACACATCCCTGCCTCACCCCTCTATTGATTGTAAACATCTCAGACTTCTTGTGTTCTCACTGCGCTTTGGCAAGTGTGGTACATGGCCAAGATGTTATCTAGCAACTGCCGCTTGAATCCAATCATCCTCAAGAAAAGCACATAGTTTGATCTGGGCAATCCTCCGAATGACGTTCCCAAATTATCGAGGCCGAAAATAGATCCTAACAGGGCCTCAGTCATGTGTCGATTTCGGACTTCCGGCGAATTAAATTGCGCACTACTGGCGACTTCCACCACCGCTATGCGCGGCATGGATTGGGGCTAAACTAGATGGCTGGGACTCGCGAGCAGCAGCTATCGCATCTCCTGCAGCCCTTCATTTTATTTTCTTGTGAGTCCCAGCCATCTAGTTTAGCCCCAATCCAAGCCGCGCGTAGCAGCGTGGGGAAATATTCTCGACAGTGGCGATATAGTCCCCGGAGGTCCGCAATTCGGCAGTGGCGGTATAGTCCCCGGAAGTCCGCAACTGAGATGTGACTGAGGCCCTGTTAGGGTATATTTTCGGCCTCGATAATTTGGGATTGTTATTCGGAGGATATCCTTGATCTGTCTACTCTATCAAAAGCTTTTCTTTGTCTACGAACACAATATTCAGTTCATCGTCGTATTCAGTCATTTTCTCGCAAACTGGTCTTAGTGTAAATAATGCAAACATATGGGGTTGTAAGGGTGTAAAATTAACACCGACTAAACCAAACCCACCGACAGCTTTAAGGAGTCTTTGCCCTTACCCTAACTTTCCCCATACCCCTAGAATATTGGATTTTCGCGGGAACTTGATAGGAAATCCCTGAGATGGGGTGTAATCAAAGAAAAGGAACCAACATTACAGTCAAAATTGAATGGAACCAAAAGATCAACTTGAAAAAAAAAAAAAGTCATAAGAATGCATGTGTCGGTATAAAGCAGCGATTCCCCCAGCCATGTTGTAATCATCACCGCCAAGGTCACCGTTAGGAGAGCTCCCAAAGTCACGACTGTTTCACGAAGCTTTGCCTAATCACCCAGATCAGCACACAAGATTAATGGACACACAGTTTCACACCGTCTGTCTGCTAATTATAGATTAGCGTCCAGAAGACAGCACGGTTTTGCACATTGACCGTACACACAGCAAACAGCACGGACCGAAGCCTGCCCACAAAGACACGGTCATCATTTGTTTGGAAACTTTGGTTTCCACGATGTCTTAAAATGTTGCGTATTTTTTTTTTCAGGACGTTGCTAAACAAGACCACAGTCTAGAAGTGGACGAACAATCAGGACTTTCCGCCAGACTCTTCATCCTGTGAAAGCGAATAAGAAGAAAACTGTGGCTTCATTTCTGGGTTGGCGTTAGTAAATTAAAGGACCCGTTTCCACGGAAGATAGGTTAGTAGCGTATCCTTTACAGGACGTTGCAGAACCAACCCCAGCACACACACACACACACACACACACACACACACACATATAGATATATATATATATTAAATGTGTGTGTGTGTGCGCGCGCATGTGTGTATGTGGCTGTTGTGGGTTTTCTAGGTAAATTTTACGTGCAGTTTGCCATTGCTCTCGGTATATTTGTCGAAACCAACGCAAGACGGTCTGCTGCTAAATCGCCTGCAGCTGGAATCGAACCCAGCGTCCCAGCATTGCGAAGCGCAGCAAAGATTAGACTAATGCAGAATCATGCAGACTAGACGGGTCTCGAAAAGGAAATATTAATAAAGCAACAGAAAATGTATTGATCGGCACTCACAGAAAGAAGTAGAAAGATAGAAGAACACACTAGACAACATAAAAATCGAAAGCTATAATTAACGTGCCGGGAATCAAACCTATCATCGAATACGAAAACAGTTCCAGCCCATCTGATCGTCAGGACTGGAATTATCTGATCAGTCAATAGTAGCTCGGTGACCCAACGACCGCCTTACTATGACCAAGTATGAGCGTCGTACCGTCTAGATAGCAGTGACATAGTACCCAACGTGACAGCATATTTTAAAACCACAAATTGTCAACAAACGTTGAGGACTACGATGTCCTGAAGATACATTTTGGCTTTCTATATCAGCTGGTATGTTGGTTTTCTCTTCGCACTATTGTGCCAGGTAAGTCACTGTAAGCCAAGGTCAAATGTATTTTTTCAAGATTTCTCTAGTCTTTGCCACAGGATCTCGCGAGCAAATGGAAATGATTAAGTGAATATAATTTTTTTTTTTTTAATCCCTGTGTGTCATTTGTTTGTATAGTGTAAGGCTTAACTTTAAATGACAGGGATTAGAAAAGCCATTCATTCAATTGAAATTGGTTTTCCAAGTAACGCCTAGTTTAATACTGATTGCTAAAAGGTAAAAGTTCTAGGTGGCTACTGACTTGCCGCCTTGTCAACTTAGTTCCCAATCATAGACACATCTTTTTCATACATAAATCTATACTTTATAGACCAATCGGCTCTCGGGGGCTGATGTGGTCAATATCACGCTAGTCGCCTTTATTTCCCAGGACTATACCAGGTACCCACTTAAGGCTGGATCGACCTGGGAGCCACAGTCATTCTTGAGAGAGAGAGGAGAAAAAAAATACCCGGCTCCGCCAAATAATTAAGTTTGACGTCATAATTATAATCTCTCTTTATAACTACCAAAGACATTTGGAGCGTTTTTTCTCGCTCCGCCAAATAACTTAGTTTGACGTCATAACTATAATCTCTCTTTATGACTGTGAAAGACATATGGATCGTTTTCTTTCGCCTACGATAAAAGTTCCCAGGACCTCTTAACAGTCGCAAGTTCACATTTCGTTAGAGCAGGAACGATCAACCGTGCTTAGATTAACGGAGACATGTAGTAACGTACATGCAAGTTATATATAGCTATAGAATTGTAGGCAGATACACTAGCTATTTAAAAAAAAAAAAAAATACAGGTTTAAGATTCCAATTTTCCCACACAAAGGGTTAGTTGACGTCAATATGCCAGATTTTTTCCTTCTCATGACTTGACCAAAAAATGTAGACTGCTTTTTTTTTTTTAAATCAGTGTCTTTCCAGACATCTTTATTAACTCTTTTTATCTGTCCAAGATATTCTCACCATTCCTCTACAAAACTACATTATACATCAGCGACCGGGTCGCCCATTGGCTCGCCGGTAGACGATTTCGTCGCTGGTCGGGACAGTATTTGGATGTCTCCTGTGATCGCACCAACATTGCAGGAATCCTTATTTAGGGCTCTTAGTCGCGTGGAATGATAAGCCATTTTATATGGTGCACATTACCTAGACACAATTATAATCTAAAGCTCCCCCTTTGGGAATGCTGACTGAACGTGAATATCCCCCCCCCCCCCCCCCCACCCCCAATGGATGAATGGTTCAACAGCTTAACCACAGAAAACCCCAGAATGAAAAACACATCAAAAAAATAAAAATGGATAAAAAAGAAATACAAAAAAGTCGGCAGGTTGAAATAACGATTCAAATTAAAAATCACTTTGGTCGCAATGCAGTGACGCATTCCGAAAGTTTCCAGCTTAGCAGGAGTCACGCGACAACTTGGTGCTAATGGAGTTTCGTATGTGTCTGCCAGCGAGGCTGCACTAATGAATCTCTGGTTGTTAAACCTGCAGGAGAATGTCAACGAGCAAGGTCCCCAAGAAGCAAATCTCGTGTCCACACGACCCAAGTGTGTGTAAATACGAATATGTGTGTGTGTGTGCGCGCGCGCGGGTGTGTGTGTGTGTGTGTGTGTGAATCGTCTATGTGAATGGTTATCGTGCTGTACATGTCGTGTATGGTGATGTTAGTTTACTTCTAATGTAAAGCTGTGAATAGGCCTAATCGTTTGGATACATGCCTTGTACGGACTAATCTCTTCCACCTTCTTCTTCTTCTTGTTCTTCTTCTACTTCTCATTCTTCTGCTGCTGCCTCTTTTCGTTGACTTCGCTCTTAAAGGGGCGGTTGGCACGCTGTGTTGTGGTTTATAGTTAGGCTGCGATATATGTGTCTTTTAGCTCAACACATATTTCAGCAAACCTTTCCTTAGTCAGCTTTTACAACATGTTTGTTAGGGTTCTTTGGTCTACGCCCTGGGGACGATGGTGTTGGGTTGGGTTAGGGTTCATTGGTCTACGCCCTGGGGACGATGGTGTTGGGTTAGGGTTAGGGTTCATTGGTCTACGCCCTGGGGACGATGGTGTTGGGTTAGGGTTTATTGGTCTACGCCCTGGGGACGATGGTGTTGGGTTAGGGTTAGGGCTGGGTTAGGGTTGGTTAGGGTTAGGGTTGGGTTAGGGTTTTGTTAGGGTTGGGTTAGGGTTGGGTTAGGGTTCATTGGTCTACGCCCTAGGGATAGGGTTAGGGTTAGGGTTCATTGGTCTACGCCCTGGGGACGATGGTGTTGGGTTAGGGTTAGGGTTCATTGGTCTACGCCCTGGGGATGATAGTGTTGTATGGTGCCACAGAGAGGCAAGAGATCAGCCATCCTACTTATTATCATCATCGTTATCATTCTCTAGTGGCGTTGTACACTACACATGACTTGCCGTAGATTTCTCTATTCCATTATATCTAACGTATTTTTTTTTAGAGGCTGAGGCAAGTGAGGTCTAGAATAGAAACTGTTGGCCTTTTTAGGCTGCAGAAAACCGCCCAGAACCGTTACAGTCAGAGTCAAGATTATGTTTTTTTAAAAGGTTAGTTGCGTATCCTTTACAGGACGTTGCAGAACCAACCCTAGCAGCCCCTGGCTGTTGTGTAGTTTGTCTATGCAAATTTACGTCCAGTAGTTTGCCATTACTTTCTTGACCAAGCCTAAATAGTTAGCTTAAAAAAAATGAACACCGTGAGGTTGATCACACCCCCCTCTCAGGTGCCTAGATTCATCTATAAAAACCAATGGCCACTGTGCTAACTGCGTGAAAAGGGCTACCCGATCGATCAGTTTGTTCTCTCCGGGCTGCTACTCAAATGGTTTACCCTGCCTTCCTGAGATTTGAAGAAAAAAAAATGCTCAAACTGACCAATAAACGTATATCCAGGATACCCTGCCCCACCTTCAAAGAATTCACAGTAAGTGTTTCCGTAACGTTAAAGCAATAGAGTTGTAACCGCGTTAGCGCAGTCGATAGGAGACTCGCTTTCTGATCCAGCTACGACTCGCTTTAGCCCACGGCCGGTGTTCGAAACCGGACGGTTCCCGGGGTTTACCCAGCCTCTAGGAAATGGATACCAGAGTTAATACTCTGGGGTAAATGGAGGAATGTCGCTGGAGCTACGGGGTTTCGTGCGGACGGCGACACGGGCGGGCAGTTTCTTAGATGTCCGTACTGGTGACAGAGCACTTATGGTTTCTAATCGCGTGCAACGACGCTGGTTCACATCTCCCGACTTTACCTGTAGCTTCATGGGTAAAGACGAAGGCGCGAAAAGTTTGGTTTTTTTTTTTCCAGCTTAACTTTGTATATGTTGGCTACATTGCCGGCGCGAGAGGCCTTGACGTAGCAGTTAGATGCTACCCCTGTCGACCCAAAGGTCTTGTTTCGAATCCCTATCAAGTCTAATCAAAAAATATTTTTAGGAGCTTACCTTCCAGATCGATCAAGCCTAAAATGAAAACCAGATAAGGTCCAGGGAAAGCAAAGGCGCTCGGTCTGATATTGGCCACATCACCCATCGAGGTGGTATTGTGGTATTAGTCTATAGAAATATGAGACTAGCATCGTCTGGCGGAGTCGGCTCTGTGGCTAAGTCGATGCGAACGCTTTGTAATGCCGGGATGCCGGGTTCGATCCCAGCTGCGGGCCATGCGCCTTGCGTTGGTTTCGACAGTGGTATCAAGAAAACCGACCGTCCAGAAAGCAATAGCAAACTACTGGACGTAAATTTGCCTAGAAAAACCACACAAGAGCCAGGGGCTGTTGGGGTTGGTTCTGCAACGTCCTGTAAAGGATACGCAACGAACCATCATATGACGGAAGGAACGTTGCGTTCAAAGGGTACTTTACATTTTTGTAGTGCTCCGCGCGTTTTGGCTGGGTAGTGATGCCGGTGTGTTGGGAAAAAAAGCAGGCAGACAGACTGGCTGGCTCTGCACCACTTAGTGGTGAATTTTTGTATGACAAGTTAGATATAGTGAGGGCCCTTTGAGAGCGAGTGAACAGTGCGAAGGCGCAGATAGATCATTACGGTCGGAGGATAATGGCGCAGCGAGGAGTTACCAGGGGATCTGGCCGACGCTCAACACTCAAGGGAAATGATACAATCAGACAGTTACTGGTACTATCGGAACAAAACCTCTTCGCTTGCCGCTGAAGATAGGAACTGAGCACTTACTGGGGTGTCCCGAGTGCTGTGATGTCTATTTTTAATTCAATATTGGCTTGGTGGGCGTGCCCACATAGTGAAAAATGGTTTCTTTATACTGTGGCCATTGTCACAAAAAAAGTATATTTCGTTAACGACAGTCATATGTATTCAAGCGTGAAGAGCCGGTAAAAATCGACCATGCCTGAAATGGAGTCAACAACAGTCATGTAACCTGCCGGTGCGGAATCAGTGCTTGCAAGTCCGTCTCGTAGTTTTCCCTGTCTCTGCGTACACCTTTAGGTTTATGTAAATTTTAGACCTGAAGTTGCCTTTTCTTCATTCACGCGAGTCGTAAACTGCTCTTCTGTTCTGGAGTTTAAAGGTTACGGGCTTGCTGTATTTTCATGAAACTGTATAGACATCTTTACACATATACACACACAATTCACTCTATAGTTGGTTCACAAAGTCGTTCCTAACTTTAAAAATACGTAATTCAGTAATCGACTGATATCAGTTGTTAAAATTTTGCATACAACCTGTTAATGATAATGTCTTTTGAAGTATTATATATATATATAAAATGTCTAGTTGTAATTTTGCCATACTGAAAGAGAAGCCCCAGGTTCAGACCCCGATGAAGGCAGAGATTTTTCTCTTTTCACGTGGACTTCTAGTAATTTTCCCTGCTCTCTGTGTAGTCAGATCATGCGCCCGTGTGTATCGTGGCGGACGTAAACAATTCCTTAGCAGCTGGAAATCGAAAAAAAAACTAAAACGGGCAAAATTTGGAGTTGAAAATCTCCCCAAAATATCCTCGCCGGTGCTACGGAGCCCGTGCACTGCGCTGAGCTACTTTCGACTCAGGACTTGAGTTAGAAGTAGAACGGAGGGAGCACTTATAGGTTACTACCCGTGTGCCACGATGTTGATCTGTTGTTCAAACCTCAAACCTCAAACTTTATTAAAACAGACACCGATTTAAAGCAAACAGTCAGTAGGCTTACAAACTGAGTAACGGGAACTTTTCAAAACATCAGACTGCACGCCTGTCATAGGCGTTTTACTCTCAAAGGGTCATCAATTCCAGTTGTGTCAAACAAACGTTAGTCTCCCTACACAAAGTAGGTCACGTTCCATTGATAACTTTGTTGGACTGGTCTACCACGCTGGTGGTTACGGGTGTGCCGCTCTGTTGTTTGCTATCTGTGTTGTCTTGCATTTACGTTTTTATTCCGAGAAAGAGAATGCCTGTGACACAGGTTTCATCACTCGTTAAAGGGGTTTTGTGTTAGATGTTTTTGGAGTGTTAAAAGCGCTGGCATAGTGAAATATACAACACGTGATATAAAGGCATTGCGGAACACCCCCGTGACCATGTGCCAAGGATGCGTGGCTCAAGGATGTCCAATCAGAAGTAAGCTTTGCTGAAGGTCGACCAATCAGAAGTGAGCTAGTGTATATATGGTCGGTCCGTAAGGAGACCAACGTTACTATTGCCGGAATAGGCTATCAAAATAATCAACACGCACCGTTGCACATGTTGTAAAAAGTAAAGAAGTAAAGGACCTTTTCCACGCCTTTAGGCGTATAGTATAGGGCATATAGGGCTAGACCTATATTTTTATAGACCAACGGCACAAGATGGGTGATGTGGTCAGCATCACGCCGGCCGCCTCTATTTCCCGGGACTGCACCCGGTACCCACGGTACCGACTTAAGGCTGGGTGGACCTGGGAGCCAAGGTCATTTTTTGAAGAAAAGTCCGGCTCCGCCAGGGAGCGAACCCACGTCCTTTCGATCCGCGGCGCGCGTCTAGCCGTTCTGCCACGGCGACTCCCGTTGCACATGTTGAATTAAGAGTCGACATCACAGCACTCGGGAACTCCCATAAGCGCTCCATCCCCATCTTCAACAGCAAGCGAAGAGTTAAAATTCCGATTGTACCAGTAACAGTCTGATTGTATATCCGTCTCGCCCCTCCCCCGAGTTTTGAGCGTCAGCCAGATCCCCTTGTAACTCCTCGCAGTGCCATTCTCCTCAGACCGTAATGATCTATCTGTTACTCGACACTGTCCACTCGCTCCCAACGGGTCCTCACAACATCCAGCTTGTCATACATCAGCTCACCACCAAGTTGTGCAGAACCGGCCAGTCTATCCGCTTGCTCATTTCCCAACGCACCGGCGTGACCTGGAGAAAAGATCCATAGGATGCTAACTACCCGGGACTTCTGAAGTGATGCTTGCCACTCTGCACGGAGCATGCTCCACCTTTCTCAGCATGCTCTGTGAGTCAGTTACAATGATGACATGTGTGTACAGCTGATTCTCAAGCCAACGGAAGGCAGCAGTGACTGCCTCCACCTCCATTCTCAAACTAGACGTTGTGATATCATATACCAGGTTTTGTTGCACGTAGCCACGTCCATTCGCCTTCGCTATGAACGCCCATGCACTTCTTCTGCCCCTCACCACATGTGAACTGATTTCAAAAGAATCTTCTCACGTGTGTCAACTACATTTTATTCTCTTTTTAGGGGTACACAAATTATTAATCAAAGATACAGAATTTCGCCGCTTTGAGAAAACAGCAGCACATGTGCAACTGTAAATTATAAAATTACAACGACATGGTAAATCTAAGGTCATATATAACAATAAAAAATAACGTTAATCCGTTAGGAGTTTTGAGACATTTGTTAAAATTGTGTGATTGCACGACGTTTGAAACGTACTGTAGCAGTCTTTCCTGTCTGTGCACATACCTACAGGTCTATGCATTTTTATGCATGAAGCTACCTTTTCTTTTATGCGTGTCGTAAACTCTTCTTCTATTTTGGAGTTTAAAGCTTATGGACTTGCGGTTTTATTGTGAAACTGCACAGACGACTTTACAAACACACATGCACACACACCAGTTACACACACTAACATTGTTTTTTTTAAATATCCATAAACCATAAGGTGTTAACCCTTTGGCTCGGTACTATGGATTTCGCAACCTGTAAATCTGGGAGAAATGTGGCTTTTCTGCCTACCCCCAGGCGTGAACCCGGACCACAAGGAGTTCGTCACCCGGTCGCGGCGAAGTCAGGTTTAACCAACAATGCTAGCGAGCCGGGCTTATACACATTAATATAAACTTCTGTGGCTCTGTCACGTATACTATATTTTAAATAGTGTACCACTCTACGATCAGATGAAAGACAACATTGACATTTAACTCTGTGTCCCAAGGAACGCATCATACGTTTATAGGTTCCTACCTAAAAGCCCAATGAGCGCATGATGCGCCGATTTTATGACTCTCTTTACTACCCCCTGGGACTCAAAGAGTTAATTAAACTGCTATTGGTACCATGTGGATATGAAATTCTTCCCTGGCTGCCGAAGCTAAGTACCCAGCGTTTGTGGGAATGTCTCCAGCGACACAATGTCGGTTCTTGACTAAACTCAACTCGAATTATGTATTTAACTCGAATTGGTACCTTTAGCCCCGACCTTCGACTTATCTTAGGCCGAAGCATGGTGCGCATGTATTCACTAATCTGTCAGGATGGACGGGGCACACACGTCCGCGCGCGCGCGCGCGCACACACACACACACACACACAAACGCACTCACACTCACACACTCTCACACACACACGCTCTCTCTCTCACACACACACTCACACACGCATACACTCCTGCTTTCCCTTGTTATCCTTCTTTTCTCAAATTATGCACACACAAATAATCCGTTGCAAAAATCGTGCCTAACTTTAAAAGTCTATAATTCATTAAATGTTTTCTTTAAATATTATTTGTGTGTACACCTATGACTCATTTGAAAGTAAACAATTTGGGTCAATTACCGTATTTTCTATTTTTAGGGGTACACATATTAGTCCCACAAAGATCAAAGAAATTCGCGGCTTGAAGAAAACAACAGCACCTGTGCAACTATATATGATAAAATCATAATAAGACCGCATGCAAAGATACATGTTGATCCCTACATGCGTTTTAAAGATATCTGTTAAAGTTTGAGGGCAAAACTTCTGGAACTGACTATACTTACGTTACTATAGGAATATGAGAAGAGAGACACTCGAGAACATTGTGACAACTGGAAAGATCAGTGGAAAAAGGGGTAGAGGCAGATCAAGAGAGAGATGATGCTGGATGGGCTGAAACGATGGCATGGAGGGATATCATCAATAAGAGAGATGTTCCAGGCAACCAAGGATCGTGATCCAAGACGATGTCGTGATCTGTGGAGACGCATGAGCGCCTACGCCAGTTGGCAGGGCACGTGATGATGATGATGATGAATATAGGAATCTGACGGTAAAATGTCTCCATGTGTGTCAAGTATCACACAAACCACACACACACACACACTTCTACAGAAACAGAAACAGCAGCTGTAGCAGGCATAGCACAAGTAGAGGTTGCAATAATCACAGAGGTAAAACAGAATAGTGGTGGTAGTTGCAGCAGAAGTAGAAGCAGCAGGGGGTATTTTACACTGGTAGAGGTTGTAGTAATCATGGTAACAAAAGTAAGTAACAGTAAGTCGTAGCCGCAACAGCAGCAGCAGCAGTAGATGTAGCAGTTGTAGAGATTGTAGTAACCACACTACTAAAATAGAGTAGTAATAGTTGCAGCAGTATTAGCAGTAGCAGCACATATTACAATAGAAGAGGGTGTTGTAATCACATAGTTAAAAAGTAGTAGTAGTAGTAGTAGTAGTAGTAGTAGTAGTAGTAGTAGTAGTAGTAGTAGTAGTAGTAGTAGTAGTAGTAGTAGTAGTAGTAGTAGTAGTAGTAGTAGTAGTAGTAGTAGTAACAGCAACAGCAGCATCAGTAGTGGTTGTTAATAAGTAGTGGTTATAGTAGTTGTAGTAAAAGCTGTTTCTGTAACGGTTATACAAAAAATTGTTGTGGTAGTAGTAATAGTTTAGCTAGCTGATATGTTGTAGCAGCTTTAGTAGTCATAGCGATAGTAAACGCAGCAGGAACAACAGCAACAACAACTGTTGAACAAGTCACACGATAGCAGATTTACCGTCTCCACATAAAAAGGTAAGAAAGAGATGAATACTCACAAAATATGGCGGGAAGTGGTGCTTGTCCAACTTTTTCTGGTAGCGGCGTTGCAGCAGTTGAGCGTTCATAGCACCTCGTATATGTACCGCATTCTCATCTACGTTAATCTTGTGTCCACCCTGCTGGTCCACTAGCAGTCCGGAATTCTGCCGACTCTGGAACATGGCGGCTTTGATGCCCAGTGCCTCCTGGTCCATCGCGGAGCCAGGCTGTTCGCCTAGAAAACGGAGTTCTGTCATCTTAATATTGGCTTTCCTGTCGATAACAATGATGAAAACAAAATATGGTGAATTCAAAAGGAGAAAACTGGAGTACATCGTGACTGTAGGAAAGCTGGAGGGGAGGAGAGGCAGTGGGAGACTGCGAGAAAAGATGCTGGGCAGTCTGACATCATTGCATTGAGAATCATCTGTTAGTTAGTAAGTAGTTAGTTAGTTAGTTAGTTAGTTAGTTAGTTAGTTAGTTAGTTAGTTAGTTAGTTAGTTAGTTAGTTAGTTAGTTAGTTAGTTAGTTAGTTAGTTAGTTAGTTAGTTGGGTTATCATTATTGTACCCCGGACATGTCCATTGTTGCTCAGATCCTCCCCTCAGTATGAACCCCAACGTCCGATGGCTAGTAGTAACAGTTCTATGTTGATTAACAAGTCTTCTGGCGTGTCTGGTGTGCGTCTCGTTTTTTTGCTGTGCCAATCTTAATTCCCAAGTCTGCCATTCTGGCGAGTGATGTAGATTCACTGCCCCCCTCCCCCTCCCCAGTCCTCTATCCTTCCCATTTATCCGAGAATCATATGAATGAAAGTTGATTGAAAGTACATGAGACATAAGGTTGTAGATAGATATGACTACCAACGCCACACGGCATGGACTTTGAGAAGAAGACGAATTCAAAAGGAGTGAAGAAATCAGAGAAATGTCTGGGCAACCACTTGTGTCAACAATTTTAAGAGAGAGAGAGAGAGAGAGAGAGAGAGAGAGAGAGAGAGAGAGAGAGAGAGAGAGAGAGAGAGAGAGAGAGAGAGAGGAGATGGCGCTTGATTTGGCACATCCTGAGAAGAAACCAGCAGAGAATCACTAAAACTGGAATTAAAATGGGAAATAAAGAGACTAAGAAGGCGAGGATTCCCAAAAGAAACCCTAAGACGAATGTTGATGAGAGAGGCTAAAGCTGCTGGGATGGATTCCATCTATGAACCTTTAACTGACTGCACAAGATAGAACGGAATAGAGGAATACACTGGGGGCACATAATGGTACAGCAGGGTTGAGTTAAGTCAACAACTGACATCACAGCACTCGGGGCATTCCCATGCGTGCTCCGTCCTCACCTTCAGCAGCCAGCGGAGAGTTCCAATACTGATGATACTGGTCACAATCTAGTTATATATCCGTCTTGTCAGTGTATCAATTCACCACCGAGTGGTGCAGATCCAGCCAATTTATCTGCCTGTTCATTACCCACTACGCCGGCACAGCCTGGAGAAAAGATCCAAAGTATGCTGACTACCCGTGACATTTCCAGTGAAGCTTGCAACACAGCAGGATAATGAATGAATGTAGATGTTATTTCATGCTATAGTGTTTCTACCGATATTAGTATGGGATAATACATTCTGTAAACAAGGTGTATTCTACCCTATACCATCTGCTAAAATCAGAAGCTGTGCCTCGTAACACCCACAAGTAAAAAAACACTGCTATATGATGGAACGCTATACACTGTCAAAGCTGTTTTTTTGCAGAAGGAGAGTGATTAACATTTTAAATTTGTTTCCTTTCGAACAATTGGAATTAGAGTTTGCAGTTGTCTTATATGGCTTTGAAACCTTGAGCACAAACAACTAAAAGAAAAGAAGCCTGTAGTTGGTAGTCTAACAGACATCCATCCTGATAAGGAATGGATACCAAAGCGCTCTTGTTAAATCAATACCATTTTATGTTCATCGTTTTTCTCAGAAATTTGTTTTCAAAAGCATAGAATAGGCTAGCTGTAAACTAAAAAAACAGCGTTCCAGCCGCCCTTTTAAAAAGAAGAAACGAAGAAGGAGAAGAGGCAGAAGAAGAAGAAGAAGAAGAAGAAGAAGAAGAAGAAGAAGAAGAAGAAGAAGAAGAAGAAGAAGAAGAAGATACAGCAGGAGGAGGAGAAGCAGAAGGAGGAGGTGGAGGAGGGAAGAAGAAGAAGACACTAGTTGTCTCTGATCACAACGAGAAGAAATATGACCGCCACCACCTCCATTCTCATGATCACTTACACAACATATAGAAACAAACACACAGTTCCCACCGTGTACTAGAATAATGATAAGACTTCCAAGACTGTACCTGAAATTATCCTGGGCGGCCAACGCTCTCTGAATTCCAATAGCGTCCTTGTCCAGCCTTGACCCCCCGACCCTGGGAGCGTGTCTCTGGCAGTAGACCTCTCTGTCTTCGCTTGACGTCTGGTTGGTCCAGTAGTTTTTTAATGTCACATAGCCACCACAGACACAGCATCTGCAGATCAAACGTCGAAGGTACAAAGTAGGCTAGAAATATCGCTACATATTTAATTCCTCGCCATCATCATCATCACAATAATTATCATCCTGTTGTGCCGCTATAAGTAAAACAAATTTAGCAGTTTATCCCCCCCCCCCCCCTTTTTTTTTCTCCAAATGTGGGCTATGGGATCCATTCTGGAGAATAAAGAATAGACCCACTGGCCTCCAAGAAGCATGGCGAAGGAGGCAACAATACAGTGGTGCTTTCTTCGAAGTCGGAGTGCATTTGCATGAGAGGCAAGGAACCAATAGTCAATAGACAAAAATTAGCCATATCTATTAAACGTATTTACACGCAAAACTCGCGTACCGGATCAAGACCAAGGTCCAGAAGTGGACGAACAACAAGAACATTCCGCTGGAGTTTACAGCTGGTGAACGCTAAGAAGAAGAAGAAGAAGATATCTCCATTCCGTTCTTCTTCTTCTTCTTCTTGTTTCTTCTTCTTTTTTTTCTTCTTCTTCTTTTTTTTTCTTCCTTTCTCTTCTCCTGGAATGCCTCGCGGTATCCGGGCAGAAAGAGATCTCTGGAACGGACCGTTCTGTTCGCTTCGTATAAAGTTCTTTTTAAGTGTTTCTGATATTTCTGTAGTCCATATTCTGCGTGGTCGACCTCTGGCTCTGTTACCGCTGTATCTATATAACATTGCTCTCTGTGGTGCCCTGTCTCCTGCCACTCTTGTTACATGGCCAAACCATTTGATTCCGTTCTATTCTGTCAAAATTTATCACTTTTTTAGTCCATCTGTTTCCCATTTAAGTGCCTTTTTAGTGATTCCCTATTCGCTCTTCCACAGGATGTCCTTGTTATGCGCTATCTTTTCCTATTATGTGTCTATGGCTTAGGTGTTGTGAACACGTGTTGTAATTCCGAGGTACCAGGTCAATGCCAGCTGGAGACGATTTGGGAGCAAACCGCCTTGCGTTGATTTCGACGGTTGTATAGAGAGCTATTCAGGAAGCAATGCCAAACTACACAACGTTAAATCGCTAAGTAAAACAAAAACAGTCGGCAAATGCTCAGTTTGGATCTGCAATATCCTGTAAAGTGCACACAACTAACTTTTGTTTGTCTTAGGACTGTCGATACCGATGATTGTCCGAATATTTTTGTGGTTACATTTTCTCGAATTATCTTTTTTAATGTGTTCCATGGCCATTTGCTTCCGAATGCATTTAACTTTTAGATATAGGACGTCAGTGATTCTCAAACGTGTACCAGTATAAGCCTACAGTGGGTATCAGTAAATATCATGGCAAATACCGGTAGGCGGCGTGATGATAAAAAAAAATTACCATCGAGTGCCAGTTGGTCTTTAAAAATGTGGGTCTCACGCATTTGCCTGATTCCCCGTGTGGGTTCCGGGGGCCAGATTGTGGTGAAAACAAGAACAGATCCACTCCCTGCATAAAAGCATGTCGTAAGAGTCAACTAATTAGAAGCTTTCTTCAAAGTTGGACTGCATCTGCCGGAGAGGCAAGGAAACAATAGTCTGCATGCAAATGAGTCAGACCCGTGACACGGATGTGCACGCAAAACTCAGTTTCTGGAAGAGGACTAGAATCCAGAAGTGGACGAACAACCAGAACTTTGCGCTGGAGTTTACATCTGATGAACAAAAGAAGAAGAAAAAGAAGAAGAAGAAGAAGCGAAAAGTAAAAATGACTAAATGATTATCTGAATCGGATATTTAAACCCAAAACACACACACATACACACACACACACACACACACACACACACAACAACAACAACAACAACAACAACAACACAATTCAACGAATCAACTATCAAATTAAGAATGAAAAAATGGACTTGGCTCAGTAAGCTTTCTAAAGACCAAAGTGTCTTAGAGAACTAAGAGATACAAGAAGAAATATAACGAACTCACCTAAAACACTGTTTATGAAAAAGCACATCATTGACTGGGCCAATTCTCTCCTGCTGGTACACCACGTTACCACATCTCTGGCATTTCTCAGACTTCACATGGGGAGGCACAAAGATCATCGACAGCCGTCTATATCCCCGTTCAACCTGCTCAGTCTCCTCGAACTCGGCCATTTTGAGAACCGTTCGGTTTCCAACAGCAACGGGAGAAGCTGCTTGGATGTGGTTTTAGTTTCAGCCGTGACTACGATTGAGGCTTCGCAATGGCTATTCTCTCTATTTTGGTTATGTCAATGACAAGATTTTACTGTAGTTCGTTTATGTCTTGTCGTTTCTGAAAGGAAGAAAATGAAACAAATTAAAATAACATAAGACTTGAGCGCTCCCCAGAATAACGGCCCCAAATTATATAGGCCAAAAACATACCCTTACAGAGCCTCAATAGGTCATTCAATAAAACTAAAAAATTTACATATCATTGAGGTCCTGTAAGGTTATGTTTTTGACCTTTATAATTTATGGCCGTTATTTGGAAACTGCCGACTTTTAATCTACATTAACTGCATGTAGAATACCTCCTACACACACTACCTGAATCAGTAGGAGCCGCAGTGGCGCAGTTGTCAGAGGTTTGCCTTTTGGCCCGAAGGTTTTAGATTGGATAAGTGTTTAGTGAGAATATAATCTCGGTAATTATAGCCTGTGAGGTGAGATGAATAAAAAATGCAGCGATACAAACAAGAAGAGACACAGTCACAAGCGAAGAACAATGTACCATTGAAAAAAATGATTGTATAGAACATCACTGAATTAAGTATTTGGTCAGCTGGTTAGAATAGAGCAAAATCAGCCAGTAGCTAGAGCGTACGTCATGAGAATAGCAGACTACAAGGCAAGAGGCCGACCAAGAAAGGCATGGATGGAAGGAGTGACACTACAAAAAAGCATTATGACAATAATACAGGCTACGCAACTAGCAAGAGACAGGAAACTACATCTAAATCTTCTCTGCGACGCTTTACTAAATAAACGAGAGAGAGAGAGAGAGAGAGAGAGAGAGAGAGAGAGAGAGAGAGAGAGAGAGAGAGAGAGAGAGAGAGAGAGAGAGAGAGAAAGACTGACAGTAAACATGGCACACAAGAAAGCCGTAGAAGGCAAAACTATAACGCACAGCGAAATACCTCCAACGCAACGTCCTGTTTGTGACTCAAGCCGCAACAGACATAGCAAACGTTGATCGCGGAAGTACTACAAGAAATAATACGATTATTTTCTATTCTGACAATGAAACACTCCTGTTTGTGACCCTTCACCGAACCGTGCAGGATCTACATAAAACTGCGCAGTGTATACAATAAACATAATATAAGAAGATAAATGCCGAATTCAGACGGGGGAAGTAGCTACCGATATTGAATTCAGACAGGAGAAGTAGCTACACAGGTCATACTAAAAATAGGAAACACGGAAACTGAAGTACGAGGGTCTTCAAATCCAAACATTAAAAGTATGATGGTAATTACAATAACCGTGAGACGGTTAGATTCGCGTTAGTCCCCACAGAGCCCGCCCATATACACACTAGCTCACTTTTGATTGGTAGTTCTTGAGCCGTGCGACCTTCGCACACTGCAACAGGGGTGTTCTGCAATGCCGTTGATATCGCATGTTGCATATTTCAGCACGCTAGCGCTTTTAACACTACAAAAACATGGACAAACTGGGTCTAACACACAACTCCCATAGAGAGTGCAGCATCATATGTCACATGCATTCTCTTTCTCGGAAGAAAAACGTAAATGCAAGACAAGCCATAAAGCAAAAAACAGAGCGGCACACCCGTAACCCCCCCCCCCCCCCCCCCAGAAAGTAGACCAATCCAACAAAGTTATCAATGGAACATGTCTTACTTTATTTGGGGGAGACTAACGTCGAACTGAATCCATTGAACTCCCTAATCCACTCATAAACTTGCTGGACCGACAGGCATGCATCACTATATTGGACCCTCATTGGTTGGTAAACTTCTCTAGGCTCCGCCCCTTTCCATGATCAAGAGACGGACAACGGGACGCTGCTCCTCTTTGGTGCATGTCAAAAGTGTGGCAGCCAGCTTTAAACGGTCATTATGATGTTACCGGGTTAGTCTGCACAGTGATTTCACATGCTCAACACTCTTTAACACCCGTAACAACAATGCTAACAAGTTACAAGACAATGGCTTGACCACTGTAACTTCTATCACACTTTTGAGTTCTTTATTTGAAGCGCCCTCGTTTTTTAGTTTGTTTATTCAAGCGCACCCCTCCCGGACCCCTTTTCTAGTTTTGAAGTATGCAGGATTAACATCTCAAGGATGAGAATCAGACAAGTACCAATCCGGGAAATTTCCTCCAACCGTACAGCCGTGTTGGGGGTCCTAATGGAGCAATGATGCGCAATACAAGACTCTTAATGTCTATTAGCCTCTCTTGCTCAAGCCTACCTCACCTTCACGTGGTGGACCCTGTTCTTCCCAGCAATCCAGTTGAAGGTTGGGGTCTCAACCCCCAGCGGGAAACTGGATGGGACAACAAACGAGGTAAAGGCGAAAGACGAATGGATGAGCCTTCTCTCCTCGAGTTTGATCACAGTCTACCCTAGTAAAACAAGGTGCTGAAGTCGGAGGCAACCAGCCAAGAGGCGCACCACAGCAATCAGGATGCCACGCATACACGCCATGGAAATATGTCTATAACAGCCATGTTGCACAGTTATATTATGGCAAAACAAAAAAAGTTAGGAATTAACATTTGGTCCAGTCTGGACATGTCTAAGGGTATCTCACCTACACGAGACTGTTTATTAAAGTAGTCTCCTATCTAGAGGGTGTGGGTAGGAGTAGGGGCGCCACCTGAAACAAAAGGGAGGGGGCGAGGAGGTTTCAAGGGGGCGTCAAGCAATTTTGAAGTTAAATGCATTTGTATTTGTAATATTCAGTTATATTTTTTTCAGTTTAATTATAAAAAAAAAAATAACAACACAATTGTAATATTTTAAACAAATTAAAAAACTAAGAATACTTTCCGTTTTCATAAGCAGTTTGTATATCTACGGTTGAAAATCTGATTAATAATAACAAATGTATTTAATAATAAAGAACCCATTCTGGCCAAAATGTACTCCCATACTGTCTGTTTCCCTGGTTGCTGAATCTACTGTCGTCCTCCTCGTTTAATCATATTTTGTTAACATCGCGTTTTGTATTTTTCAGCACGCCAGCGCTTTTAACACTCCAAAAACTAGGAGAAACTGGTCATAAAACAACCCCACTCTCTCCCCCTCCCTAGAGAGCACTGCAGCAGGACACACCCGTAACTTTCAGGAAAGTCGACCAGCCCAACAAACTTGTGAACGAAAAATGACATAATCTATCTGGGGAGATTAACATGAATCTAACCCAAATTTGTTATTTTGAAGTAAGATTCGAAGTAGAATTTCACGACTATAAATAAACTGGCAGGACAATAAAGATGAACATAAAAGACAAAATTTGACACGGAAGAAAAGGCACATAACCGACCAATCCAACCTAACACATTTACACAAGGCACTCCTGAAGGCATTTTCCCACTTGAATTGAGTGAAGCTTTAGCGACACGGCATGTGACCTATTTGTATATTCACACACTAGTGATCTAACGATCAGTCGCCCCCCCCCCCGCCCCTCCTTTATTTTTAATCATTAGTTGGGCAGAGTTATAATTCTGATACTACCAGTAGTAAGTTGATTATATGTCCACCTTGCCTTTATTCTACAGTATGATAGCCAAGAGAAGATGAAAATGGCTTGGCCACGTTATAAGAATGAATCCTAATATACCTGCCAAAACAGCTCTCACATGGACACCAGAGGGAAAGAGAAACAAGGGGCGCTAAAAAAACAACATGGAGACGAACAATGGAGAGTGACCTGAATGCGGAATCTCTGACATGGAAAACTGCACAGAAGATTGCACAGGACAGGAAAGCATGGGAAGTCCTCTATGAAACCTTATGTACCACTAGGCATAAGGAGAATTGATGATGATGATGATTGCCTTTACTCTGAGTGTACACTGTCAAATAGAACCTTTAGTAAACTCCCAGCTGCACCATTTTCTCCAAACGAAGATGATCCGTTTGCTAAAGTGCCTTGGCCACCTCTACCGCATCACTATCATACCCTAGAAAAAAGGGCGGCGGGGAAAAGAAAAATATACTCAACCTCTTAATATGGTAATTCAGCAAACGAAAACCGCCAAGCCACGCCGACAAGGCAACAGCACATTGGGATAACTGTTTCAAAAATATCCGTGTAAACTAACAAACAAAACATGATATCACATCCGACCTTCCCAGCCCGATGTAGAATGAGAAATGACAGTTGTAAACACGGCTCTAGTCTGACAGGTTTATTCACACAGGGCAATCTGGCATTTGGGCAAACTGAAGTCTAACTATTTTACTGATAACAATCCGGCAATGCCCCGCTGTATATACTTCATAAATAACACGACGATGGATTCGAACGCAGTAAAACGTTGTTATGATTTAACTTCTAGTAATTTTTCCTAGTCTCTGGGTAGTAAGATCGGACGCCAGTGTGTACTGTTGCGCAGGTAACAAAATCCCTTTGCCGTTGGAAATCGAACAAGAGTAGCATAACGGCGCTGCCCGGGCAAAATTTGCAGTTAAAAATCTACCCAAAGTATTTTAGGATCCTCACCGGTGCAACGGAGTTCGTGCACTGCGCTGAGATTCTCCAGACTCAGGCTTGAGTTAGAAGAAGAAAGGAGCTCTTATAGGTTACACCCGCATGCCATGATGTTGATCCGTTAAAAATACATAAACTTAAATATATGATATAACACAATACTGACGCTATTCGTTAACATTTGGTAGCAATAAAGTGTGTCAGTGACAATCTTCGGTTCTGCAAAGAAGCAAATGGGCGGGTGTGACTATATGTGTTCCGGTTGATAAAATATCAACCATTGACCATTTGGACACCTTTAAAAATAATATTATGAACTATGACACTGTAGATTGTAGATTACATACTCAAACCCAGACATGCTATTGCAGACTGGATTACAAATTCATCCCCAGATAGGGCAATGAAGATCTCCAAACAATACTGTTTATGCCAGGGGTTCTCAAACTTTCTAATGCAGCGACAGTTCCTCGTGTTGTGGCGACCCCTAACCATACAATTATTTTTATTGCTACTTCATAACTTCAGTGGATAGGTGTTTTTCGATGGTCTTTGGTGACCCCTTGAAAGGGTCGTTTGACCCACAAAAGGGTCTTGACCCGTAGTTGAAAACCGCTGGTCTACACTGTAGATTATATAAACTCACCCCTAGACCTGATAGTACAGACCACGCCACCGCCGAATTGTGAACTTCCGGGGACTATACCGCCACCGTCTAGAGTATCCCCCAAAATAAAATGAAGGAAGCTGCAGGAGATGCGGTAGCTGCTGCTCGTGAGTCCCAGCCATCTAGTTTAGCCCCAATCCACGCCGCGTGAGCGGCGTGGGGGATACCTTCTCGGCGGTGGCGGAAGAGCGCAATTTAAGTCGCCGGAAGTGCGCAATTGACACGTGACTGAGGCCCTGTTAGGGTAAATTTTCTGCCTTGATAATTTGGGACCGTTATTCGGAAGATAGCCCATGTCACTAATGATCATAGATTATAAACTCATTTCCATTCACCACAGTGTGGATTATAAACACACGCCACTACGGCTTCGAATAATGAACAATGAATATCAAGAGCAGAAAGAAGCAACAGGCTAAACACAGTGTAAACTTTTATCGGGGACCATGTTCACACCAGCCATAGGCTATGGCACTTGATAATAGTGCGTATTATTATTATTATTATTATTATTATTATTAATTTTATTATTATTATCGAGAGTCGCCGTAGCGGAGGGGCTAGTCGTTCGCCTCGGATCGGAAGGTCTTGGGTTCGGTTTTTTTCCGTAAAGGACCTTATCTCCCAGGTCGACCCAGCCTTGAATGAATACCCGGTGCAATCCCGGGAAGTAAAGGCGGCCGGTGTGATGCTGACCACATCACCCATCTTGTGTCGATTGGTCTATAAAATATAGGTCTAGCCCTATATGCCAAAAGGCCTGGCAACGGGTTCTTTTACTTTTTATTATTATTATCAGCATCATCATCAGTCAGAAACAAAGACCTATATGTGTAGTGTGAGAAGAAATGAACTAACAAAATACAAGGATAACGCAAACAGATACATTCCCTGGTATGCTCTGGCTAGATGGCAGAGTGGGACAATAACACAGACTTGATCCATGACTGTGATGATCGTGTGAGATAGCGAACAATGACAGCAGATGCTTTTTGAATCGGCACATGATGATAATCAACCCTGCCTCATTTACCTGAGAAATGGCTCATGTTTGTTTGTTTTAGTATCCAGAAGCCATGAGTTGTTAACCCTTAGGCTCGGTATTATGGATATCGCAACCTTTCGGCCTTAATTCCATTGTAAATACCGTAAATCTGGGAGAAATGTGGCTTTTCTGCCTACCCCCGGGAGTGAACCCGGACCACAAGGAGTTCGTCACCCGGTCACTGTGCAATTCGGTTTAGCCAACTACGCTAGAGAGCCGGGCAATGGCTCATGTAAATCAATACTATAATTGTAACCACTCAAAGCAATCAATACATCTGCATATTTTTGTGTCGCTAGAAGCAGCTTTCAACAAATGTTGGGATGTAAGCAAGCGAGATTTGGCGTCATCTGGTATGGATAAGAAGATAGAGGTTACGTGATACATAGATAGTTGGAGGTGTGGATATGCAGAAAAATACTTCTATTTCGTGGAAATGTTACTAGTAAAATAACAGAGGTTTGGTAGACCAGCGGTTCTTGAACTGCCGGTCACTACCCGCTTTTGGGTAGAACGACCCTTTCACATGGGTAGACTAAGACCATCGGAAAACACATATTCATTGAAGTTATGAAGGAAAGTAATTCTCTGGAGGTCGTCAAAACATGAGGAAACTGTATTAAAGGGTCGTGGCATTAGGAAGGTTGAAAGCCACTATGGTAGACTATACGTCAAGTAAAAGTAAAGATTCCTTTTCACACCTTTAGACGCATCGGGCATATGGGAAGAGCACCCATAATATTACAGACCAATCGGCACTAGGTGGGTCAATGTGGTCAGCATTACGCCGGCAGTCTTTACTTCCCCAGGACATACATCCTGGTACCCATTTTAGGTTGGGTCGACCTGCGATACGCCATACCATGATAAGAATCCACGCAGCCGTCAAGGGGTTTCGATCGCTGTACGTTGGAATTAAGAGTCGGGCTTGCAACGCCTAAGCCACGGACTTCGCGTTAGCAGACTATAGATGAACATATAAAAATAACAAATTGACACTAAAATAAGCTTTTATTTTGATGGCATATTATAATTCACGTACTGAAAGATAAAAAATTATTTATCACATAGTTAAATAACTGAAAGGAGAGATAAAATAATGTCTTTTCTGAATGTGAGCATTTTTTAAAACCAGGGCGAGACACTCATAGTGAATGAAATCTTTTTCAGCCAACAATCATTGTGGAAACGACACCCGACTGACCATTGACTGTTTGTTTGATACTGAGGTATGAAATATTATATATATATATATATGAGAGTCGCCGTGGTGGAGCGGCTAGACGCTAGCCTGCGGATCGGAAGGTAGTGGGTTCGCTCCCTCATGCTGACCACATCACCCATCTTGTGCCGATTGGTCTATAAAAATATAGGTCTAGCCCTATATGCCCTATACGCCTAAAGGCGTGGAAATGGTTCTTTACTTACATTATTACTCTCTCTCTCTCTCTCTCTCTCTCTCTCTCTCTCTCTCTATATATATATATATATATATATATATATATATATATATATATATATATATATAATACGCGCGTTTCTGTATGCGTGTATGTGTGTGCGTGTTTGTGCTCGCGTATGTATGTGTGTATGTATATACGTTAGTTTTTGTTGTGTATTTATGTGTGTTTGTCTGTGTTCGCGAGATTGTATATGTGTATGATTGTTCACGAGTTGGTGTGTGTATAAACATGTGCATGTGGTGTGTGCATATGTATGTGTGGTTGTTATTTGTGTCACACAAGTTCCGTTGTTGTATTCAAACACTTCAAATGGAACTGACGACCACGAAAGAACAACACACTTGAATATAGACCCACTGTCTGCAGTAAACTCTTGGTCACGCAGGCTAATCACGTAAACAACAAATCAACGTCACGAGATATGGACTATCGATTTCATCGATTACACGCGGCAAGAGAGCAGAACAAAAAAGCCCAAAGGAAAGGTGAAAAATCGATCGTTGTTGTGTTCTTTCATTACAGATTTAATGTGTGTTGCACGGCGATAAATAAATCACTACGACAGTGGCTTAAAGCCTAGTTTAAGTGAGCAATATGAATTTTTTGTATATTAATAATAAAATATTATTATGCGTGAGGGATGAAAAAAAGAATAGTAATAATATTTTTGAAAAAAAAAAATATGATATGTTGGAGGACGTAACGTTAACCTCCACACGCCCCGCCTATATACACACTAGGTCACTTCCTATTGATAGTTCCTGAGCCCCATGGCCTTCGCACAAGATCAGAGGGGTATTCCTCGATACCGTTGACACCGCGTGTTGTATAATTCAGCACGCCAGTGCTTTTAACGCTCCGAAAACATGGAGAAACTGGCAACAACACAACTCCCTAGAGAGTGTTGCAACCTATGTCACAGGCATTCTCTTTCTCTGAATGAAAACGTAAATGAAGACAACACAGAAAGCAAACAACAGAGCGGGACACACCTGTAACCTTCAGGAAAGTCGACCAGCCCAAGGCACTTGTGAATGATAAGTGACCTACTTATTTGGGGAGATTAACGTTACTTTAACCGATATGTTTATATAAGTAGTCAAAAAGATAGCATCGTTCGGTTTGGCAGCAGACCGACTTGCGTTGGTTTCCACAGTGGTATTGAGAGCCGACCGTTCAAAAAGCAATGGCAAACTACTAGTGAACGTAAAGTCTATTAGGAAAATCGCAATAGCTAAATAGTGATGGTATTGGTTCTACAGCGTCCTGTAAAGGATACAAAACTACCATGATCGGGAAAAAAGGTCCGAAGGCCCGTGGAGGAAGGGGTCGGTGGAGGGGGGGGGGATGGTACATATATCCCTCTTGCAAATGTTGGTGAAGGAGGTGCTTTAAATCAAGCACGCTGTAGAAACTGCTGGATCAGAAAAGCAGTGCTCTGTCTATCTGTCTGTCAGGACATCTTTCCTGGACCTGCTGCCAGTCAAGACAAAGGGCCTGGCCCATCCAGCGTTAAGCCTGATTTAAGTGTCAGTATACATTAATAGTAATCTTAAATAATACAGACAATTTATTATTATTAACTCTTTCAATCCCACGAGCTTTCCCACACGGTATCTAGCAGAAACGGCAGTTACAATGAATAAAATATGAGTGCATAACTTTAACAGAGGAACAACTATCTCTTCAATAACCCAGCGAAATAACCAACTAACCAAACAACCATCCATTCAATCACCCAGCCAAGCAGCTAATCTTCAAGCCGCAAACCCAACCATCAAACCAACCAGCCATCCAACCATCAAACAAACCAACTATCCATCCAACAATCATTCCAACCAACCAACAATCATCCCAACCAACACTGTAACCATCTGAACATCCAACATCCAACAATCATCCCAACCAACACTGTAACCATCTGAACATCCAACATCCAACAATCATCCCAACCAACCAACAATCATCCCAACCAACACTGTAACCATCTGAACATCCAACATCCAACAATCATCACGCCACGGCAGATGTTTGTATTCTCTCTACGACGAGGATAAACAATAATGGAAAAAAAAAAAAAACATGAAACCTCAAAAGCAAGTGAACATACAGCTATTAAAAAAGACAAAAAAGCATTCATATAAACCACCGTTGTGGAAGTAAATATCAGGCATCAACAACTGTAGAATCACCGTCGGACATTTAATTTGTACCTTGTGAAAAGAGACTAGCAGAACAAGAAAAGAAAGAAAAAAAAAACTTTTTGAAAGAACACGAATCCTTACATTTGTAACCCCACAACTCTCGTCTGTAAGGCAGCATCAAATCAAAGTCAGAAATACTAAAAGAGGTCATATTACTCGTATATATGATTTATTTTGTGTGCATGCTTTTACTTCGTGTGAAAGAAAGTGACGATCAAAGTTACTGATATTGACATCAAGCATTTCAAATCGACAACACACATAAGTGAACTGAAATGGTACGTTAGTTCCCCTGACCAGTGTTCTCCAACATTTGTCAGGTGCCACACTCCCCCCTCCCCCTCCCCCGCCCAACAAAATCAAATTAAGTAGAAGTAAATGACCCTTTTCTACGCCATAATTTCTGCACTCATGGAGAAGGGAGTTTGTCCGTGGCTTGTGAACTGGATAGCAGCTGTCCTGCATTCACGTTTGGTAGCCCTTCGCCTGGGTACATGGGCCTCAGAACAGTGTAATATCGCCCCAGTACTACCCCAGGGTTCTGCAATTTAACCAGTGCTCTTTAATGTGTATACAAGCAAGATTGCAGAACTTGAATCACCAGGTGTTGGAAGAATATTGACATTTGCCGATGATGTTCTTGCATACAGGCAGGGAAGAGATAAGCGACGGATAGCTCGCGAGCTACAAGCAACTATGGACAAAGTGACTGACTGGTGAGCAGAAATGGGTGCTGTCATCAACTCAGAAAAGGCAGCTGTTTTGTGGTGTTCTCTGGACAATAGAACTTTAAAAGCTGGCGTTCCAAACCTCACAGTTCATAACAGTAACATCAAAAAATGAAAGCAAACTGAGATACCTGGGTATCATTTTCGATAGAAGCCTGTCCTTCAGGGATCATGTGTGGATGCAGTTGCATTGAAATGCCAAAAAGGACTCAGTGCTCTCAAGATTATGGCAGCAATGGGCATGGAACAAAGAATGTGATAGACTTGGCATGCTTACCATATCAAAGAGTCAGCTGATGAAACTTGAACGCATACAGAATGAAGCCATGCGGGTGATTCTGGGATGTACAAAAGATACCCCGGTAGTACGTATGCGATATATACTTGTACTGCCTACTATTGCAGATAGGCTCACAGTTCTGCAAGCAAAGTCATCTCTCAGAGTAGCTGCGGACAAGAGGCACCTCCTGCATGAAGACCTGGATAGAGCTAAGGGTCACAGACAGAACAGAGGAAAGACTTGAATGGCGCAAGCTGAAGACACAATTGGACATGTGTGCATGCTTGATAAATTTAGGCGAGGAGAGGAGTTGGTCAAAGTGTCCGATCATGTTTCAGACTTGTGTAGGGTTCTAATCACTTTGGGACGTGAGTGGAGGGACTGGCCAGCTTGTGCTGCAGAATCAGAGGTTCAACAAATGATTCATGACAATTTCCGCCCAAGTGATGTGATTGTATATACAGATGGCTCTGTGGTAAGGGGCAGAAGAAGTGCGTGGGGGTTCATAGCGAAGGAGAATGGAAGTCGCTTCGCGCTACAAAGCCTGGCATATGAAATCACAACGTCTAGTTTGAGAATGGAGGTGGAGGCAGTCACTGTTGCCTTCCGTTGGCTTGAGAATCAGCTGTACACATTCGTCGTTGTAAGTGACTCACAGAGCATGCTGAGAAAGGTGGAGACCGGCATGCTCCGTGCAGAGTGGCAAGCATCACTTCAGAGATCCTGGGTAGTTAGCATCCTTTGGATATTTTCTCTAGGTTCCGCCAGTGTGTTGGGAAATGAGCAAGCGGATAGACTTGCCGGTTCTGCACCACTTGGTCGTGAGCTGATATATGACAAGCTGGATGTTGTGAGGGCCCTTTTGGAGCGAGTGAACAATACCGAGGAACAGATAGATCATTACGGTCTGAGGAGAATGGCACTGCGAGGAGTTACAAGGGGATCTGGCCGACGCTCGACATTCGGGGGAGGGGCGAGACGGATATACAATCAGACTGTTACTGGTACTATCGGAATTTTAACTCTTCGCTTGCTGCTGAAGATGGAGAGGGAGCGCTTATGGGAGTGTCCCTAGTGCTGTGATGTCGATTCCTAATTCAACATAAGAACCCCCCCCCCCCCCCACACCCTCGCCCCAGCCCAACAAAATCAAATTAAGTAGAAGTAAACATCCGCAGACAACAGCTGAGACTTTTACCTGCAGCGTGAATGAAACCGACTTCTAACAATGAACTGCACGCTAACAAAATACCAGATTGAAATTACAAGAACATGAGAAAAGGTGGAGATAAAGAGATATTTTAATATGGTGGTTCTCCAAATTTCTATCTGGGTTTTTTCACCGACAAACAAAAGAAACAAATGCATAGTTTACATACCTTTACGGCAGATTTGTTACAGTTTTATGCTCAGATTATAATGTTGGAATAAAACACATTCCCTTTGGATTCCAGGAGGGAGTTTTGGTTGGAAAGGGAAGGGAAGGGGATATTCCCACTGCTCCTTAACAAACATAACCTAAAAGGAGATTGATGAAGCTTTTGCTGATATTATATATGGTAGGCCGAAATATGCATTTATTGTAGTCTCGTTGTAAACCACAACACAAAGTGACAACCGACCATCCAGGGGCAAACACAGAAGAAGAAGAAGAAGAAGAAGAAGAAGAAGAAGAAGAAGAAGAAGAAGAAGAAGAAGAAGAAGAAGAAGAAGAAGAAGAAGAAGACAAATTGCACCCAGTGGCTGATGTGGTCAAACCAAACAATTTCTCCAAACTCTAAAGTACAAAGTCACAATAAGTACAGATATCATTAATACATCCGCACAGTCAGTTTAGCTGGAGCGGAGTTTCTGAGAGACGAAGCGCCGCAATAACATTCATTCCAAAGAACTGTTGTAATCATTGAATAATAATTTATTTACCCCTAAAATAGAATATACAGTAACTGACAGAACCGTAGAGATTGTTTGCAAGTCAGATAACCCGTGCAATGATGCGTGGTGATTATTTTGATAGCCTATCCCGCATACAATGAATACTCCCGCCTGACTGCAGGCTTATGCCAGAGATGACCAACTGAGAGTGAACGCCTGTGAAACGTGTTCAATCTGATGGTTTCTAAAGCTCATGCTAATCAGTTAACTGTAAGCATGTTGATTGTTTGGGAGTTACTGTGACGTAGCGGCTAGACGCTCGCGTGCGGATCGGAAGGTCATGGGTTCACTTCCTGGCGAAGCGGGACTTTTTTTCAAAAATGACTTTGACTCCCAGGTCGACCAGCCTTGAGTGGGTACCGAGTGTAGTCCCGGGAAGTAACGGTGGCCGGCGTGATGCTGACCACATCGCTCATCTTGTGACAATTGGTCTATTAAAAAAGGTCTAGCCCTATATGCCCTTTACGCCTAAAGGCGTGGAATAGGGACCTTTACTATGTTGATTGTTTGCTTTGAATCAATATCTGTTGTTTCATAATAATCAAATAAGGCAAAATAAAAAATCAAGGTCTTTGTTTGCATACAAGAAATATGCTTAAAGGGACATGATTATTAACAGGTCGCAAGCCGAATTTTAACAACTCACACGGAACGATTATAGAGTTCCAGATTTTTTTTTAATTAGGCATGACTTCGGGAGCGGATGTAGACATTTTGGGCGTTTGGGTTATGGGGCCCTGTTATAGGCAAAACAAGAATAGACCCACTGCATACCCAAAAGCATATCGTAAGTCGACTAATTCGGAGCTTCTTTTAAAGTCGGAGTGCATCTGCCTGAGATGCAAGGAACCAGCAGTCTGCATACAAATGAGTCAGATCTGTAAAACGGATGCCCACGCAACCCTCAGGTTCTGGAACAGGACTGCAGTCCAAAAGTGGATGAACGACCAGAACTTTCCGCCAGAGTTTACAGCTGGTGAACGCAAAAACAAAAAATAAAAAGAAGAATTTCAGCCCATCTTGCGGTCTCCGAAATTTCGCAGGGAATTCCTGACAAATGCCATAGTATAGGGTGCTTATGGTGTGAAATGAACTCCAACTAACACTAACCATAACCTCCCGATAATAATGGACTTTCCCGGGATTTCCCTACACAATCTCGGAGACCCCGAGATGATGAGAAAGGAAAGAGAAGAACCGACAATTTTTACGTTAAATTGTCATTTCATTGACCGACAAAACCGATACTATAGACCAGTGATTCCAAAACTGTGCGAAGTGGCGCCTCAGGGAGCCGCGACCTCTTCATAGGGGCACCTCGCTACTTCGAAGAAAAAAAATGTTAGTTGCGTATCCTTTACAAGACGTTGCAGAACCAACCCCATCAACCCCTGGCTGTTGTGTGGTTTCACTAGCCAAGTTTACGTCCAGTAGTTTGCCATTGCTTCCTGGACGGTCGGCTCCCTGATACCACTGTCGAAACCAAAGCAAAGCGTATGGCCCGCAACTGGAATTGAACCCGGTACCCCGGCATTACGAAGCGTTCGCATCGGCCTAGCCACAGAGCTGACACTTCGAAGACACGAGTTTTTTTTTTTTTTTGGTTTGTTTAAAAAAAACAACAACGCGCCGCGACTAAGAAAGGTTTGGAAAAGACTGCTATAGACATATAGTAAATCCAATACGCCCTGTTATGTCTACGACTTTACTCCATTACAATATTTCTTATGGTTTCATAAAATCTCACACCCCAGTTAATATTCTGTATCGTAGCCAGATCTTTAAACTAACTCTCCAAAGCGGAGACGTGTGAGAAAAACTGAATCTTTTCAAAAATTATTATACAAAGTGCCATGTGCCATTAATGCTGTGTGATCAATGTATCAGCTGGAAAAAAAATTAATGCGGTACAGGATTCAATCACCCAGAAATGACTGACCAACATCCTCTTCGGAACACGTAACGTTAGTCTCCCCAGGCCCATTAGCTCTTTTGTAATTGGTAGTTCCTGAGCTCCGTGACCTTCGCAATAGGTCAGAAGGGTGTTCCGCAATGCCGTTGATATCGCGTGTTATATATTTCAGCACGCCAGCGCTTTTAACACTAAAAAAACATTGAGAATTTGGTCCTAACACAATCTCCCTAGAGAGTGCTGCAGCCTATGTCACAGGCATTCTCTTTCTCTGAATAAAAACGTAAGTGCAAGACATCACAGAAAGCAAACAACAGAGCGGTAATCTTCAGGAAAGTCGACCAACTTGTAAATGAAAAGTGACCTTCTTTGTTTAGTGAGACTTACGTGAACCTAACCTCCTCCTCCCCCCCCCCCCAGCTTCCTTCTTTCCCATCCACCAGGCATATATACTGCTAATTAAACGCCAAGGGTCACTTAAAAAAAAAATGTTGGTTAAAACCATGAAACAAATCGAGTACAAATGTAAGTAATATCAGTGAAAACGGCATTTATAAAATAGCAAATTAACATGTCTCGTAAAGAAATGGAAAATAAACATTCCAACGCTGTGTAGTAGGCCATCCACCTTTTCAAAGGGCACACAATAGATGTCGGAGAACTAGACGTTTCAAAATCGAGTATGACCACCGTTAGCAGCAAGTCATTCAAGACAACATAGATGCTTTGAGTCCACAAGAGTCTGAAGAGTATCTTGAGGAACAGTTGCCATTCCCGAAGCAGAAAAGCAGTCAGCTGTGCAGCATGCACTGACAGATCTGCTGTTGACAATCATTGACCAAGGACATCCCAGAGATGCTCAGTAGGAGAAAGGTCACGTGAATGAGCTGGCCACGCATTCATGATGATCCTATGTTGCTGAAAAAAGTCATTCGCCACACGAGAATGACGTGGTCAAGCGGTATCATCTTGGATTAATTGATTGATTTGATTTCATTTCATTTAATTTAAGAACCGACATCACAGCACTCGAGGCATAAGCGCTCCGTCCCGATCTTGAACAGTCTGCGAAGAGTTCCGATACTAATGGTGCCAGTAACATTCTAATTAAACGTCCGTCTTCCCTTTCCTCTGAGTCTCGAGCATCTGCCAGAACCTCTCCCCTGCATCAATCTCACCAATCTGTGGTGATCCATCTGCTCCTCCGAACTGTACACGCTCTCCCATAAGGCACTAACAACGTCTGCCTTATCATGTATCAGTAATCCACCAAGTTGTGCAGAGCCAGTCAGTATGTCCGTCTGTTCATTTCCCAACACACCGGCGTGCCCCGGTGAAAAAATCCAGACAATACTCCTCACCCTCATCATCTTGGAGGATGACATTATCTCATGGGGCCTTTAGAGCAGGCTGAACTATTGGTCTCAGGATTTGTTCTGGTATTTTCGGCGGGTCAAGTTGCCTTGGATGATGTAGATTGGGGTCTTGCCGTGTCGGTAGAAGCCTCCCCAGACCGTGACAGCGATACAATGATGCATTTAAAAATGCCTAAAGAAACTGATGAGCAATAAACTGGATGGTACAACGATGATAAGGAAATCAGAGAAATATCCGGGCAATGGCTTGATTCATCCGTTTTAAAACAACGCAGATGCGAACACCATGAGGAGAAAGGGACGGACAATCACAATGCAGGCACTGAAATGGGAAGCAAATGAAATGAGGAGACGTTTCAGACAAATGTTAAGAGAGGTCAAAAGTGCTGGAATGGATCCCCTCCATGACAACGAAAGGTTTGCACTGGGTAGAACCGAACCAAGGACTTGACAGCGAGATACGAGTGACGTATTACGGCTTGATGATGGTGGCGGTCGTGTTGATGGGATAATGACATGATCACGAGATGAGAAGTGTTTAACAGCGATGTGATTAACTTAGCTGCAGAAACTAGCCCCGTCAACAGCCTATCAATGCAGCTTCCACAATTAGACCAAAAAGTATTGTAATTAGATCTAAAAGTATTAATCGGTCTAAAAGTATTACAAGATCTAAAAGTATTATAAATAAATCTAAAACATTCATAATTAGACTTAAACGCATATATAGCTAGATCCAAAAAACATTCATCATTAGATCTATAACCTGTTATAATTGGATCTAAACAATTTATAATCAGATCAAAAAGCATTTATAATTCGATTAAACATTTATAATCAAAGCTAAAAGCTTTTAAAACTGCCCCATCAATAGCAATCAGTGGGCTCTTCAGAGAACATCACTCCCGTCGCGGAACGACTGAAGTTCTCTCTTTTTTTTACCCAATTCTCCAACCCTATGTGCTTTCATAGCCAATGCATTTTCGTTGTTTTATATCCACATTCTCGAAGGTGGGCCTCTACCTAGTTATCTGAAAACTGCATCCTGCCTCATAGTTCTTTCCAGGCCACCTTGACAGCTTAACATGACCAAAATACTTCAGTCTTCGGGACAGGATGCTGTTTATGAGACAGTTCTCCTCAAATACTGGCATCACACGGGCATCATACTGATGATACTAGCATCATACTGTCTTTTTAAAGACACCGCTGGATGCACATCGGGCAGGGCTATTCTGTTAAGTTTACTTAGGGGCCAAAGTACTAACAATTGAGACGATCACGGGCCAGAGGCTTGAGTCTCATTATAGAAAGATCATTAATTCAATACTGCTGTCAGTGATCGGTGGGCCACTTGCTGGGTCTTCGCGGGTCAGATTTGGCCGGCGGGCCGCCAGTTTAATAGCTCTGACACAGGGACTGCAACTAACCTTCATTGTGGAAATGTTTCGCGCGCGCACACACACACAAACAGAGTAACATACAAATAGAAAAAAAAAAAAAAATAGGCCAAGTTCTGAACTCCAGCGTTATACCGTCTCAGTTATACCTTTTAAGTTTCCCAGAGGCTACACAATATATTTTAAATGTGACACTTTCCAGACCAAAGTGCTGAACTGGTAACGCTAGAAAGTGCCTATGCTTTGCACAGGATTTGTCGTGGCTCTTTAAACTTTCAATGTAACGGTTGGTTGAATTTATTATCAGCCTGCTAGCTCATCGAAACTGTTTGGTACTGTACGTGGTAATAAAAGAACTACGGTATTTACAAGTTATATATAAGGAGAAAAACCAAATTATATAAAAGTGTGTAAGGGATGAGTCACCATTACTGGATTGTTATTGTGTGGAAACCTCGTATATTCAAGTTTTAGTCTGAATGTGAGAGATAAAGGCGATGGATGTGAAGACGAACGAATAAGAAAGAGAGGGGAAGAGAGCAACGACAACAGATAGATAGGCAGCAACGACAACAGATAGATAGATAGGCAACAATGACAACAGATGGATAGGCAACAACGACAACAGATAGATAGGCAACAACAACAACAGATAGATAGGCAACAACGACAACAGATAGATAGATAGGCAACAACAACAGCAGATAAATAGATAGGCAACAACAACAACAGACATATAGATAGGCAACAACGACAACAGATAGATAGATAGGCAACAACGACAGCAGATAGATAGGCAACAACAACAGATAGATAGGCAACAACAACAACAGATAGATAGGCAACAACAACAGATAGATAGGCAGCAACAACAACAGATAGATAGGCAACAACGACAACAGATAGATAGGCAACAACAACAGATAGATAGGCAACAACAACAACAGACAGATAGGCAACAACGACAACATATAGATTGGCAACAACGACAACAGATAGATAGATAGGCAACAATGACAACAGATAGGCAACAACAACAAATAGATAGGCAACAACAACAGATAGATAGGCAATAACGACAACAGATAGATAAGCAACATCAACGACAACAAAAGATAGATAGGCAACAACAACAGATAGGCAACAACAACAACAGATAGACAGGCAGCAACAACAGATAGGCAACAACAACAACAAATAGGCAACAACAACAGATAGATAGGCAACAACAACAGATAGATAGGCAACAACAACAGATAGGCAACAACAACAACAGACAGACAGGCAACAACAACAGATAGGCAACAACAACAACAAATAGGCAACAACAACAACAGATAGATAGGCAACAACGACAACAGAGAGATAGGCAACAACGACAACAGATAGATAGGCAACAACAACAGAAAGATAGGAAACAACAACAACAGATAGATAGGCAACAACAACAGATAGATAGGCAACAACAACAGATAGATAGGCAACAACAACAACAGAAAGATAGGCAACAACAACAGATAGATAGGCAACAACAACAGATAGATAGGCAACAACGACAACAGATAGATAGGTAACAACAACAGATAGATAGGCAACAACAACAGATAGATAGGTAACAACAACAGATAGATAGGCAACAACAACAGATAGATAGGCAACAACAACAGATAGATAGGCAACAACAACAGATAGATAGGCAACAACAACAACATATAGATAGGCAACAACGACAACAGATACATAGGCAACAACAACAGATAGATAGGCAACAACAACAACAGATAGATAGGCAACAACAACAACAGATAGATAGGCAACAACAACAACAGATAGATAGGCAACAACAACAACAGATAGATAGGCAACAACAACAACAGATAGATAGGCAACAACAACAACAGATAGATAGGCAACAACAACAACAGATAGATAGGCAACAACAAGAACAGATAGATAGGCAACAACAACAACAGATAGATAGGCAACAACAACAGATAGATAGGCAACAACAACAACAGATAGATAGGCAACAACAACAACAACAAATAGGCAACAACAACAACAGATAGATAGGCAACAACAACAACAGATAGATAGGCAACAACAACAACAGATAGATAGGCAACAACGACAACAGATAGATAGGCAACAACGACAACAGATAGATAGGCAACAACAACAGATAGATAGGCAACAACAACAACAGATAGATAGGCAACAACAACAACAGATAGATAGGCAACAACAACAACATATAGATAGGCAACAACAACAACAGATAGATAGGCAACAACAACCACAGATAGATAGGCAACAACAACAACAGATAGATAGGCAACAACGACTACAGGCCTGGATAAGAGACCTTTACTTTACACTGTAAACCGGCTCGCTGTATCTACATCTTCAGATGAACGCACAAGAAGAATCCTAGGTAAAGTTCGTTTGTTGTTTTTTTTTTCACTCATTGGGTGATCTGGTCAATATTACGCCGGCCGCCTTTACTTTCCCTGGTACCTAATTTAGGCTGGGTCGACCTGGGAGCCAAGGTCATCTTTGAAGACAAGTCCTGTACTGTTAAGACCCAAACCTACGAATTTCTGATCCGCAAGCGAGCGTCCAGCCGCTGCACCACGGCCTGTTCCCACACTAGCCTAAAAAATCATCAAGCTGAAAGAACCATCTTTCCAACCGCCTACTCGGCAAAAATGGGGAAAACGGACTATATTGACAGTTGACAATACGTTATAAATCTCTTCGTTGTCTGTCATCACCGCAGCGGGTTATGGCAACAAAAGCGAAACTGACAGGTTAAATTAGTTTTTTTTTTTCTCCGAATGACGTCAATTATTTCTTATTACAACTGAAAAATGCTATAGAAATGGGGTATTTCATTAACATCAGACTCCCTGGCAATACCCAAAGGAGAAACTGGCCATAAAGACTAGAGAGAAAAACCAGTCATAAAGACCAGAGGGAGAAAGCAGCCATAAAGACCAGAGGGAGAAACCAGCCATAAAGACCAGAGGGAGAAACCAGCCACGAAGACCAGATGGAGAAATAAGCCAGAAGACCAGAGAGAGAAACCAGCCACGAAGACCAGAGGGAAAAACCAGCCACGAAGACCAGAGGAAGAAACCAGCCATAAAGACCAGAGGGAGAAACCATCCACGAAGACCAGAGGGAGAAACCAGCTATGAAAAATAGAGGGAGAAACCAACCACGAAGACCAGAGGGAGAAAACAGCCATAAAGACCAGAGGAAGAAACCTGCCACGAAGACCGGAGGGAGAAATCAGCCACGAAGATCAGAGGGAGAAATCAGCCACGAAAACCAGAGGGAGAATGCAGCCATAAAGACCAGATGGAGAAACCAGCTATACAGACCAGAGGGAGAAACCAGCCTCGAAGATCAGAGGGAGAAACCAGCCACGAAGATCAGAGGGAGAAACCAGCCACGAAGACCAGAGGAAGAAACCAGCTAGGGTATCTATAATGATGTAGAGATTAACCGAACCGAAGCTGAGTTGCTCAAGAAGACACGTTCTACAAACAGTCTCCCGGAATGTTGAAATCAGAAACTGGTTAAGCCCCCCCCCCCCCCCCCCCCCCCGCGCCACCCACCAAATTTTTCTTATATTTGAGGGTTTGTTTCTAAAATGCATATGTCCGCATGTTCTTTGCAGTGCTGCACACGCACAACACACATATAAAAATACATATATGTATATAAATGACGCTTTTGCACTAAGCGTTTTCAGTGTACTAGGTATATAGGGCTAGGCCTATATTTTGTAGACCAATCGGCACTCGGTAGGTGATATCGTTAGCATCACACCGGCTGCCTTTACTTCCCATGACTGGCTCGATCAAGGTCATTTGTTAAGAAGGCCCGGTTTCGTCAGGTTCTGAACCCACATGCTCCAGATCCGCAGGCGAGCGTCTAACTGCTAGATCACGAATGGCTGCCACTATATATATATATATATATATATATATATATCATATTGTGCTAGGGGGATCTCGAGGCATGGTATCTACCTCGAGTGCTAGAGGTCCCGGGTTCAAGCCCCGATGAGGCCTGGAATTTTTTCAGCTGGACTTCTAATAATCCCCCCATCCCCTGGTCTCTGGGTAGTAAGACTGGACGCCCGTGTGTATTGTTGTGCACGTAAAAAAATCCCTTGGCAGTTGGAAATCGAAATCTTTTAGACTTCCCCCCCCCCCTCCCTTTTCCCCCCATGTTTCTTGAAGTCTTTGCAATCGAATCATGTCTCATCGTGTATCCGAACCAAACTAGCTTGCCACTTGTCACTACTGTCAGGAGAGACACTTGATGTCTGACAAATTTGTTTATTTTGTCTCTGACAGATCTGTTTATGTTCCTCAACAGGTGGACCGTAAAGAGAAAATCTGCCCCAATATGTAACAGTTTAGAGTCGACAGTTTATCTCTTCCGGAATTGCTGTCTGTGGGTTTAACACTTCAAGGGTACGAATCTAAACATGATTTCTTTTTGTTTCCATGTTTGGTTAGCTCATTATTATATTCGTCCTCCTTCTTCTTCTTCTTCTTTCGTTCGCCTGAAAAAAGTTGTCTATATCAGCAATTTTGTCTCTTGTATAAATTTCACTGTTGTTGTTAGTTCATTCAGTGGTCCATAGAGTTCACGTTCCACTGTTGTTCTTTCTGGCCAAAAGGTTTGTCTTAATGTGTCAAATTCAGTGCAGTCCTGGAGTACATGCTCTGCTGTCTGGGGCACATTTCCACAGGTGCACATGGCTGATACACATATCTTGAATTTTGTGTACATGTGGTTACGTAATCGGTTGTGTCCTGTTTTGAGGCGGAGGATAATGACTTGTTCTGATCTGTCCATAAAAAAATAGTCGTTTTGTGCTGGGGCTGGTAGTTTCCTGATTGATTTAATGATTCTTTTCTTTTGGTGGTATGTGACTGGTACATCCGGCTGCATTTTGTCACACCTTCTCCTGCCAGTTGATCAGCTTTCTAATTTCCAGGCACTCCACAATCTGATTGTATCCACTGCATTACAACTCTTCGATAAAGGCTAAGTTGTGTCAGCAGTGTTTGCAATTCTGGTAGTTTCCTAGACTGGAGTGCTACAAGTACTGATTTTGCATCTGTCAGCATTACCACATACTGTGAGCCAAGATTGGTATTTAGCAGTTTCACTGTTGCTTTCTTGATAGCCTGGGTTTTTGCATCGTAGTTATTGCAGTACTTTCCGGTTGGTAAGCTGGACTTATCCCTAGTACCATCTGGGAATTCTATGTACACTTCAGCACTTTCTGCGGACCCATCTGTATAGACTCTGACCCATTGTTCTTGTGGGTTTTCTTCATCAATATAACTGAGGGTGACCATTCCGCGTTGTACACTATCTTGCTCTCTTTTGTCAAATATTCCTTTAACATTTGTCTGGATTTGTACTGTTAGTTTGCATTTCTCTCTCCATGGGGTTTGTTCTGGAATACTGTTAAGTGGACAACCAATTTCTGGAATGTCAGCAGTTTGTCTACATATTCTTTTTGCTAGATGTATAAAGCTGCTTCTTTTTAACCGTCCCAAGGCTAGGTTCTGAAATCTATTTTTCATGGAGTGATCTGGCATACTGAGGAACTTTTCAGCTTGTATTTGCAACTCTGTATCTCTGTGTTCTCTCAGTGCCTGTGTTTTATTGTTGTTTTTGTTGTTTTAAAGCCCCACCCGGCTTTAGTCGAGGGCCCTAATATAACCTAACGGCAGAACGGGGTTTCTGGGGCCTGCCCCCGAGTGATCCTCATCTGAAGGGTAGCACTTTGTGTCATTTGTGTCGGGATGTTTATCGCTTGGTGAAATGTCCTAGTGGAGTTGAACGTCAATCAATCTTTTAGTTAGCTGTCAAATAAGCCGTGAAACAGTTTCCGGTGTTCTGGTTGATATCGGCCGTAAAAGAGTTGATGAACACTTCTAAATTGGCGAAATCTTCTACATCCTCCTTTCCATTTCAGTGGCGAAGATAAGGTTGCAGCCAGACTGTTAGGTTAGTTGCATATCCTTTACAGGACGTTGTCGAACCAACCCCAACAGCCCCTGGCTGTTGTGTGGTTTTCTAGGCAAATTTACGGAAATTGCAACAACATCTAACATCCATAGATGAAGAATGTAAAACAAATAAAATGAGAATCAACACTGAAAAGACAGTAGTAATGTCAATAGGAAAAAAGAAGACAGATCTAAACATAGCAATAGAGTGCAAAGGCATTAAACAGGCATCTGAGTTTAAATATCTGGGAACTACATTTACTGAAGATGGGAAGAGTGGAAATTGGATAGAGAAATTAACATTAGATGCAGTAAAGCAAACCAAGTATACGGACAGCTAGCCCCCCTCTTACAGCATATGATAATCCCAATCAGCACAAAGAGACATCTTATTCAAAGCATATTTATTCCAACTCTGTGCTACCAGTGCCAGACATGGTCACTCACAACAAACCATAAAAGACAATTAGTAACCACGGAAATGAGATGTCTGAGAAGGGCTGTAGGAGTGACCATAAGAGATAAGATCAGGAATGAGATCACAAGAGAAAAAGTCGGCACAGAACCAATTCTGGATTACATACAAAGACAGCAAGTGAAATGGTTTGCCCACTTAGAGAGAATGCCTTGTGACACCATACCATACAAAGCATACATGGAAAGAGAAGAAGGACGTAGAGCAAGAGGTAGACCAAGAACAAGATGGAAGGATAACATCAGAGAAACTCTACAACAGCGGGATGTGCCTATGGTCGAGGCGGCCAGAAGAGCTAGAAACAGAACCTTATATCTCCCTCGACACCCACAGCGGTAAAAGAGGAAGTGAAGAAGAAGAAGAAGAAGTTTGCTATTGCCCTCTGGACGGTCGGCTTCTTTGATACCACTGTCGAAACCAACGCAAGGCGCATGGCCCGCAACTGGGATCGAACCCGGCATCCCGGCATTACGAAGCCAGACTGTAGACACAAGATATTGTTAATACAATTTGATGGCTGTTGGCAGACATTACATCCCAGATAACACACACACTCGGCATTCAAGGCTTCTCTTTCATTTAAAGGACCCTTTTCCCCGCCTTCAGTCTCTAGGGCGTGTAGGGCCAGACCTATATTTTGTAGACCAATCGATACTCTGTGGGTAGTTAAAGTGAGGACGCTTTTTCACGCCTTAAGACTCTAAGCTATGTAGGACCAGACCTATATTTTATACACCAATCGATACTCTGTGGGTAAAGTGAGGACGCTTTTTCACGCCTTAAGACTCTAAGCCATGTAGGACCAGACCTATATTGTATACACCAATCGATACTCTGTGGGTAGTTAAAGTGAGGACGCCTTTTCACGCCTTAAGACTCTAAGCCATGTAGGACCAGACCTATATTTTATACACCAATCGATACTCTGTGGGTAAAGTGAGGACGCTTTTTCACGCCTTAAGACTCTAAGCCATGTAGGACCAGACCTATATTGTATACACCAATCGATACTCTGTGGGTAGTTAAAGTGAGGACGCTTTTTCACGCCTTCAGTCTCTAGGGCATATAGGGCCAACCCTATATTTTATAGACCAATCGGCATTCTGTGGGTGATGTGGTCGCATTTATTTCCCAGGACTTACCTGGTGACCATTTAAGGCTGGTCGATCCAACAGACAAAGTCATTTTTGAAAAAAAAGCCTGCCCCGTTCAGATTTGAACCCATTTCTTTCATTTACTTTGTGCCAACAGAAAGAAAAATTTGAACACAAAGAAGTGCTGACGGTTACGGTTGTTGGTATCATCATCTTCTTCATCATCATCATCATCTTCATCATCATCCTTATCATCATCGTCATCTTCATCATCATCATCATCATCTTCATCATCCTTATCATCATCATCATCATCTTCATCCTCATCTTCATCATCATCTTCTTCTTTTTTATCGTCTGCGTTATCGCCATTAAAGGGTCGGTTAGCAGGTTGTGTAGTTAACTACTAGTCCGCGATATGCTCGATTTTGGGCCCATCATATGCACTTTTAGCAAACACCTAGTAGCCTTTTATGACAAGCTTATTAAGAAACAGTGAACGTACCCCTTCCTTCCCCGCTTCTTTTTTTCTCCTCCTGGTCACAGATGGGCCGCCAAACCCACACAGGGGGATTGTATCAGCTCATATTAGAGTTTTAGCATCAAAAACATCAAGAACAAAAACAACACGATGCTACTCACCTTGATTTTAATGAAGCTAACGGAAAATATCAAGTCCAGACGTTCTAATATTGCTTTCTTTGAAGACCATTTTCAAACACAAGTGGACTTCAATTCATTACTCCACAATTCTTGAAACAATAGATGCGCAAAGTTCACAGGCAAAATCCTTTAACTATTTGTGTGTGTAGTTATTTTACTAGTATGTTATTGTTTATGTTATTATTTTCTATTCGGATAAATATACTATATAAATTGTGTGTGTTTATGATAATGAATAATAAAGAATAATATGGCACAAGCAGGAAAGATGTGTGCAAGAAGGACATGAATGATACAGGCATTGAGCTAGATACGTGGGAACAAGAAGTTAGGTTAGTTAGTTGCTTATCCTTTACAGGACGTTGCAGAACCAACCCCAACAGAGCCTGGCTGTTGTGTGGTTTTTCTAGGCAAATTTACGTCAAGTAGTTTGCCATTGCTCCTGGACGGTCGGGTTTCTTGATACCACTGTCGAAACCAACGCAAGGCGCATGGCCCGCAGCTGGCATCGAACCCGGTATCCCGGCATTACGAGGCGTTCGCATCGACTAAGCCACAGAGCCGACGGGAACTAATAGTAGTCTTTAGTAATATGTTTAATAATGTATTTAATGAACTTATTATTTTTCTTCTCTTCTTTTTCTTCTTCGTCTTCTTCTTCTTTTTCTTCTTCTTTTTCTTTTTCTTCTTCTTCTTCTGCTTCTTCTTCTTCTTCTTCTTTTTCTTCTTCTTCTTTTTCTTAGAGTTCACGGCAGAAAGTTGCGATTATTCACACACCTCTATACTTTGCTCTTGCTCCAGAATGTGATTTTTTGGGGGGCATATCAACTTTACAGATGTAGGCTATTTGTATGCAAACTGTTGGTTTCTTGCCTCTCAAGCAGGTTCAGTGAGACTGCGAAGAAAACACCCCTTAGTCGCATTTTACGACATGCTTGTAGGGGGAGGAAGGAGCTCGGGAAGGGGGTGGGGTGCAGTGGATCGATTTTCGTGGCGACAGCACTTTCCATGCCGCGTTAAATCATCAGGCTCAAAGACCCCCCTGCCTACACCGCAAAAGTGGTTTAAAAAAGGCAGTAACTGGCAGTTTTGGCAGTAGTTTTAAGTCTTCAGTTGCATGTTTGCAATTAGTATTCTCAAGTTATATGTTTACAACTAGTAGTAGGCTTTAGTTACATGTTTACAATTAGTAGTCGTTTCAAGTCTTATGTTATATGTGCATGAAATGTCTTCACTGAACTCTCTCAGAAATACAAAGTTGTTTAAAACAATAGTGTACAGTGACTTCGTGAATAACTAAAACACTCGACATATTTGATATTGTAGCAAACTATTTGAAATACTGAAACATCAAACGAAAATCCCCATCAATAAAAGCGAAATTCTCCTCAAAATAAAATCGTTACGTTTTCTCACAGTTAAAATGTATAGACTACAACAAACTAGAATCCTGAAACATCGAACGAAAATCCCGATCAATAGAACGGTTCACCAATAGAACTTTAATTCTCCTCGAAATAAAACCTTCACAGTTAAAACTTACAAGCTATAGCAAACGAATCTGTTAGTATCACAACTACTGCAGTTCACGTCTGATTCTGTAACTGTCAACGATGAAAGTGGTTCAACTGGTCGGTGGCTCATGTAGCGACTGTACACAGCACGCTATTCGGTCTGTTTGTTTGACGACAGCCTGGCTGCTTCAGGTAAAATAACCAAGCAGGGCCACACTGGGTCAGTGTTCCTCAACCTATTGTACATCCGCGGACCACCAAAACAGGGAATTATTTCGCCGGCCACCTGACAGCAAAGCTCTCTCTCTCTCTCTCTCTCTCTCTCTCTCTCTCTCTCTCTCTCTCTCTCTCTCTCTCTCTCTCTCTCTCTCTCTCTCACACACACACACACACACACACACTCAGTTGGGGGTCAGTGACGTCTAGTTTGAGAGTGGAGGTGGAGGCGGTCACTGCTGCCTTCTGCTGGCATGAGAACCAGCTGTACACACATATAGTCATTGTAACTGACTAAAGGAGCATGTTGCGAAAGGTTGATGCAGGTATGCTCCGTGGATAGTGGCAAGTGTCGCTTCAAAGGTCCCGGGTAATTAGCGTCCTTTGGGTATTTTCTCCAAGTCATGCCGGTGTGGTGGGATACGAACTGGAAGCTAGACTGGCTGGTTCTACACAACTTGGTTGTGAATTGATGTATAGAAAGCTAGATCTTGTAAGGGTTTTTCAGAAAGAGAGAGAGAGAGAGAGAGAGAGAGAGAGAGAGAGAGAGAGAGAGAGAGAGAGAGAGTGAACAGTGCGGAAGCACAGCTAGATCGATCTAAGGAGAATGGCGCGCGGAGACGTTGCCAGGGGATATGGCCGATGATCAACATTCAAGGAAAAGGTTAGACGGAAGCATAATCAGACTACTGGTGCAATAAATATAGGAACTCTTCGTTTGCTGCTGAAGATGGAAACGGAGCGACTATGGGAGTGTCCCGAGTGCTCTGATATCGATTCTTAATTCAGTATTTCACAAAATCTAGACTACAGTATATCTGTTAAATCAGATGTCACACAATTACTATTTTCAGCTGATGCAACACTTGCTGTTACTTACAGGTTAGAAAATCTTATATACATTGCTGGAGAAGGGTGTTTCTGATAGACGAATCGCTGCAATAACATTTATTTCATTTCTCTGTTTGGTTTTTATTAACTGTTTTCTGCGTGCGTACGGAGTTTCCGGGACTTGTGACTGTTTTATTCTAATCGCTGGGGCTAGAAAGTTCATAAGGACACAATCCTGGGTGAGAAAGAAAAAAAAAAACACAGAAAAACTACCTTACCGACCCCGTTACACGAACAGGCAGAAATGTCTGCTGCCCGCCTGACTTTTGCGGAGCCTAACAGTGGACCGCGGCCCAGTTTTTGAAAAACACTGCTGCACTAAACTGAGGTTTCGTTGATTGTGTCCGCTCAGTTGCTGAAGTGTCAAAACCCCCCGGAGAGTTCTGACCTTGTTGCTTCTGACGGGTTCACGTAGACATCACAGGGATGAAATCAATACATGAAGGTGATGATTAACAATTAATGCCCGCAAGTAAATTAAAACTAAACTACTGGATTTTTTTTTAAAAATCAGGGGTGGGAAAGGGGGGGGGGGGGATGGGGAGGTCTTTGTGGCAAAGTGGTCAAGCCTTTTGCCTCGCAATCTGTAGGTCGTGGGTTCAGTTTGACGGTTGCACCCTTCAGTTCACGAGGACAATTTTTACGGGGATCCATGGAGATTGTCGCCGGAGCTACGGAGGTTGTGCGCTGTGCGGCGCTCTCGGCAGGCGGCCAGCCGTTCTTCCGAGAGAGACAGAGCCATATGGGATAAAGCCCGGTGCCATGAAGTCGAGCATCTCGACTTTAACTTGAACTTTCTTATCGTCCATCATCATCATCACCATCGTCGTACGTGGCGAAGTGGTCAAGCCGTTTGCCTAGTGCTCTAAAGGTCGTAGGTTTGTTTTACGGCTGCACCGTTCGGTTCATGAGCGCAGTTTTTCAGAGTCGTCTGGGAATTGTCGCCGGAGCTACGTTACTAATGCTTTGTTTGACGTTCTCAACAGGCGGCTAGCCGATCTGGCACGAGAGACCAAGCCGTGTGGGACAAGAACTGCTTGCTCTGTTTTCTAAACCATATTTTCACCTTACATTCAACTTCTGTCATTCGCAAAATGTCTCCCGCCAAGGCGGGTTTTTAGTGGACCATAACATTTCAATCGATCATGCATTATGTTGTATTCTGAACCAGGTGAACACCCTATTGCAGCTGCTACAGAATCGACCGTTACTCGCCAGTCACCTGTAAACATCTTCTCCACTCGCTGCACGAATGTGTCTGTTGAAGTCTCAACAGAACGACCCGTTTTGACTTAATCCACAATTTTAGAGCGCCCTTGAGATTTTACCCAGCTATGCACCGCTTTACGAAATAAACATTTGTCAGCATGAACATGTATCATTTCTTTACGGATGTTCTTTGCAGGCAGTCCTTTTGCCCCCCCCCCCCCCCCCCCCAAACGCACTACAGCAAGTTGTTTTTTAAGGGTACACTCCGCAAGTACAGTCGCCATTTTGTTTATGTGTTGCGAATGCGCATGCAACATCTAGCGCCACCTAACGAATGGAGACATAAAGTTCGATGTTGCTGTCACCTAATGACACCTTTAGAAACCACCAAATTACAGTTTCCTGCCATCCCATAACTCTTTGTGACTTACTTATTGACTCCAGCTAGTAGAAAAATAGAAAATGCTTGTAAGGGGGTAAAAAAAAAAAGACTCCTTATACCTTTATAAAATGTTACATAGAACCTGTTATGCTGTGTGGCATCGAATCTTGGAATGTCAGTGAGCAAATAAGGAAGAAATTTGTGGTTTCTGAGACGAATGTTACGAAAACCTTGGACTGCCAGAGTAACTAACAACGATTGCTTGAAAGAAGCTAATGAAAGTAGATCTCTGTTTACAACAATAAGAAAGAGACAAGCACTGTTCTTTGTCCACGTATTGAGAAGAGGGACATTGAAAAACATCGTGACAACTGGAAAGATCAGTGGAAAGAGGGGTAGAGGCAGACCTAGAGAGATGATGCTGGATCTGATAAAACGAGGACATGGAGGGATATCATCAAGAGAACTGTTCCAGGCATCCAGGGATCGTGATCTGTGGAGACGCATGAGTGACTACGCCAGTTTGCAGGGCACATCATGACTATGAAAGGGTTGATTAGTCCTCTTACAGATGTTCTCGGGCAGGAGGAAGTGGTGAAGCAGGGGCTGGACTGGCTTCTACAAATTTCCTGGGGGAAGGGGGAGAGGGCAAAACAGTTCCGGCACGCATTTGCTGTACATCGTCGCTTGTGATATATCGTCTGTTGGCAGTCAAGTTAACATAGTAGACTGACTGGATGACTTTCTACCCCACCAGGACATCACACAAGCGATAAACACCCGATGACACAATGTGCCACCTTGTGGGTGAGGATCACTGTGGAGAGATCCCAGAAACCGCGTTCAGCCTTTAGGCCATATTTATGGCCAGGATATATTGCAGCCCCTGGCAAGAGCCAGAGTAGGGCTTCAAATAACGAAAAAATTTCAACCTGAAAAGGACGGGAAGTAATAAAATAGTTAACATATATTCCTTACCTGGATTTTGTTTTTAAAATGTGTGCAATAAAAAACAGTTTATCTTACCGGCTTGCGTTAGATGTCATGAGCTCCAGGTTTCTGTATCTTTCTAAAATCCCCAAAGTAACAGGTCATTGTCCAGTCATATATCTATAGATTAGGGGGCTGCGTGGTCTCGAGGCATGGTGTCCGTCTTGCGTGCTAGAGGTTCCGGGATGTTTTCACGTGGACTTGGACTTCTAGTAATTCCCCCTGAACTCTGGGTAGTGGGATCGGACGCCCGTGTGCATTGCTGCGCACGTAAAAAAATCCTTTGGCAGTTGGAAATCGAAAAGAGTAGACTAACGGCGCTGCCCGGGCACAATTTTGAGTTTAAAATATACCCAAAATATTTCAGAATCCTCGCCGGTGCTACGGAGCCTGTGCACTGTGCTGTGCTTCTTCGGACTCAGACTTAAGTTAGAAGAAGAAAGGAGCACTTATGGGTTACTACCCGTGTGCCGTGATGTTGATCCGGTGTTCAAATCTTAAACCTCAATCTATAGACTGCAGTAACTCACTTTGTCCTACGACCCACACCAGGTGTGGTTACCTGCCCCTGTGTAGCCGTCAATGTGACTGACTAGTCTGACGCAAGTTAGGGTGTGAAACTATTTGAGCGTGCCTCCTTGATAATAGCAGCTGGGAGATGAATTTAAGAAGTTCAATCTTGGGCATTTATAATTAATTCATTCATTTATCCGCCCATTCATTCAATCATTTCTCGATCAGCGGCGCTGACGCAAAGATGGTGGGCGTGTGGGAGGCACAGCAACCTTTTAATTTTCTTGGGAGCGGGGGTGGGGGGCGGGGGGGGGGGGGGGGTGTTAAGCCGTAAATACGTATGCAATAATAATAATTGTGATATTTAGTATTTGCTAAATGACAAATAAATATAAAACTATTTTTGCAAACGCCACAGCGGATTGGGAACAAATAAGGTGGGTGTTATGCTGTCCAAGGTGGGTGTTTTGATGTCCAAGGTGGGTGTCCTTCTATCCAAGGTGGTTAAAGGTTAGAGTCGAGAGGATCGACTTCATTGCACTGGGTTTTATCTCTTATGACTCGGTCTCTTTCTGCAGAACGGCTATTCGCCTTCCGGGAGCGCCACACAGAGCACGAATTCCGCAGCTCCGACAACGATCCCAAAGGATCTCCGTAAAAAGTCCACTGGTAAACTGAAAGGCTCAGAAAGCGAGGAAAACGGCTTGACCACTTCGCCAGGGAGGCAAATGTGGGTTATATGTTGCGAACGGAGCCGAACTTTTTTCAAAAATGACCTTGGCTCCCAGGTCGACCCAGCCTTGAGTGGGTACCAGGTGCAGTCCCGGGATGTAAAGGCGGTCGGCGTGATGCTGACCACATCACCCATCTTGTGCTGATTGTTCTATAAAATATAAGTCTAGCCCTATATGCCCTATACGCCTAAAGGCGTTGAAAAGGGTCCTTTTTATGCTGCGAAATTGCTTGATATTGAAAGAAGTCAACAGACAACTGAATCAGTTACGCTCTCTGAGATAAGTCGTCAGTCTTAGTTGGGGCGGTCGTCACACAACTGCTCGTTTCCTATGCTGATGGAAGGCACACAGAATGTCTTTAACTACTTCATTCAAAAACAGAGAAAAACTTGTCGCAAAGTGATAATACATAAGGCAGGTGCCAGATGTGCCAAAACTTATGGTCCCACATAAGAATTAGAGCTGATTGTTGGCGCAAATATTCGGTCACGTAAACCGGCGTTGCACCCGCAAAAGTACACACCATTCTGAACGTAACTGCTACCCTCCATTTCTGTGCAAAGAACAAGCCGCGGGCATACACATACACACACACACACACACACACACACTCATACAACATTGCACATGAAATCCACCGCTCACAGTGTCGCACCAACCATTCAACTCATTAGCTGGGCGACGGAACCTTGATCTTTGAGATAGATAATCACATCACGTCTAACGATGGTAGATGACTAGCACTAGCGTGAAGCATACTCATTCTGGGCACTTCTAAGCAATGTCTCCTGTCGAGGACTGGAGCTTGTATTTATTCACTATTTCAAATAGAGGAGGCACTCCAGACGAAGACTCTAAACAAAAGGCGTAATGCCCAAGTGGAACTGTTGTGCGGCTGAAATGGTTTCAGGAATATGTCTTACGCATTAACGTCCGGATAGCTGAAGTGTCAAATCTACATGCATTTTTGTTTTTATAAAGTATTTCTGTCAACAAAATTTGATATATATATATATATATATATATTAGTTTTCTCCCTCCAGGTTTACAAAATATCGGAATAACATCCCAAGGGGGAGAATCAAAGAGGTGCAAACCCGGGAATTCCCGTTCAAGCATACAGCATTATATTATAGTGAAAATATGGGGGTGACTGCAGTCAAGCTAATACAAGGAATTCCAGAGAAATTTCACTAAAAAGCTCAACAGAATGGAGATGCAAAAAAACGTGCACAAAACAACACAACGTAACGTTTCGGCCGAAACGTTTGAAAAAGGCTGCCCGGCCGAAACGTTACGTTGTGTTGTTTTGTGCACATTTTTCTGCTTCGCCATTTTGTTGAGCTTTTTAGTCAAATTTCTCTGGAATTCCATATAGCATTATAGCACGGTTACACGATTAAGGGGTATGATAAAGGGTTATAAAGTAACTTGTTGGGTAGGTGTGTTTTCTGTACGTATCTATTTTAAATGTCTTATACACGGTGTTTGGTGTTTTAAAAGTTTTATTACACTTTGTATGCAGAACAAAATTAAAAGAATCCAAGTATGTAAGGTCATAAAACAAAAATGTTCTCCAAAAAAGTCATTAAATTGGTTACAATATTACTGCTATGGTCTAACGCTGTTTTGGGAAAGCTGTAATGGGGGAAATGTGCACGGATAAAACTGGCTGTCACCCAAAAAAAAAAAAAACACTTAAGGATAAATAAATTGAAAATTTCACAAACTTTTAATATCTAGGCTCTATAATGAACAGCAATGAAGACTGTTTGACAGAAATTAAAAGTTGGATGGCCATAGCAATGCAAAGACTGAACAGCCTTAAAAGTCTGTGTTTAAGCACCAGCAAGGAGATACAAATTAGAATTTTGAGAGCATGCATCTTCCCTGTGGCTACATACGGATGTGAGTCGTGGACTATCTCTCAGTCCTTAAGGGAGAGAATAGGGGCTTTTGGGCTGAAATGCTATAGAAAGATTCTCAGAATATCTTTGACAAAGAAGAGGGGAAATACTGACATCTTGAAAGATCTGAACTTCAAGGAAGATTGACTAATAAACAGTATCCTGTCTCGGAAGCTAACATATTTTAGTCATATCAAGCGCCACGACGGACTAGAAAACATTATAGCAGAAGGCATGGTACCAAGAAGGAGGGGCAGGGGCCGACCGACACGAAGATGGGCACAGGATATAAGTGACTCCTTGAGTATGAAAGTACATGAGGCCGGAGAGCTGGCGAGAGACCGAGTTTCTTTCAGGCAGACTGTGATGAGAGCGACGTTCTACAAAGGACCTGCTAAATGATGATGAAGATGGAATGGAGCGACGAAATATTCATTATATCAGGTGTTGGAAATGTCCACCACTAGTTTAGGAGCATGACTGTACACGTCTCTTCATATTGTCACACATCTTCTAAAACGTATCTGCTGTTATTTCTTGAATTATTATTATGCTTGCTTCCGTTGATTACACAATTCTGTTTTGAGTGCAAAGAATTACTCCAGGTAGAAAGGTAGGTAGGTAGTTGTACCCCACCAGGACATCACACAAGCGATAAACACCCGGTGACACAAAGTGCCATCATGCGGATGAGTATGACCCGTGGAGAGGTCCCATAAACCAGCCGTTATGGTCATACCTATGTTAAGGCAATATTTATAGTCCGGTTATATTTAGGGCCTCTGGCAAAAAGCCAGGGTGGGGCTTCAAATAACAACAATTTACATCCCACATAGGGACGACTTATAGCAGTATTGCAATAGCCAAAGAGAATTACGCAAGCAGATGACAGCCATTCATTGCATATTGCTTCGCGATTGACTTTGGAGCAATTATGTTGTTCCTTTTCCACATTTGTTCTACAAAGTGTAGTTTTATTTTACAAACAGCTACAATGTTCAACATGTTCTATTTTCCCTCTTCTCATAACATGGCCAATGGCAAACTACTGGACGTAAATTTGCCTAGTGAAACCACACAACAGCCAGGGGCTGATGGGGTTGGTTCTGCAACGTCCTGTAAAGGATACGCAACTAACTAACCATAACATGGCCGAAAAATGATGACTATGTCTCCTTCTGATGTCTGTGATAAGTTGTCTTCGGGCACCCGCCTCTTTCAAAACCTCTTGGCTGCTCTTTTTGGCTGTCCAATGTATTCTAACTAACAAGCTTAAAGTACCCAAATATAAGTGCACAGTTGCGTGGGGTATCTGAGATCAGTTCTTGCTGGTTCGACATTCGAAAACGGGTCTCATCGGTTTACTGTGGTATCAAGAAAGATAACTTACTCAATTAACAGTAAATATAATTAATGTTGTGTTTTGTTTGGTTTTCTCCCCTTGTCAGCGTCTGTGGCTTAGGCGGTACCACCTCGCTTGGCAATGACAAGGTTTCAGGTTCGATCCTAGCCAGGGGGACGGAAAAGGAGGGGGGGGGGAATTTGGCAGCAGATCGTCTTGCGTTGATTTCAACATTGGTACTGACAGCTGACCGCTCAACAAGCAATGGCAAACTACTGAACATACAATTTCACTAGAAAAACCACAACCGCCAAACAAATGCTTGGGTATGTTCTGCAACGTCCTGTAAAGGATACGCAATGAACAGTTTCTCCCGTCGACCGTGGGCCCTGCCGTTCGTCTGCGGGTCTACGTGACGTAAAGTGTGGTTTCTGATGTTATCTGTCTATTAGCTGTTGCTGTACGCCTCTGTTCTTTTGTTACACACCTTGTTTGGTATGTCGTCGCAAGGCACTCTAAGTGGGCGAACCATTTTATTTTCTATCTTAGCATGTGATTTTGTTTAAAGACTGTGCCAATATTTACTTTTGTGACGTCATTTCTGATTTAACCTCTTGTGGTCACTCCTGCAGTTGTTTATACCAGTCGTCCCCAAGTGGGATGCAATTTTTCGTTTTTTGAAGCCCCACCCTGGCTTCTGCCGGGGACCCTGAATATAGGCGGGTCACAGATATGGCCTAAAGGTTGAAAGGGGTTTCTGGGACCTCTCCACGGGTGATCCCCAACCGCATGGTGGCCCTTTGTGTCATCGGGTGTTTATCGCTTTTGTGATGTCCTGCTGGGGTACAGCGACAAAGAGAGAGAGAGCGAGAGAGAGAGCGAGAGAGAGAGAGAGAGAGCGAGAGAGAGAGAGAGAGAGAGAGCGAGAGAGAGAGAGAGAGAGCGAGAGCGAGAGAGAGAGGGCGAGAGAGAGAGAGCGAGAGAGAGAGAGCGAGAGAGAGAGAGAGCGAAAGAGAGAGAGAGCGAGAGAGAGAGAGAGCGAGAGAGAGAGAGCGAGAGAGCGAGAGAGAGAGAGTGAGTAAGTGAGAGAGCGCGCGAGAGAGAGAGAGAGTGAGAGAGAGAGAGAGTGAGAGAGAGAGAGAGTGAGTAAGTGAGAGAGCGCGAGAGAGAGAGAAAGAGGCGAGGAGAGAGAGGAGAGAGAGAGAGAGAGAGAGAGCGAGAGAGAGAGAGAGAGCGAGAGAGAGAGAGCGAGAGAGAGAGAGAGAGAGAGCGGAGAGAGAGAGGAGAGCGAGAGAGAGAGAGAGAGCGAGAGCGAGAGAGAGAGGAGAGCAAGGAGAGCGAGAGAGGCGAGAGAGAGAGAGTGAGAGAGGAGAGAGAGAGGAGAAGGAGGAGGAGGAGAGCGGAGGAGAGAGAGTGAGAGAGAGAGAGAGAGAGGAGTAAGGAGTAGGAGGAGGAGGAGGAGCGAGAGAGAGAGAGAGGAGTGAGAGAGAGAGTGAGGAGAGAGAGAGAGAGTGAGTAAGAGAGAGAGAGGCGAGAGAGAGGAGAGAGGCGGAGGAGAGAGAGAGGAGAGAGGAGTAAGGAGATAGCGCGAGAGGAGAGAGAGAGAGGAGGAGGAGGAGAGAGGAGAGAGGAGGAGAGGAGTGAGAGAGCGCGAGAGAGAGAGAGAGTGAGAGAGAGAGAGCGAGAGAGAGAGAGAGCGAGAGAGAGAGTGAGAGAGAGTGAGAGAGAGCGAGAGAGAGAGAGCGAGAGAGAGAGAGAGAGAGTGAGAGAGAGAGCGAGAGAGAGAGAGAGAGAGAGAGAGAGAGAGAGAGAGAGAGAGAGAGAGAGAGCGAGAGAGAGAGTGAGAGAGAGCGAGAGAGAGCGCGAGAGCGAGAGAGAGAGAGAGAGAGAGAGAGAGAGAGAGAGAGAGAGAGAGAGAGAGAGAGAGCGAGACCCCTGCAGCATTTTTCAGTTATCATGATTCTAAAATCTCGAAAGTTCTCATGTCGCAAGGACAGTACAGACTAGGGTGAGCTGACTTCTTGGACGACTCCAGTACCAATTGTTTGTAATCTGACTCTCTGACATTTATAAAACAAATAACGAAGCCAGTCTTGAATTTCTTCTCCTCTTGTCCTCTTTTACCTTTCAGTGTCAGGTTTTAAAGAGGCAGCGGTGCGCGCTATATAGGAAGGTTAGTTGCGGATCCTTTACAGGACGTTGCAGAACCAACCCCAGCAGCCCCTGGCTGTTGTGTGGTTTTTCTAGGCAAATTTACGTCTAGTAGTTTGCCATCGCTCTCTGGACGGTCGGCCCACTGATACCACTGTCGAAACCAACGCAAGGCAAATGGCCCGCAGCTGGGATCGAACCCGGCACCCCGGCATTACGAAGCGTTCGCATCGACTTAGCCACAGAGCCGACTACGCGCTATATAGATGCTGCTATTTACAACCCCGAGTATTCCATCTATCCATCGTTTGCGGGGTCGACCTCTAGAGTGCTTTTATTGGGTCTAAGTGGCAGGGCTCTTTGTGGTACACGATCTAGCGGTAGTCCTAATACCCTCCAAAACCATTTGATCTGTTGTCTCTTGATGTGTGGTTAGTTGCGTATCCTTTACAGGACGTTGCAGAACCAACCCCAACAGCCCCTGGCTGTTGTGTGGTTTTTCTAGGCAAATTTTGGTCCAGTAGTTTGCCATTGCTTCCTGGACGGTCGGCTTTCTTGATACCCCTGTCGATACCAACGCAAGGCGCATGGCCCGCAGCTGGGATCGAACCCGGCACCCTGGCATTACGAAGCGTTCGCATCGACTTAGCCACAGAGCTGACGTCTCTTGATGTAGTTTATATATTAATAAAGTAACAGAAATGTCTCACAGAGAGGCACTCATAGAAAGTAAAAAGATAGAAGAACACACTAGACAACATAACAATCGAAAGCTATAGTTACCATGCCGGGAATCGAACCTGTCACCTCCAGACGGCGTGTGCTTTTATTAATATAGTTTAGTACTTTTTCCCTCCCAGCTTCTTTCCTGATATCATCATTTCTGACACTGCCTCTTTTAGACTTCTATATATTTTTTAGAATTCATCGTAGACGTTTCATTTATGTTGTTTCGATTTTTTTTCCTTCATCGGTAATATATGGCACTTGTAACCCAGTGTTGGTAAAATAAGTATGTTAGATAAATCTAGCACCACTGACACCCTGGGAGTCGCCGTGGCGGAGCGGCTAGACGCGCGCCGCGGATCAGAAGGTCCGGGTTAGCTCCCTGACGAAACTAAACTTTTGTCAAAAATGACCTTGGCTTCCAGGTCGACCCAGCTTCGAGTGGGTACCAGGTGCAGTCCCGGGAAGTAAAGGTGGCCGGCGTGATGTTGACCACATCACCCATCTTATATCCAAAATATCTAAAATATAGGTCTAGCCCTATATGCCATATCATCCTAACGGCGTGGAAAAGGCTCCTTTACTTTTTTTTTTTAAAACTGACACCCTGGGTTCGATCCAGACGGCTCTAGACGCCAGGTTTGTGTCGATGTGGGAATGCTGTAAATCGACCTACATGGCAATTTTGAATAGGTCACGGGTGTAAGACAATTTTCATCATAGAAATCACATATTCGTGCATACTCTCTCTCTCTCTCTCTCTCTGCTCTCTCTCTCTCCCTCCCTCCCGCTCGCTCGCTCTCTCTCTCCCTCTCCCCCTCTCTCTCTATCATAAATTCACTCGCTCACCAGCTTTTCCTTGCCTCCCTGGAATGTGTTGTGTTGGTGTGTGTTGCCAGTGTGCGCGCCTACGTGTATGTTAGCAAGTATGTTCGCGTACAGCTTCTATTTGTCTCCTACCTCGCGTGGGTCTGCGTTGTGTATGTTGCATGTCTACTTACACGACGATTGAGTTTTTTATATCAAACATTTTATGTTAATACATAAAACAGTGGCCGTGTGAAAGACTTCTTCTTCTCTTTCATCATTTACCTCATCGAGGTGGGGAAAAGAGGGAGTGGGGTGGAGTGGGGGAGGGGGGGGGTGTAAGGTTCGTTTGTGCGCTTTTTTGCAATACGTTGTACAAGTTGGTGTTCATTTCTGTCACGTTGCACCTGATGGTGTCGCTCCATCTCTTGTGTGGTCTTCCCCTTGCTCTGTGTTTATTATATTTCTTCAGCGTGGCTCTCTGTAGCAGTTGGTACCAGGGCATTCTCGTCAGGTGGCCAAACCATCACATCTGTTCTTCTTTAATGAACTGGATGAATGGTTTTAGTCCAAGTCTTCTTCTACTTTCTTCATTCTTGATTTTATCTCGCCTTATCACTATGGACTCTCCTACGAAATCTCCTTTCTGTTGTTACGATCTTTCGCTCATTAGTTTGGCATTGGTAGCACAATATTGGCCACACACAAAAAAACCACATGTGAAAGACTAAGTGTTAAAAAAAAACGAATGTAAAATTGTCCTGAGTGCCCGATTTGCGACTCATTGAAACAAAAAAGTTCATTCAATCGTTCGCCGCTCTTTCTGCTTTTGTCCCCACCCCACACCCCAACCCCTCTCTTCTCACCATCTCTATACCTTCTCCGTCTCTCCCCCTTCTGTCTCTCTGCTCGTCTGTCTCCCCCCATCTTAGCCCCCCCCCCCCATCTAACTAGCTCCCTGTCTTTCCCTTTCTTACTCTTTCTCTCTCCCCCTCTGTTTGTCCCACTCACCACATATCTTCATCTCTCACTCATTTTATCTCCCACCCTCAAGCAACTCTCTTATTTCCCTCACATTCTCTCCACAATCCTGTCCCTATTCCTCCTTGTTCTCTCTTCTCGACGCTCTCTCGCCTTCTCCTACCCCATCCCTTGTATTTCTGATTTAAGAAGACAGGGGAGGGCTGGGGTGGGGGGGGGGAGGTATGCTGAGCCTCTTGCATATTTTCTAAGGGCGGTGTGTTGAAGGGCCTTAAAATAATAATCAGAATAATAATAAACCTAACAACATTAGTAAACTGAATGATATCAAAAATACAATAATATATCTGGAAAATATGAAACGTGTAAACATATATTTCAGACGAAAGCTCTTGTATATGGCAATTGGATTGACTCACTCACCTTCCAATTTCTGTGGGAGATGGAATGGGTGGGGTGGGTGGGTTGCGAAGGCGCATGTATCCCCCTCCTCCCCACTCAGCCCTAACTTATTAGGTCCTCGAGATCTAGTTTGCCTTACTATAGAACTCCTTTCATATCCACCCCTTAGCTTCCCCCCTCCCTCTTGCAATCCTATCTCTTTCTCTTTGTGATCAAGCACGAGAACACATTCTACGGATTTCACAAAAAAGCTCAACACATATTAGTTGTCACCTTGGTGTATTCTCTGTATGCGACCTAATAAGATCCTATCACACGTCCTTTCTAGCTGTAAGTAAATAAAGGTTTCTTTTCCACGCCGGCCGCCTTCACTTCCCGGGACTGCACCCAGTACCCACTTAAGGCTGGGTCCACCTTGGAGTCAATTTTAAAAAAAAAAATCCGGCCCCACCAGGGAGCGAACCCACGACCTTTCCATCAGAACGCGAGAGTCTAGCCACTACGCCACGGCAACGCTCCCTTTCTAGCCAGATCCCACTTAATTCCAAATTCGCAAAGCCTTGCACATGTTTCACGTTAACACTGTATTTGCCATTATAATTCGTTAATAAATGATCTTCAAAATGGCTGCCTTGTCCACTATGAGAGTTTCTCCTGCTGCCGTTTTTGTAACCCCAAACAATCTGCTCGTTTATTCCCCCGCACTCCTTCATGTCCCGGGCAGAGTTCCTACAATGTTTGCCTGCTGGTGCACTGTTGGGTGCTATCTGAGTTACGCAATAATCAGCACACGACCAAGTGTCCACAGGTACAGATTTTCACCAGACACGACGTCAGCTCCATCACACATCAAGTTTATTGGAACAACACGAGATTGTTTTTGTTTTAGTTTCCAGAAGCCATGAGTTGTTAACCCTTGGGCTCGGTATTATGGATATCGCAGCCTTTCGGCCTTGATTCCATGATAAATACCGTAAATCTGGGGAAAATGTGGCTTTCTGCCCACCCCCGGGAGTGAACCCAGACCACAAGGAGTTCGTCACCCGCTCACCGCGCAATCCGGTTTAGCCAGCTACGCTAGAGAGACGGGTGAACAACACGAGAAGGTATTCACAAGTCCTCACATTGACAATCCTGCATGCTCAGAGACATAGACTGATCCTAATTGGCATTTGAACATAGTCCTCACTCACTCACTCACTCACTCACTCACTCACTCACTCACTCACTCACTCACTCACTCACTCACTCACTCACTCACTCACTCACTCACTCACTCACTCACTCACTCACTCACTCACACACTCACACACTCACTCACACACACTCTCACTCTCACTCTCTCTCTCTTTCTCTCTCTCTCTCAACTTGTAGTGACCTCTCTCTGGCCACTACAGCTCGTAAGGTCTACAGCGTCCCACAACTCTGGTCGCGCTGTACAGAAGAACAGAAACAACTCTTTTATCAACTCGACCTTGATTCTACGTCAGCAGACAACATCGGCTGACTGGAAACGGACTTCACTTGCTCGTTCTCCAGCATGTGCCCACAGTACATCAGCCTGTCGAAGGACTCTCATGACCTACAGGACCTTCTAGCACAAGTCCCCTCTAGCACACAGCTCTCGTCGGCATCCCCACTGCTCCTTTTCCATGGTGATCCTACGTCTCCTTGCGTCGTCATCCAGAACAGTCACCATTGGAGCATCCAGTCCCCCAGACCTTACTCGGCCAGCTGGACTCTATCTTCGACCAGTACCGTGACCGAGACTCTCACTCAGACCTCACTGTCTGACGGGTGCACGGCACTCTGTCTGTCTCACTCGAGAGATACTGACTCTGACTTGGTCTCTCGCTCTGGCTCGGACTCTCGCTCTGACTCGGACTCTTGCTCTGACTCGGACTCTCGCTCTGACTCGGACTCTCGCTCTGACTCGGACTCTCGCTCTGACTCGGACTCTCGCTCTGACTCGGACTCTCTGACTCGGACTCTTGCTCTGACTCGGACTCTTGCTCTGACTCGGACTCTCGCTCTGACTCGGACTCTCGCTCTGACTCGGACTCTCGCTCTGACTCTCTCTCTCTCTCTCTCTCTTTCTCTTTATCTCTGACGTACAGCACTCTCGTGCTGGGTGTGTACTACACCTGCACTTTCCCAGCGCTTTAGCTCTCTGACTGACTCACTCCTTGACTGACTGACTCTCAGTCCATATAGACCTTTTCAGTCCCACGTGGGCGGCAACTGTTACCCGAGAGTCCCGCTCATGTGGACGTTCTCGAGAATCACGCTTATGTGGGTGGATCCGGCTTAAAATGAGAATCACGCTGTCACGTAATTCAAACTTTTTCTTTGCGTTTCGTTAGCCATGCTTGTCAGCCCCTACAGTGAACCTACTCATCTACTTTCTCGGGCGTGCATACCTTTTCCGTGATAGTACATTTCTCACTGGTCCCAACATTGCTTCCACCCACCACTTGGACCACCCTTGAACTCCCGGAAATAACTATCATACCACTCTGTCCCTTTACACAACATTACACTCTCCCAAATCAGCACGCAACATGCACGGTATCCTCTCGTGCCAAAAATATTTGTCTTAAACACTCCGACATACTGACAGAATCAGACGCTATGATTTTCCTTAAATATCGTTTTTCAGCTATCGACTTTAGAACTGCAAGATTGCCTACAGCTCCATGTGCGGATATTAAAGCTGCCATCTGCCAGCTATTTTCTAGACAATTATCTTATGCCTGTAAGGACAACTTCTTAACTTCTTGTCAGTTTATCATGAAGCCTTGCTAGGAAAGCAAGTGAAAAATCTGGAATGTATGTCCGATGACAAGCGATGCGAGGAGATGGAAATAAGGAACAAAAAAACTTCATTCAGACAAGAACGACAAGTGTACAAGACTTCTAAACCTGTCGTCAGATGACAACGCTAGACTTGGGACACCAGGAAAATCTAATTTCCTGAGGACATGAGAAAAATATTAGAGCAGACAGGTTGGAAATACATCTTACTTAATCTCCAACCCCCCCCCCCCCCCCCCCCCCCCCCCCCCCCACCCCAAGGTGTTTAAAAAATGCCGGTGAATATAAGACAGCGTTATGGATAAGTTACTCCGGTCTGGCAATTCTGTCGACAGTTTAAAAAACTCTACATTCTGAGAGATGAATTAATGCCCTCTTATCAGAGATGTGTGCATGCGTGCGCTCGCGCGCTGTGTGTGTAGAATTTTTCTGTTATCTTTCCATCTTCTTCTTGGCATGCACCAGGCTCTGAGTTTCTCTCCTATGTTGGTAATGTCATCTCCAGTCCGGCATCAAAAGGCATTCTCTTTATGTTGGGGACCATATTACTTTGCAATCTTTGTACGTAGTTTAGCATTGGTTCGATGTCGACTTTTTTTTGCGGGGGGGGGGGGGTGGGGGGGGGGCGGGATAGGACTTTATTGCTGCTGTTTATCTCTTCTGGTCCCTCATCGCCCTTTTGTAATTTCCATGGTTTCGTACTTTCTTTTCTGGTTTGTTGGTAGCATAGGATGGGGTTGAAAAGGCTTTATATGAGATGTGTGGATGAGACTGTCGTTGCGTAGAGAGAGAGAGAGACAGAAAGAGAGAGAGAGAGAGAGAGAGAGAGAGAGAGAGAGAGAGAGAGAGAGAGAAGGCGTAGCTGTCCGTTCAGTAACAAAACCCTGATCACAGTTGTCAAAGGTAGACAAGAGTTGCAACAGATTGCACAATTCGTATGCAGAAGCTATTGAATGGCTTTAGAAGGAGGCAAACTGAAGGCAGTCCAGCAAGTTAAAAATAGCGATACAAGATACAAGATATAAGGAGATTGCTGAAACATTTATCACTGCACTCTTTGTTTCTTTCCTTCTTTGTTTCTTTCTTTCTTTCTTTCTTTCTTTCTTTCTTTCTTTTTTGTTTAAACCATTTGTACACAGTGAGGCATGACTGAGTCATCATTTTTCGGCCATGTTATGAGACGAGGGAAAATAGAACATGTTGCGACCACTGGAAAGATCTGTAGAAGGAGGGATCAAGGAAAACAGGGAGAGAAGATTCTTGACAGTCTTGTTGCATGGCATGGAGGTGTGTCGGCACACGAACTGATACAATTGCTGTAGGAGATCGTGGATTATGGAGAGGCATGATCTCACACGCCCTTCGGCAAGTCTGACCTGATGATCACCTGATGATGATGATGATGATGATGTAGCCAGGGAAGCATTTGATGTATGATCATCATCATCATCAAATGAATTGCCAGCTGGTGTAGGCGTTCCTAGATGCCATTGTCTTAAGCCATCCACCATCTTCTCTCTTGGTCTACCTCTGCCTCTTCTACCAGTGATATTGTATGACACCACTCATATGTTATAGACCTGTCATCCCCCCCCCCCCACCCCCCCCCCCCCAACCCCAGCAGCCTTAACTTCACAGAATATTACCAGTCGTTTGTGTCATCTTTAGCAGGATGCAATCTGAGATCGACCCAGCCTTGAGTGGGTACTTGGTGCAGTTCTGGGAAGTAAAGGCGGCCGTCGTGATGCTGACGACATCACCCACCAAGTGCTTATTGGTCTATAAAATATAAGTCTAGCCTTTGTAAGCCCAATACGCCCAAAGGCGTGGAAAATGGTCCTTTACTTTGACTTACTTAACAGGAGCAAAATTTGAAGGCAGCCGAGCAAAATGTAGGCAATTATACAAGCGGGAGTCAATAGTTCAGAGACTGCCGAAATAATCATCATAGGTCTATCTATCTATCTAATCTATCTAATCTATCTATCTATCTATCTATCTATCTATCTATCTATCTATCTATCTATCTATCTATCTATCTATCTATCTATCTATCTATCTATCTATCTATCTATCTATCTGTCTGTCTGTCTGTCTGTCTGTCGTCTGTCTGTCTGTCTGTCTGTCTGTCTGTCTGTCTGTCTGTCTGTCTGTCTGTCTGCCTCTCTATCTATCTATCTATCTATCTATCTATCTATCTATCTATCTATCTATCTATCTATCTATCTATCTATCTATCTATCTATCTATCTATCTATCTATCTATCTATCTATCTATCTATCTATCTATCTATCTATCTATCTATCTATCTATCTATCTATCTATCTATCTATCTTCTATCTATCTATCTATCTATCTATTATCTATCTATCTATCTATCTATCTATCTATCTATCTATCTAATCTAATCTAATCTAATCTATCTATCTCCGGTTTTTGTTTTTGTTTCGTGGATAACCTTTTTTGTATCGCGCTTCTGAAGTTCCGAAGAACGTCTCCATTCGATAGTTTCTTGCGTGGTAGAAATTGAACAATAACTACCAGTTGTTTTCCAAGTATGGGGGCCGCCGAGGCGTTGCCAGCTAGACGTCTACCTGCGTATCGGAAGGTAGTGCGTTCACGTCCTAACCTAGCCGGAGTTTTATTATAAAAAAAAAAAACCTTGACTCCCAGGTCAACCCAGCCTTGAGTGGGTACTTGGTGCAGTCCTGGGAAGTAAAGGCGGTCGGTTTGATGCTGACCACCACATCGCCCACCAAGTGCTGATTATTCTAAAAAAAATATTCCCAATACGTCTAAAGGCGTGGAAAAAAGACCTTTACTTTGTACTTTTCTCAGTCATCATTATCATCAGGTGCCTTGCCGACTGGGCGATCATTGCCTCTCCATAATCTGCGATCTCCTGCAGCATGTATCAGTTCGTGTGCCTCCATGCCATGCAACAAGACTGTCAAGCATCTTCTCTCGTTGTCTTCCTATATCTCTCCTTCCACAGATCTTTCCAGTGGTCACAATATGTTCTATTTTCCCTCTTCTCATAACATGACCGAAAAATGATCACTGTGTCCTTCTGATGTCTGTGATTAGTTGTCTTCGGGCGTCCGGCTCTTTCGAAACCTCTTAGTTGCTCTTTTTGGCTGTCCAAGGTATTCTAAGCATTCTTCTGTAAAACCACATCTCTGAGGCCTCTAGAAATTGTTTGGCCTGCCTACCCAGTACGGGATGCACATTTTCGTTATTCTAAAGCCCTACCGGGGCTGTATTCGGGGATCTTAATATAACCTAACGGCTGAACGGGGTTTCTGGGACATGCGTCCAGGTGATCCTTATCCGAATTGTGGCACTTTGTGTCACCGGTGTTGATCGCTCGTTGTGAGGTCCTGGTGGGGTTGAACGACACAAAGACTGAACAAGATAATTTTTGAAACGAAATCACTTAGGTTTAATAAAATAATTTAAAATAAAAATCACAGCCCATTCGATACATTTGAAAATGTACAATAAATCAAATACTCTATGAAGGTGTGCAACAACTGAACAAACGAATTCAGATGAACTAGTGAGTTTTCTTAAAAAGAAAATGAGATAATTGTTTCTTTGCTTCCACATTTATACACACTAGTTTTATAGCAGAAAACTAAAGATAACAAAAGGACTCTTTTCCAGGCTTTTCCTGCGTACTGGGCACATAGGGCGAGACCTACCGTATATTTTATAGACCAATCGGCATTCGATAGGTAATTTGGTCAACATCACGCCGGCCGCCTTTAGGTCCCAAATTTTAGCTCGTACCAGTTTAAGGCTGGGTCGACCTGGGAGTTGAGATCATTTTTGAAAGAAAAAAAAAGGCCACTCTCCGTAAGGACCTGAAAACACGACCTTCGGATCCGCAAACCGCCACACCACATCGGCTCCAAGTTTAATAATATGATTGTAAGCAATATCACAATACATTGATTACACTGAATATTGCATAATAAATGTTGAATGTTTAACTCAGAATCGGCATCCAAGCACTTGGGGCACTCCCATAAGTGCTCAATCCCCATCTTCAGCAGCAAGCGAAGAGTTCCAATTCCGATGATACTAATAACCGTGTGATTGTATATCCATCTAATCCTTCCCCTGAGTGTTGAGCGTCGGTCAGATCCCCTGGTAACTCCTCGCTGCGCCATTTTCCTCAGACCGTAATGATCTGTCGCGCCTTCGCACTGTTCACTCGCTCTCTGGACATTCACTGCACATTGTATAGCAAATCAACTGGGAGTTTGCCTAGCAGTCTGCATGCATCTTCCCTAGCGGTAAGGAACAATCAACTGGGAGTTTGCCTAGAAGTCTGCGTGCATCTTTCCTAGCGGTAAGGAACAATCAACTGGGAGTTTGCCTAGAAGTCTGCGTGCATCTTCCCTAGCGGTAAGGAACAATCAACTGGGAGTTTGCCTAGAAGTCTGCATGCATCTTCCCTAGCGGTAAGGAACAATCAACTGGGAGTTTGCCTAGAAGTCTGCGTGCATCTTTCCTAGCGGTAAGGAACAATCAACTGGGAGTTTGCCTAGAAGTCTGCGTGCATCTTCCCTAGCGGTAAGGAACAATCAACTGGGAGTTTGCCTAGAAGTCTGCATGCATCTTCCCTAGCGGTAAGGAACAATCAACTGGGAGTTTGCCTAGCAGCCTGCATGCATCTTTCCTAGCGGTAAGGAACAATCAACTGGGAGTTTGCCTAGAAGTCTGCATGCATCTTTCCTAGCGGTAAGGAACAATCAACTGGGAGTTTTCCTAGCAGCCTGCATGCATCTTCCCTAGCGGTAAGGAACAATCAACTGGGAGTTTTCCTAGCAGCCTGCATGCATCTTCCCTAGCGGTAAGGAACAATCAACTGCATGCACACAAATCTCCTTCTTCTTTTGTCGTCTCACCATGTCCGTATTTGCCTCCTGTGATATTCTATCCATGTAAGTAAGAATAGCAATGGTGAGAAGACACATCCTGTCTGACATCTGATGACATTTTCTCCTCCTCCTTCTACTCCTTTTTCTGGCCAGGGATTGCTATTTTAAAAAGTATGTTTAGTTCAATAATCCTTGCATCTTTCAGACACGTCCGACCTTTTTGTTGTCACTTATACCAAAGGCTAATTTATTGTTTTTCAATATGCCAACCCCTCCCTCCTCAGTGCACTTGTTCTTAGAAAGAGAATGAGATAGTTAGCCCACTTGGTCTCCACATTGACAGACAGTAATCTAAAATGTTTTTAAAATGCGACATTTCGTTTCAGAAAACCAGGTCAACCTACTCAAACGAAAGTAACAGACCATAATATTTAGACTGTGCACTGGTCACAACCGACTTTGCAGACATGTGAACAAGAACTTCAATACTGAGATTCACAACTGTGCCCAGGACAGACACTGCAGAAAACCCAAAGTGTGCTACAGACATGATCGTTACATGCAGTAGAGAGATGCCAGGTTGGCCGGTTGGCATTCCAGTGGAAACCAAACTACATGGAACAGTGGTAGGCCACCGTCGCATCACAGACTTATAGAAACATGTGGCCTTTTCATCTGAAAACTGCTAACAGCGAGAACGAAAACAACTAGCAGAAGAAGAAGTTAGTAGTTACAAGAAGATAGGAACTTGTCTGAAACTATAGACAAACAAGCAGGGACAAAGAAAACAGAAAAATACTCTCTCTCTCTCTCTCTCTCTCTCTCTCTCTCTCTCTCTCTCTCTCTCTCTCTCTCTTGCTGTACCCCACCAGGACATCACACAGGTGATAAACACCCGGTGACACAAAGTGCCCCCATGCGGATGAGAATCACCAGTGAAGAGGTCCCAGAAACTCCGTTCAGCCGTTGGGCCATATTTCAGGCCCGGCTATATTTATGGCCCCGGGAAAAAGCCTTGGCGGGGCTTCAAATAACGAAAAATTGCATTCAACACGGGGACGACTGACTGACTTTCTACCCCACCAGGACATCACACAAGCGATAAACACCCGATGACACAAAGTGCCACCATGTGGGTGAGGATCACCGTGGAGAGGTCCCAGAAACCGCGTTCAGCCATTAGACCATATTTATGGCCACGATATATTGCGGCCCATAGCAAGAGCCAGAGTAGGGCTTCAAATAACGAAAAATTGCATCTCACAAAGGGATGACGAGATATATTTATTATCGCAGAGATGACTAGTAGTATAGAAGTAGTAAATTTTACCCCTCTAAGACATCCCTTAAGCGATAACATCCGATGACACAAAGTACCACCATGCGGATGAGGATCACACGTGGAGAGGTCCCGGAAACCGCATTTAGCCATTAGACCATATTTATGGCCTGAGTATATTGCGGCCTTTTTCACAGCAAGAATGGATCTGACTGACTTTCTACCCCACCAGGACATCACACAAGCGATAAACACCCGATGACACAAAGTGCCACCATGCGGATGAGGATCGCCGTGGAGAGGTCCCAGAAACCGCGTTCAGACATTTGGCCATATTTATGGCCTGCCTATATTGCGGCCCCTGGCAAAAGCCAGAGTGGGGCTTCAAATGACAAAAAATTTCGTCCTGAAAAGGACGAAACTGGATATATAGAATGGATCTTCAAATAACGAAAAATTGCATCCCACAAGAGGTTGACAAGGTACAGTAAAATGTTTAAGATGAATAGTGTTTTTGTTTCGCTCTTCAGCTGGTGAACTGGCAAATAGTTCTGCCTCAACATGAAACGGGATATGGTAGGTGGTTTTACTCCTGGGTACAACCAACCCCAACACACGCATGCGCGCGCACACACACATACAATCAGTCTGTAATTTGAAGGGAAAGAAAATATACACAAGTTATTTCCCCTTTAGTTAAAAAAAAAAGTGGTCGCCCCTTTTTGTATCGATATTCTTCTGCAGGAGCACTCCTAAAAATCGGATCGATATGTACTTCTATTACTGTTAACACTCTCTCCGACGTCTTTGTTTTCTCAATCTATGTATCTCCTGCTTCAGTGCTGTTTCATGATTCTCTGCTTTAAGACATTCGTATAATATATCATTTTAGAGCAACAACAAAACACAAATGAGCAGAATATATTGAAAACAAAATTTTAGATAATTACAATCAATTACTTTGAAAAGTGCAAACACCAACTTAAATATAATATATAACTGTAATAAGGAAAAACACAAATTGTTCTTCTTCCTAAAGTCCATGCTGTGTGGCGTTGGAAGTCATGTCTACCCACAATCTTCTGTCTCGTGTATTCTCAGTCAACTCTGACACAGATGATCTTCCATAGTCCCTGCCGTGTGGTGTTGGTAGTAATGTCTATCCACAACCTTCTGTCTCGTGTACTTTCAGTCAACTCTGACACAAATTATCCTCCATTCCATGATGTCAAACTTTCCAGCATCTGTTCTCTCAGTCTCCCTTTGTCTCTTTTCCCCTCCAACTTTCCTACTGTCACGAGGTACACCAGTTTTCTCCTTCTCATTACATGACCAAAAAATGTAGATTGTCTCTTTCTGATGTATGCAATCAGTTCTTTCCGTGAGCAAGTTTCTTTCACGACTTCTTTATTACTCCTTTTATCTGTTTAGGGTATTATCATCACTTTTCTATAAATTCACATTTTTGCAGCCTTCAAAAAAGTTTTCACTATTTTACAAACTGTTTATGATTTACTTCCGTATATCAATATAGGGTTTATAAAGTTTTTAAGAATTCTTTTTTTTTTTTGCGTTTCAGTTGACAAAGACAGATTACATAAAATACTGCAAACTTATACAGAATAGATAATTAATCAATCGAGAAACATAAATATTATTAAAGTATATTGTTGCAGAAAAAACTAACAAAGGAAATAGTTATTCTTTACAGATAATAGAAACATCAACATAAGCAGAATTATGACATAAAAAAATTTAACGTTAGCGCATGTGCTCTTTGAAGGCTGATAAAAGGTGGGGTGGGACGGAAGGGGGGGGGGTGGAACTGCATTGCTTGGGATGTCCAGTTTTCGACTTCAATTATTAGTGGTTATGTCTCGTTTCCGGCTCTAGTAGGAGCGGCGGAGATGTGGTATTTGAGACAAATAATGAGAATACTTTGGACAGATAAAAAGAGCAATAAAGGCGTCTTGAAAGAAACTAACTCACAAAGAGAACTGATAACCCACATGCGAAGGAGACGATCTACATTATTCGGTCATGTCAGGAGAATGAGAAAACTGGAGTACATCGTCACGGTGGGAGTTAGGGGGGGGGGGTGGGGGGAGGAGGCAGAACGATAACGAGAGAGAACATGCTGGACAGTTGGCAATCATGGCATTGTTGTAATCTTATTGTCCAAAGAGTTAAAGTTTCTTCTAGTTTCTTCTAGTGGTCACAGCGCAGGTGAAAGGTTCACACAGCGGCCACAGGTCGGGTCGTTACCTGGGATACCAGCTAATTGAATGCTGGGCGATTAACACAAAGGCTCCTGCAGAACACAAAGGATTCGGCAGTCAAGATATTTTCCTTGTCCAAATAGGACGTTCCTTCTTTGTGAAGTTTTTATTTAACCGTACTTACACGGGAGACAGTTTAATGTCTATTTATTTATTATAAGGGCAGGAGTCCATTGAGAAAAGAGTGTAATTCTTTTATATTCTCAGAGTAGCTAATAGAGAGTTATTATCGTACGTTTTATTAAATAATCATCATCATCTTGTGACGTGTAACTTTAATGCCATTAAAGTTTATGTGGCCTGTCACAAGCGTTATTGTTGACTCGTAAAGATAACAACTGTGTTAGATGATGCTGTGCCAGTTATAGTATGCAGGACTACATCGTAGCACATCCATCAAGGAGATATCCAGCGGAGTTCTAGAATAGGCACCCAAGGCCTAAATACTTGGTTGCTGATACAAAAGAGTATCAGTGCGTAAACATACGTGTTGAATATAAGTGTACAACAAATTAAGTGTACAACAGTGGATGGCCAAGCCGGTCCTTTGATGGATTTATAAACAGTGTTGATTTATCCAGTGTTCTTGCTAATGACTGATAATCGCTTGAACGAATACATTTAACTGTTCGCACATATAAGTTATAAATTAACGGATCCTGAAAGGAGTTATAAACTATTTTTTTTTAAGTGTATGCAGTGCTAACGGGTGTTTCTAGCAGCTTTACGAACTTTTCGGACATACGTGAACTAACAGTAGGCCTTAATTGATTGCCGTTTACAGCTGTATAAAGTGCTGGTGACATTAGCAGTGTTATTTGACTCTATAGAATTACGCGTTTGTTCTACCGTAATTGACATTCTTCAACGGAGTTCGGCAGTGGATGCTTGAGTTTCGCATCATTACTACTAGGTTCCTGTTCGCAGTACGACGCCTGAGGATCGCAGTACGTCGCCTAAGGATCGCAGTACGACGCCTGAGGATCGCAGTACGACGCCTAAGGATCGCAGTACGACGCTTAAGGATCGCATCGACTTGAGGATCCACGCTTACGACGCCTAAGGATCGCATCTGTGGATTTAAATCGGGTAATGTTTTTTGTTGACGGATGGGAGTTGTGTTGTGTGCTCGTTTCGTCTCATAACATATCCGAGGTGTTAGAGTGAATGATTATCATCCATGTTTTCTGTTATTTGTAACTTTAATATATCAGCTCATTCAGTTTGGGATGACATATTAGTTCTTTTCTTCAGCTTTTTCTTGTCAAATTGGCGGCTCTGATATAGAGGATATGCAAATATTCGTGGCCTTTCTGACAATTAGTCGCTAAAATTGTATGCGTTAAGTGTGTTTCCGTCGTCACGTCATTGGTGTGCTCTTCTGTTTACTTTTCATGATTTCTTTTTTATAACAGGCTTGTGGTGTCAACTTTATTTTTACTATTCGATTCTCTCAACGTTGTCGTTTTGTACATTCGTTGCAGTGAACGAAGTGTAGCGTCTTGTTTGTCAACCATTATTTGTCTCATTTTTTTTTTCATTTATTATTATTTTACATTTTCTGTATTGCAGAATACATCGAGTTATAATAGCTTCCTTTGCGGATTTTGTTGAGCTAGGCCGATCTATGAGTTTAGAGGGGCCAGAGTTGGTCAAATTTGCCGAAGCCAGATTTAAATAAATCACAGATAGAGAAGAAAGAGCGTTAGAAAGACAGCAGAAAAAAATTGACTCTGAGTTGAAGATACAACTTATTAATGCAGAAAAAGAAAAGGCTGAACTACAAATAAGGTTAGAAAAAGAAAAAGCAGAGGCAGAAAAAGGAAAAGCAGAGGCAAAAAGACTAAAACTAAAAGAAGAGTCAGAAATGCTAATTTGTGTAGAAAGAGAAAAGGCTGAACTACAAATAAGGTTAGAAAAGGAAAAGTTAGAGGCAGAACGGGTACTTAAGGAACAGGAAATAGCATTTAAAAGAGAGCAGATGTTGCAGCAGATGCAGGAAAATGATAAGCAGCAGCAATTTAAAGATCGAGAATTAGAACTGTCTCACAAGCAGCAACAACTTAGATTCGACACTGAGATAGAATAGAAATTGCTAGAGTAGAGAGAGATAAAATGATTGCTCTTAAGGAGGCCGAGAGCAAGAAAAGTGTGGAGATGGATCAGCTCTCCAACCGAGACAGGAATAATGGGTCATACAGGCCGAAGTTGCCCTTTTTAACAACAAATGATTGTTTACACTCTTTTTTGGACAGATTCCAAGAAACGATGTCGTCAGCCCAGATTCCTGAGACACAGTGGGTAGCTCGTCTAAGAGATCTGCTAACCGGAACAGTGTTAAACACGTTCACTAATTTACCGTTGGAAGACCGTGCATCATTCCAGACAGTGCGTCAGAAATTATTGGCTTCCCAAAATTTGACAGAGGAAAACTATCGTCAGAAATTCAAAAACATAATGCCTTCCTCTGAAAAAAGTTTTGGTGATTTTGTTGCCAATGTTAAGACCTTGTTTTCCAGGTGGACAACTCTGGCGCAGGTCGGTAATTCTTATGATCGTCTAGCAGACCTGATGATTAGGGATAAGATTCTGTCCTGTTGTAGCACAGGATTGTTTGCTTTCTTCCAAGAAAGAAAACCGCCTTCTATTGAGGAAATGGTAAAACTGGGTGAGCAATATATGAGTGCTCATCCTGGCAAGTCCTTGCAAAAGGAAAGTTATACAGAACCTATTCCTGCCGCATCTAGCATGCGCGTGAACCGCTCACATTATTCACAAAATAATGTTGCTCAGAAACCTAACACTTTTGGCAGAGCAGGTCACTTTAGAAGCCACAGCTATGATCGTTCCAGACGACCAGATAGAGCCTTTCAGAAGACAGAACAGTCACATAGGTACTTTAGCCGGCCTATAGGTTGTCAGTACTGTTCTTCCTGGCGTCACAGATCAGACCAGTGTCAAAACAAAAGTTATAGACGGAATGATTATGAATCTCCGACACAAGACAGGAGGAGGCACTACGATAACAACCTCAAATGCTTTGTGTGTGGGGGTAATCACCTAAAAAAAATCTGTCCTAGAGTTACACCAAGACAGGGCAATGCAGTTCAGGTAGAGGACATAACACATGCCAGCCACAGCGATACAGTACAAGTCAGAGTTCGACCTGACATCGTGTATCCTGCTTTGTCCGCCATGCCTACAGAATGTGGATTACCTCTCCATTTTGGGTACATTGGCAAGGTTAGATCTACAGTTTTGAGGGACACAGGTGCGAATGTTATTGGCGTGGCAAGATACTTAGTCCCTGCATCTGCCTATACAGGGAGGTATGCTAAATGCCGCACATTCGGTGGAAATCTTGAAAAATATCCACTTGCGATTGTGAAAATTAGATGTCCCCATTTTACCGGAGTTGCAGAGGTCTGTGTCGTAAACCGGTGTTCACCAGATATCATTCTTGGTACAGTTCCAGGGGTGCGAGCTTGCACAACAGAAGATATTAAGAAGTGGAACGATGACAATGACACAGTGGCCAATGCTGTTACACGAGCACAGCAGAAACACATAGACAGAGATAGGCACCTATTTAAGTCCAGATAGCATTTCATAAGTTAACATTTTTGGGCCTAAGAACTTCTACGCTAAATTTATTCCCCATTTTATCTCTATTACATCTGTGTTGTCTGAGTTGACAAGAAAGACGATGCCTCGAGAGGTGTTTTGGGATGAATCCTGCGCACAAGCACTCAGCCAGATACAAAGAACATTTAACAATAAACCATTTCTGAGATTGCCTAATCTATCACTTGATTTTTATGTTTCATCAGATGCTTCAAATGTCGCACTGGGAGCAGTAATTTCCCAAATGTACGATGGGACTTTACATCCTTGCCTCTATGCAAGTCGCAAATTGTCCGACACTGAAACACGCTATAGTGTCGGAGAGAGAGAAGCACTGGGAATTTACTGGTCCATCGCTAAATTCTCCAGGTACCTAATAGGGAGAACGTTTTATGTAATTACAGACCACAAGTCACTTGCTGTTTTGAACACAGGGTCTGTAACAAATGCCCGTATTCTTCGTTGGACCTTGTTTCTTCAGACTTTTAACTATACCATCATCTACCGGAGTGGTAAGGAGAACGTACTTGCTGACTATTTGTCCAGATTTCCTTGTACGTCATGAGACAATCAGTTCCTTTTCACATTGGAATTTTTATACCTCACTACACTGCAATGGTTGCTTATATATTGGTATCAACATACATTATCCAGATATGTATATTTCAAGGACATACCTATGAGAAGTGTTTAGTTAGTTAATTTCTCAAGTGTTTTGGACAGATGATTCCATTTATTGGGATTGACAGTAATTATGATATGTGAATTTAGCTTATGGGTTATTAGTCAACCAGTTATGCTATTATATTTTATTTCTTGTTGTTTACATGCATTCTTATTATAACAAAAGTTATCATCATTTCGTTTACATGCATTCTCACTTAACTGCATGTTGATTTCACTAGGTATATTCGAATATAAGTTGTCTAGATGACTACAACAGAGTTAAAATTATGCAACTGAAAACATAGATTTTCAGTTTGTGAGAGGGGGGGATAAGCTGTTGTAATCTTATTGTCCAAAGAGTTAAAGTTTCTTCTAGTTTCTTCTAGTGGTCACAGCGCAGGTGAAAGGTTCACACAGCGGCCACGGGTCGGGTCGTTACCTGGGATACCAGCTAATTGAATGCGGGGAGATTAACACAAAGGCTCCTGCAGAACACAAAGGATTCGGCAGTCAAGATATTTTCCTTGTCCAAATAGGACGTTCCTTCTTTGTGAAGTTTTTATTTAACCGTACTTACACGGGAGACAGTTTAATGTCTATTTATTTATTATAAGGGCAGGAGTCCATTGAGAAAAGAGTGTAATTCTTTTATATTCTCAGAGTAGCTAATAGAGAGTTATTATCGTACGTTTCATTAAATAATCATCATCATCTTGTGACGTGTAACTTTAATGCCATTAAAGTTTATGTGGCCTGTCACAAGCGTTATTGTTGACTCGTAAAGATAACAACTGTGTTAGATGATGCTGTGCCAGTTATAGTATGCAGGACTACATCGTAGCACATCCATCAAGGAGATATCCAGCGGAGTTCTAGAATAGGCACCCTAGGCCTAAATACTTGGTTGCTGATACAAAGGAGTATCAGTGCGTAAACATACGTGTTGAATATAAGTGTACAACAAATTAAGTGTACAACAGGCATGAAAGATCATGTGTGTCAGAATTGACTAAAAGTACACGAGGCAAAAAATTGTGGATGGACAAGATTGCTAACACTAGACGCCATGGACTGTTCAAAAAAGAAGCAGAGAATCTCCAGCCAGATTCCACACATCGATGTACAGAACCATTAGTGTACAGAACCATCAGTGTACAGAACTATTAGTGTACAGAACCATTAGTGTACAGAACCATCAGTGTACAGAACCATCAGTGTACAGAACCATTAGTGTACAGAACCATCAGTGTACAGAACCATCAGTGTACAGAACCATTAGTGTACAGAACCATCAGTGTACAGAACCATCAGTGTACAGAACCATTAGTGTACAGAACCATTAGTGTACAGAACCATCAGTGTACAGAACCATTAGTGTACAGAACCATCAGTGTACAGAACCATCAGTGTACAGAACTATCAGTGTACAGAACCATCAGTGTACAGAACCATCAGTGTACAGAACCATTAGTGTACAGAACCATCAGTGTACAGAACCATTAGTGTACAGAACTATCAGTGTACAGAACCATCAGTGTACAGAACCATCAGTGTACAGAACCATCAGTGTACAGAACCATCAGTGTACAGAACCATCAGTGTACAGAACCATCAGTGTTCAGAACCATTAGTGTACAGACCTATCAGTGTACAAAACCATCAGTGTACAGAACCATCAGTGTACAGAACCATCAGTGTACAGAACCATCAGTGTTCAGAACCATCAGTGTACAGAACCATCAGTGTACAGAACCATCAGTGTACAGAACCATCAGTGTACAGAACCATTAGTGTACAGAACCATCAGTGTACAGAACCATCAGTGTAAAAAACCATCAGTGTACATTGTACAGAACCATACCATCAGTGTACAGAACCATTAGTGTACAGAACCATTAGTGTACAGAACCATCAGTGTACAGAACCATCAGTGTACAGAACCATCAGTGTACATTGTACAGAACCATACCATCAGTGTACAGAACAATTAGTGTACAGAACCATTAGTGTACAGAACCATCAGTGTACAGAACCATCAGTGTACAGAACCATCAGTGTACAGAACAATTAGTGTACAGAACCATCAGTGTACAGAACCATCAGTGTAAAAAACCATCAGTGTACATTGTACAGAACCATACCATCAGTGTACAGAACCATTAGTGTACAGAACCAACCATCAGTGTACAGAACCATCAGTGTACAGAACCATCAGTGTACATTGTACAGAACCATACCATCAGTGTACAGAACCATTAGTGTACAGAACCATCAGTGTACAGAACCATCAGTGTAAAAAAGCATCAGAGTACATTGTACAGAACCATCAGTGTACAGCACCATCAGTGTAAAAAACCATCAGTGTACATTGTACACTAGTGAAACAAAGACTCGATAATGATCTTGACGTGTGACCTTCTTCTGAACTTTTCGTAAAACTGATTGAGAACCAGCCACTGTGATTCTTCTGGTAAATAATTTTTCAGCTGCCCACTTTAGAGCTGCAGGGAGTGCTTCCATTTTGAAGTTGCAGATAAAAAAAAAAAAAAAAAGAAACATTTTGCTCTGCCATGACCTTTCTCTTCAATCTAGCTGAAAATTTCTAGCCAGATGGTACACCGGATGTACAGAACCACCAGTGTACAATACTGAACAGATGATCGATAGCTAAAGATGAGTGAACTTCTTCTCTGCCTGCAGGCATAACACTTATGTTAACACGTCAACAAGTCTTAGTTTGCAACGATTACACCATCAGTGGTTTCGGCATTATCGTCTGACAGTCACACGTCTACAAGGAAAATTGCTTGGAAAATTGAAGATTCAAACGCAACCAAACCACACTGGCCTACGGGTTACTATGTAAACTTTTAAACTCAGAGTGGTGTGGGTTTGAGGTTTGAGATTTTGAACAACGGATCAACATCATGGAACACGGGTAGTAACTCATAAGTGCTCTGTTCTTCTTCTAACTCAAGTCTGAGTCTCGAAGAAGCTCAGCACAGTGCACAGGCTCTGTAGCACCGGCGAGAATCCTGAAATCCTTTGAGTAGAGTTTTAACACCAAACCTTACCTGGGCAGCGCCGTGAGGCTAATTTTTTGATTTTCAACTGCTAAGGGATTTTTTTACGTGCGCAACAATGCACACGATCGTCCGATCTCACTACCCAGAGACTAGGGGAAATTACTAGAAGTCCGAGTCAATTTGAAAAAATCACGGCCCTTACCGGGGATGGAACCAGGAACCTCTAGCACTCTGGTAATCTGGTAATCTGGTAATCCTAGTTTCAGCTTCATAGCAAACGGGTCACCCCACAGTTGCTCCGCTCCTGTGCCAACGAAAAACAAACGCAGCTCACAGTGTCACGCCATGCACTCAACTCAGAAGCTGGGCGACGAAACTACATCCTTCCAGTCTACAAATGGAGCAAAAATGCAACGGCCATCGCCTGGCAGAGAAAAAAAAATTACATTTGCCACGGCTTAAAAAAAAACGGTGGCCGTGTCTAGCGTCCATTTTGACCGGAAGCATTATATGAGGGTTAATAAACGGTCACCCCAGCAGTACCCTCATTATTAGCTGGGAAAGGGACTTAGAACATTACATCCACCAGCAGGTGTCGCCCCTACAACGACCTGCCTGCCATCGTTAACGACTGTTCACTCAACAGCCATGCAGTTCTTTGGCACGAAGGAGACACCTTGAACTTGGGTTTCGGACTGCCGACTCCCTACTAAGATGTTATTTTATGTTTTGTTATCACAATTGATGTCACTGCACATTGGGCATACCCATGCGTGCTCTAGCACTCGTTGTGGACATCATGCCCCGAGACCACGCGCCACCCCCCCCCCCCCCCCACACCAAATGGTGAGGTAAAGAAGTTCATTGAGTGAAGTTTGTAATCGTTTATATCGTCCGTGTAGATAATAGTGACTTTTTATCGTACCTATATTAATCATCATCATCTTGTGACGTGTAATGTGAATGACATTAAAGTTTATGTGTCCTGTCACAATCGTCAGTGGTGACTCGTCAGGATGGTCACAACTGTATTTGCTGATGCTGTGCCAAGTGTGCCAGTTATTATATTATGCAGGCAGGACTGCATTTGTTGCAGCACATCCACCAAGAAGAAATCTAGTGGCACATTAGCGTAGGCACCTCAAGTGGTGGGTTTCCGATACTAAGCAGTAGGGCTGTACCGAATATTCGCTTCAGGGCCGAACAGTGGACCTTTTGACAATTCGGTATTAGACCGAATTGTTGCGGTCGGGCCGAGTACGAATAGTAGTTACCTTACACCCGCTTCTGCATACACGGCCCTTATGCTGACAACATGGAACGATTGGTTTTGTAAAAAGCTAATGCAGCTTTCATGCCTTAACTAAGCTGTCAGTGACAATTTCCAATTTAGTTACTTGTTATAATACTTAGGATTCTTTCATTCCTAGTTATTAGTTACCACAGGCTGACTAAAGGATGCAAAACATAATATGTTTTTAAATGTTTACTATTCTGTACGAATACTAACTAGACATGGAAAGAATATAAACTCCGGCCACATCCAAGTCGATAATATGAAAATCAAACAAACGGAAACATATAAGTACTTGGGTGTAAACTTCAACTGCTCCAACATGCTGAGAGAAGAAATACAATCTAGAATACAGTCTAGAAATAAAGTATACTATGCCCTTCAACGTCTGCTAAAATTCAAGTTACTGTCTCGCAACACCAAGATCAAAATATATAAAACGTTGATAAGACCAGTCGTTTTATATAGCTCTGAAACTTAAAGCAGAAATAAAAGAGATGAGGCCTTATTACAGATTTTCGAAAACAGTCTTACGACAAATCTTTGGACCCATAAAAGATGCTAAACGCGGGGAATGGAGAGTGAGAAGCAACAACGTAACAAATAATCTGTTCACCATTGATCACTGGCATCATGAGAGCTAACAGACTAAAATGGTTAGGGCATATTGAAAGAATGTCAGATGACAGAGAAGTAAAAACTGTATACACCTGAGAGAGGAATAGGCGTAGACCACGAGGCAGACAAAAAAGAAGTTCGAGAGATAATGTCCAGCCAGACCTGCAAACAACTGGTGTCACAAATTGTGAAGATAAGGCCAGCCAGAGAGATAAATGGAGACGAGTAATATCTGCAGCAGTCAAACCTCAAGGGCTTGGAATGCTAAAGAAGAAGATGACTATTCTGTACTACTTTATGTGAAGTAAAAGTTCAGCGTACATTTGACATTATGAACGTTTAAAAAAAAAAGATATATTATATACACTATACACATTGCCCGGCTCTCTAGCGTAGTTGGCTAAACCGGATTGCGCGGGGACCGGATGAGGAACTTCTTGTGGTCCAGGTTCAATCCCGGGGGTAGACAGGAAAGCCACATTTTCTCCCAGATTTAGGGTATTTACAATGGAATCAAGGCCAAAAGGTTGCGATATCCACAATACCGAGCCAAAGGGTTAAGAACTCATGGCTTCTGGATACTAAAAAAAAAAAAAAATACACTATACACTATTCGGCTATCCTCCGAATAACGGACACTAAAGATGGCGGCCGCAAAATATCCTCAGTCACGTGTCAATTGGGCACTTGCAGTCACGAGCACATGGAGGGAAAACTAGGATTAGAGTCTGTTGACAATTTCGAGAAACGGAACAAACCGCCGAGTTAAACTCGCCGCCGAGAGTTTCCCCCGCGCCGCTGCGCGCGGCGCAGATGGGGCTAAACTAGATGGCTGGGACCCACGAGCAGCAGCTACCGCATCTCCTGCAGCGTCCGTCATATTATTTGCTCGTGTGGGAGGCTCTCGGCAGAGTGTTCGTCGGAAGAAAGTCGGCAATTTACGCGTGAGTGACGCCCCGTTATGCTATATTTTTTTACGCCAAGCAGCGCCTTGTTCCGATCATACTTAGCCCAGTTTCAATGGCGCAACAGCCACAAACAGCAGATTTTCGGCCACTATTTACAACTTCTGTGCCATAATTTCCAGATATAAAGGCATACAATTATCGGTAAGTAGTCGATTTGATATAACATTTGTTTCGTATATTATTAGTTTTGACTTCAATTTTTGAATGTTTACAACACATGACACGTGACTAAGGCTCGTCAGGATATTTTGCGGCTGCCATCTTTAGTGCCCGTTATTCAGAGGATAGCCCACTATTCGTTTTCGTATTCGGCCGAATAGTTGGTCCCGTTATTCGTATTCGGCCGAATAGTGAAAATCACTATTCGGTACAGCTCTACTAAGCAGTATCAGTGCATAAACATACATATTATATGGACGAACATAAATAAGTGCTTTGCATACCCATATTCTACACAGAGGTTTTACAAGTCTACAACACACAGGCAGCAGATTTGTGTATGCCTATCCTGTGCAGGTGTGCTCTTAAGACCACAGTGTCCTGTCTGAACTCTAAAAAAATTGATGTTTGTTCTTTTCTGTTGAGTTTGTTTATGCTACCGTGAGACTAAAGAATCTTAGTGCTGATGGCAGACCAACAAAGCAAAACCGGAAAACCACTCCTTCCCACGACGCTTAAATAATGGATCAAAATATATTCTTCCTAACGACGCTTGAATAGATCGCAAACTATACCTCCCCACGACGCTTAGCTTGAAGTCTAAACATTGCTATCCATCGAGCAAGAACGACAGAAGTGGAAACTGATGATGATGGTCTAAATGTTTTTACTAGATAACCTATTGAGGCTCTCATAGTGATGTTTTTTTTGCAGTGAATAATTTGGGACCGGTATTCAGAAGAGTTCCCAAATGTGTTTCTGGTTTTGTCTTGGCCAACATCTAGTCCACAAAATGTTTCTTCTATTTTCCAGGTATGTGAAATGTTTCTTCTATTTTCCAGGTATGTGAAATGTTTCTTCTATTTTCCAGGTATGTGAAATGTTTCTTCTATTTTCCAGGTATGTGAAATGTTTCTTCTATTTTACAGGTATGTGAAATGTTTCTTCTATTTTCCAGGCATGTGAAATGTTTCTTTTTTTTTTTCCAGGCATGCAAAATGTTTCTTCTATTTTCCAGGTATGCAAAATGTTTCTTCTATTTACCAGGCATGTGAAATGTTTCTGCTTTTTTCCAGGTATGCAAAATGTTTCTTCTATTTTCCAGGTATGCGAAATGTTTCTCCTATTTTCCAGGTATGTGGAATGTTTCTTCTATTTTCCAGGCATGTGAAATCTTTCTTCTGTTTTCGTGGTCCCTCAAATATTTTGTTCTATTCTCCCAGTCCCTGAAATATTTCTTCTATTTTTCAGGTTAGGGGGATATTTCTTCTGTTTTCACAGTCCACGGAATACTTCTTCTATTTTTCACAGTCCGCGGAATATTTCTTTTATTTTCACAATCGACTCAATATTTCTTATATTTTCTCAGTCAGCAAAATATGTCTTCTATTTCCCAGGTCCGTAAGTGTAAACAGTTTGAAGAACACTGTGCTAAATGATCTGTTTTATTTTCCTAATGTCCGTACTCAGTCGGAAGCGTCACTAATATGAACAAACTCAGCCATACAAAACATAAAACTGGTCAGGGTAATAAAGGCTGAAATGACCGCCACGATAAAGGACCATCCGACGTAGAAAGCGCCCAGAATGTCCACACTCAGGGCGAAGAATCGAAGGACCTCCCTGTCATCCATTTTCAGAGCTTTCAAGTAGTCGTGACCTTTGATTCCCATCACCACCAGCGCCATTAGCGTCATACATCCTGCAGGGGAAGAGATAAAATGGTCGTTTTCAAGCAGACGACAAGCAGACGCCGATTTCTATCGCCACAATTTTTTTTTTTTTTTTTTAACAATCTTTTTGTTGTATAATGACGGGCAGTGACAACTCGTGTATAGACACTTTAAATCTGCAGCACCCACTATTTTCACCCCATATTATCCATAATATTTAATATAATAGGCGCCCCTACCCTCCACACACCCTTTTCCCGCCTTCAAATTCGTTATCGAATTTCTACACTATATAATCCTTAAGCTTAAAGTCATAGCCACACCCCAGTTCATGAAAAAAAATAATAATTGCAGTGCACTTACATGGAACTGTACGATTCATAGTTCCAGCAACGCTGTTTTAACTTGTACACATGCACAAACACTTTGTCGATGCTGTTATATTAATCAGTCAGGTGGCGCTAAGTAGGGGCATTACAATGCATGTCGTTTTAAAATTAATGAACCAATCTTAGTCTTTTTAACGAATAGATAAATCTTATTTTTTTTTTTTTTTTTTAGTAAATGGGTTAGTCGTGTTTTTTTTTTTAAATAAAAGGATGTCTTATTTTTTATTTTATTTTTTTGTTTTGTTTTTGCTTTTAATGAATTGATCAATCTTATTTTTTAAAAGAATGGATCAATCTTGTTTTTGTTTTCTTAATGAATAGATCAATGTAAGCTTTTTAAGGAATACACTAGTCTTAGTTTTTAACGTATGGATCAATCTTAGTTTTTTTTTTTTTTTTTAATGTATGGATCAATCTTATTTTTTTTAATGAATGGATCAATCTTGGTAAAATTTTTTTTCTTTTTACGAAGTCCGACCAATTTACACACTGATTGACCTTTCATTCATGCTTAGATCCCACGAGAGAGTGTAAAATACGTCCCATGTTTCAGAATTGTTAAAATTTTCCGCATCCCGAACACAAGACAACTTGATCAACGTGACACCCCCCCCCCCCCCCCCCCCCCCAAACGTAGACTAGCCTGAGAAAGCATGAATGAAAGCCTAATTACACTTCGTAAAATATTCCGTTTGTTTTTTAATGCATGGATCAATGTTATTATATTTTTTAAACTGAATTAATCAGTCTTTTTTTTTTTTTTTAGCATGGCTCAGTCGAATTTTAATGAATAGATCAATCTTAGTTTTTTTATGAAATGAACTCCCTTGAAGACGGAGTACATTTGCACGTGAGGCAGGAAACAGCAAAAGCCAGTAAAACACGCAAAACTCAGATCCCGGTAAAAGCCAGAAGTCCAAATAAAGATCTACCGGGACGTTCCGCCGGAATTCAAGCCGTTGAAGAAGAAGAATGAATCAATCAATCATATTTTTTTTTTTAATCTATGGATCAATCTTAGTTTTTTTAAATGAGTGGATCAATTTTTTTTTAAACGAATGGATCAATTTTATCATTTTTGATTACAGGTTGTTCTGCAAAATTAGTGACATCTGTCCAATGATGACTGTTACCTTTCCTTTAAAGTCAACAAGGCAAGCCGAGAGTTATCCTGATGCGTGAGCAAGCAACATATGGTCTCCAAAATACTGCCCAGGTTTTGTGCTACAGAGATCAGGAACTTCATCCCTCGACCTTAATTTTCTCGGTAAACAAATCCGAGAGGCAGAAGTTACAGGTTATAAGTGCTTGTCAGTTGGCGTAGACGAGGGCGCCACGGGTTGCCTCTGACGGTGGGGTCACGCTCCCCGTCTTCATGGGCTGTGATTCTCATCCTTCCACATAAGTAAAGTAAGTAAAGAACCCTTTCCCACTCCTTCAGAAGTTTGGGCGTATAGGGTTAAACCTAAATTTTATAAACCAATTGGCACTTGGTGGGTAATGTGGTCAGTATCACGGTGATCGTGTTTACTCCCCAAGACTTCTACCTTGTACTCATTTATGTTTGGGTCGACCTAAGAGCCACGGTCATTTTTGCAACAACAACAAAAAGTCCGGCTTCTTCAGGGCCCGAAACCACGACCTTCCAGGCAAACTCTAGCAGCTACAACACAGTGGCCCACCGTG
>CAJHNH020001456.1:0-10000 GCA_905116865.2 Candidula unifasciata
AAAAAAAAATTTGGGATTTGCGAAATCAATGTCTTGGGCCGAGGGCTCAGATTCACACATGGTATAGCCTTTTTTTTCGGGGCAAAACATATTTAAATAATAATTTAAAATAAAGTTAAAAAATTTTAACTTTACAATAATAAAACCGAAATAAAATAATAAAAAAAATTTAAAAAGGTACAAATTACGACGTAAAAAAAACTCATGGGCGTTTTGTTTTTTAAAAAATCTATTTTTTACGTCAAAAGCCCTTTCTGTTTTCGTATGTTTTTATAAAAAAAATGTTAACTCCCCCTAACTGTGATCAATACACATTTTTTATTTTTTTTGTTTGCCTTTTAAATACGTGTTAATTTCAGTCAGGAATTGCAGTTTTGAGGTATCGTCCGCCTTGGTGCTAGATCCGGTTCAAGTCCATAAAAAGCTTTTGTTTTTTTAAAACCGCGGATTCTAGAAATTTCCTTTGGGGCTCGGGGTGGAATCGACCCTTGGTATTGTTGGCACGAAAAAAGCCCCAGGGCTTTTGGGAAATCAAAAGGTAGCCCAACGGGGCTGCCGGGGCAAAATTTGGGAGTTGAAAATCACGAAAGTATTTCGGGATTCTACAGTGCCAGGGAGCTTTTACGCTGCGATGAGAGTAAAAAGTGAAAAGGAATTTTTTAGATTATTCTCGGTGCTATGATGTTTTCATTAAATTTAAAAACTTCCTCTTCTTTTCCATCATATCGACCCCCCACTTGTTGTGCTTTCTTATTTTTCCCGACAATAAATAAAAAAAAATTTTTGCTGGAGTTATATCGCTTTTAGTTTCCTTGAAATCACTATCTTTATATGTCTGAGACAGTACATTTGTCTGGCCCCCAACTGTAAAATTGGTTTTTAGTCACCTCGATGTACTTAGGGGGAAAGGGGGGTAAAAAAAACACAGTGGGAAAACAAGAAATAAGCGGATATTAAATATAGTGTTTTAGTTATACCTCTATTTTAACTAGGCCTACACGTAGAGAAGAGGCGGAGACGTAGAAGATGTAGAGGACGGGAGAATAGGACTTTCTTTCACTTTCTCCGGCAAAGCCAGGCAAATTAAATCTACTATTGCTATAAATTAATTCGTAGAATGTGATTGATGTAAGTAATATTACAACTGTTGCCTTTGAACTTTTAACGTTAAAAGGACCAGCTTCATTGCACCGGGCTTAATCTTAGAAGGTTCGGCCACACAAAAGACGAATTCCGTAGCTCCATGGATCTCCCTATAAATTGCGCTAGTGAAAATAACGCAGGTGTGAAACGAACCCACGACCTTCAGAGCGAGAGGCAGGCCACTTGACCACTTCGCTATGAAGCTTCCCTTCCCTCTCCCACCACCTACTGGTTGCCCGTACATCCCTAAACATTTCTTTGCATTCATTTTGGACTGGGTCGTTCTAGAAGCTGTAGATCGTTTTAAGGAATCCTTCTAGAAAAGGGTCCTTCTTTTTCGTCCGATACTCGATTCTTCTTTGCATTCACTGGCTGAAAATCCGACAAAAAGCTCTGGTTGTTCGTCCACCCCTGCAAAACCCTTTACGACTGCGCAGGCGATCACGCCTCTGACACATGGTACAACTAAACAGCGAAGTGAGTTTAACACACAACACAGTGCACCAACACATGTGGACAGCGAGATAGGAGCCAGCTGGTCAGTAGAGGTACCCTGGAGTTGCTGCTGAATCTGAGGACTGAGCCCGTATGGCAATTCCATATGTGCAGTTATGTCGATTGTGATAACATAAGATAACATAAGGGAACGTAAAAATTGCCGAATAAAATCATAAAGGGCCAATAAATGGTAGGTTGGTTTGTGAAGTTACCGGAAAGGACATGCAACTAAATAACTAAAGCTCAACGTAATCATCAATTTCCACTTTGCCGTTAAGCGCCGTGGGGAGGAACATTTTGCGATCTATTGCTTGGTGGGTTGCAATGGCGACTGTCATCCATGTCGATGCAGAAGGTCTTTATTGTTTTCAGTCTTACCAGGGTGACCTCTAGCTTTCAGTTCAGATGTTTTCAGATTTAGCGTTTGTGCGTTCGTATGGCTACATTCCGACCAGATGACCAACCCATTTCATTTACTGTTTCTCAATTAATCTGGTGCACGCTATTGTTTCTACAGTGTGTCTGGTAGTATCATTTCTGGTGCACGGTATTGTTTCTACAGTGTGTCTGGTAGTATCATTTCTGGTGCACGGTATTGTTTCTACAGTGTGTCTGGTAGTATCATTTCCGGTGCACGGTATTGTTTCTACAGTCTGTCTGGTAGTATCATTTCTGGTGCACGGTATTGTCTCTTCAGTCTGTCTGGTAGTATCATTTCTGGTGCACGGTATTGTTTCTACAGTGTGTCTGGTAGTATCATTTCTGGTGCACGGTATTGTTTCTACAGTGTGTCTGGTAGTATCATTTCTGGTGCACGGTATTGTATCTACAGTGTGTCTGGTAGTATCATTTCTGGTGCACGGTATTGTTTCTACAGTGTGTCTGGTAGTATCATTTCTGGTGCACGGTATTGTTTCTACAGTGTGTCTGGTAGTATCATTTCTGGGGCACGGTATTGTTTTTACAGTCTGTCTGGTAGTTTCATTTCTGGTGCACGGTATTGTTTCTACAGTGTGTCTGGTAGTATCATTTCTCACTTTTTCTCAGTTGGTTAACTTGTCGACATTTCCCAGGCATCTTATTTCACAGGTGTTAATTTTAAGTAGGTTCATCTTTGATAACGCCCAAGTAGTGTTGGTATGAAAATAATGTTTATTATCTGTTTCTTTGTGGTCATACATATGTTTGGATATCTAAAGCTAAAAGTTAACTGTATAAAACTTGTTTGCCCTTGAAATTACAATGATAAATGAGAACACACAATATAACACTTACAACAAATAAATGCTCACACAAACCAAAGAGCAACACAAATACACACAGTGTGTACAAACGCACAAACAACCCAGGCATACAGACTAATTGTATATCATTTAAATTATTGAACAATGTCTTGGCAACAAATTAAATTAATAAAAGCAACAAAGAAAGCAGGACTTTAAAAGAATCAAAACAATTTCTCAAATGAAATATGACAAGGCTGAAGAAAAAAAAAATCCGTGCGTGTTTTTTTATTCGCCTTTTCATATTTGTGTACGGGATAGGAGCACTGAATTCAGGAAAACAGCAACAGGGAAGAGGGAGGAGGGAGGGGGCGGGCGGGAGGGGGGGGGCAGGGCTGCATGTTTTCGAGGCAGGGTGTCCGCCTCGAGTGCTAGAGGTTCCAGATTCAATCCAAGGTTAAAGCTGGGATTTTTTCACGTGGACTTGGACTTTTATAATCCCCCCTGGTCTCTGGGTAGCGAGATCAGACGCCCGTGTGCATTGTTGCACGCTTAAAAAATCCGCTGGCAGTTGGAAATCGAAAAATGTCGCCTAACGGCGCTGCCCAGACAAAATTTTGAGTTAAAATCTCAAAAGAGTTTCAGGATCCTTGCTGGTACTTCAGAGCATATGCACTTTGCTGAGCTTCTTCGGACTCAGACTTGAGTTAGAAGAAGAACTGAGCACTTAAGGGTTACTATCCGTGCGCCACGATGTTGATCCGTTGTTCAAAACCTCAAAACAACAACAGTGGAAATGTAACGACTCTCTTACAAGAGTTCCTTGTTACCAGCTGTCAGTGAGTATGTTACGCTAGAGAAATACAACGAGCACAGACCAAGGAGAAGAGCAGTTGAAACATGAAACGACGGCATCAACAACACAGCCTTACAGACATGTTTTTCTATGTGGGGTAGCGAAGGTCAAGCGATTAGGTCGTGACGGAGCTGGGCTTTTGTTAAAAATGATCTTGTCTTCTAGGTCGACCTAGCCTTAAATAGGTACCAGGTAAAGTTCTGTGAAGAAAAGGCGGCCAGCGGGAAGCTGACCACATCACCTAATCCGCCTATAAAAATGTGTCTGGCATCTTCTTCTTCTTCTTTTCTTCCACTTTGTACCTTATCGAAGTGTCGGGCGGAGATGTAATGTTCGTTGACGAGTTCTGTCAAGAGCACTATTAACACTGATGTTCATTTCTGTAAGGTTGTTCTTAATGCCATCACTCATATTTCCGAGGTCTTCCACTCGCTCTATACCCGTTGTTTCGTTTTAGTGTGGTTGCTGTGGCAGATAGTACCAGGGCATTCTTGTTAGGTGTCTAGCATCATATACCCTAATTGTCATTGCTACAAAAAGGAGCCTTTGCTATACTAATACTCACTTCTAACTAGTATGTCGTGACTTTGATCTGGTTTCAATCCTCAGACGTTCTGCGAATCGAACCCAGACCCAAGTCTCGGCATACAAGAACACCAACCATATCAGCCACCGCGGCCTCATGCCAATAAACCGGGAATTTATTAGGATATTTCAGGAGTTCGCCTAACAACTGACATTTCAGGGTAACCCGACAGAAAATTATGAAAACAAAACGCGCCTACACCGGATCGCTTGTATGCAAACCACGCGAGCATAAACAGACGAGGCGACAAGATCCGATGGGTAGGACAGTTCGCTTTATCGGAGCTGTCGGCACCCGGGTCAGGCAGATTTCAACTTTGTGTTGTGCAGGAAGCCGTTGCCGAGGCAACAAGGGTTTACAACGCCAGCGCCCGTCAGATGTCAAGAAAGGGGCGGACAGTTGATTACCTGCGGACGTGAACATCTTGGCCAAATGATGGTTTGTCTTTGGAGTGGCTTTGGATAAGGTTTCAACCAATTATTTTAAGAACGGCTGGTCGAGTAACTAGTGCGCTGGGATCTCATGCCGAAGACCAAAGTGGGATCCTGTGTAATGGATTCTGATTATTTCTTTCGAGGCATAAAACAGCTGTAAACTCCCTAAAGAGGCGACTAATTACTGGTTTGGTGTAATCTGATGTGTTGGAACGGAGTGGAGCAGATATCGCACAGCTTCTGAGTTGAGTGCATGGCGTGACACTGTGAGTTACGTCTGTTTTTCGTTGGCACAGGAGCGGAGTAAATATGGGGTGACCCGTTTGCTAGGAAGCTGAAACTAGGATTACCAGATAGCACAGCATCTATAAACCACAATATAACGTGTCCATCGATCTTTGAGGTTTGAACAACGGATCAACCTCATGGCACACAGCCCATAAGTGCTCCGTTCTTCTTCTAACTCAAGTCTCAGTCCGAAAAGGCTCAGCACAGTAAACAGGCTCTGTAGCACCGGCGATGATCTGAAATACTTTGGGTAAATTTTTAAACTCCAAATTTTGCCTCGGCAGCGCCGTTAGGCTACTATTTTTGATTTTCAACTGCCAAGGGATTTCTTTCGTGCGAAAACAATGCACACGGGCGTCCGATCTCACTACCCAAAGACTGGACAATTACAAGAAGTCAAAGTCCACGTGAAGAAAATCCCAGCCCTTACTGGAGATTGAACCCGGAACATTTAGCACTTGAAGGGGATGTGGCGGGTAACTTCGCTTTAACTAGCGAATGCACTATGTGCACTTTACAGAGGGAATTACAAACAGTGAGTCATCATAAAGTCTTATAGTAACCCCAGCCTTGCTGGTTAAATGAGAGGATTCGGGGTTTGCCCACATCTTATTCCCTGCTGTAATTAAGATTGTATATTTAAATGTTCTTAAGTTCACTGACAATGTTTACAGTTAAAATGAAACTTCATAAAACTGTAGGAACATTAAAACTAACATTTATTCAGAATTGAATATCAAAATAATAAACAAAATGGCTGTGGATATAAAATCCTGTTATACAAGGTAGGTTAAATCTTAGTTGTAGCTTTAGGTCAGCTTCTAGCTAAGCCTCGGTGACACATCAGGCAGGCCGAATCTTCCGGTCCAGTCCAGACAATCGGGCATCTGCAGCTACTTATGGATCTCCCACCTGGACTACAATCTGGAACACAATCTGGAACACAATCTGGAACTAGAACAATAGAACAGTCCTTATACAAACAGTCAGGAAGGTTCTAACTGGAGACAACAATACCTCCAGTCTTTAAACTGTTACACTACACACATATATATGGAGTAGGATAGTAACAGGTGTTCACATTCTACTGGTATAGAATGGGAATGTGTACAGAACATGGTCCATAATCCTGATGGGGAAATATTTAGGAAACCACTTTCATGAATACTCTCAAGAACAAGAGTTTACAGCACACAAAAAGAAAGGACATTCCTCAGTGTAAATTGTTCTGATGTCTGCACACTAGTACTCCTTTGAAGGGTTAACATGCTTACACACACAGACATACAATCATATTTCACAATATTCTCATTTTAACCACATGGGTTCACATCACAATGAATGAGAAGCAGGGAGTGAGTTTACCAAGACCAGGAACTCCTAACAGGTGCTTTGCACTGTTTGAAAATAAATGGGATTGACATATCTCCATCAATATACTGGGTGCTGGGATAGATGTCAAAATACAATCATAGATGACAATGGGCTTTCCATCTGTCACAGTATTAACATAAAATATACAACACTCACTCCAGTTTAAATCTAAATCCACACATGTGCTAATCTTATTCAGCAGAGTTTAGAAGTGGTGAGGGGTGAAATATAATTATTACATTTGTAAGGCCAGCTGCTGTAAAACTGAAATGTATTCCTAGTAATAGGGAAATATATCTACAACAATAATAATTACAAGCAGGGGCCATACATATCTTTTCTGCTTCTTCTTCTCTGACAGTGTGAATATTAAATTCAGCCTCACTGTGTTATTCACTTTCCAAGCTCTTAAACTAGTCTCAGAATCATCTGGACTAAATCTAAATTAAAGCAAGACAGTGATTTATAAAGCTAATATCACCATGAGGTAAAATCAACTTAGAAGGGATTAGGTATAATGAATATACACTTCATTCCTATTTTTAATTGTCGAAGCTGGAAACAGGAACTGGCTGAGATTTCACATGAGGAGATAATTATCACTTAATTAATTTAAGCATAATTATTAAAAATACCAATGCACGTTTCTAGTAGCAAATAAACATTAATTCAATCATCAAATAGATCATATGTTTGCATACATGTACATACTAGATCATAAACGTGGTTAGTAAGGATAAAGAAATTTATCATGGTTTTTAAGCCATGTGGGGCATCAAATTTCAGAATTTAACCTGTGAAATTAATTCAGAGGAATAAGCAGCAAAACATCAAATTAAACTTATTCTTTTAACTCACCCCTGGCAGGGAATTCAAACAGAAAATTGGACCACAGGCGGACTAAGAACTTTAGTCTGAACCGGTCAATTTCTGAATTGAAAAGGGAACAGGAAGTCTTTAAAAAGGAAGAAGTTACTCTTCAGTTCCCCTTGACTAATCATCTCATCGCCTTTATTACCTTTTTAATTATAATTTTGCTACAATGAAGCATTAGGAAAGGGGTAAGAAATTTCTTAATTAGTCCAGTGTTATTATGCTAATTAAAAGCAATAGGAAAATGTTTAGAACTTTGGTAATAATATTATCTAAACAAAGCACTTTTTAAAAGGACAGAAACAGCTGTCCAGACCAGCTCGTCACAGGGGACACAATGCCTCAAGACCACGCAGCTCCAACAGTAGATGATGAAGAAGAAGATAACGAGGACGAAGACGAAGAAGAAGAAGACCCAGTTTTCCAACAATTCACAACCTACTAAAACACAATCGCCACAAGTGCCAAAAAATAAGAAGCCGAACGATGAACTAACTAAACAGCAAATTAGCCAGCAAGACGACCTACCATCCAACCAATAAGGCAACAGATAATAAATCGATTAACCAACCAATTAATCATATGGCCATTTAGCTAATCTACTTTTGTATTAACCAATCAACGACTGGCTGACCGACAGACCAAACAATCGACCAACCGACCACCCAACCAACCAACAATAGTCTAAACAACATCTGACCAAGCAACCAAACTACCAGACGACGACCAGTGACCGACCAACCAGCCGAATAAACAATACAAGTTAAAAATCTTAAGCTGAGAGCATAGACTTCATTGCACCGGGTTTTATTCCATATGACTTGGTTTCTCTCCATAAAATGATTAGACCCCTGTCGAGAACGTTGCCCAAAACACCAACACCGTTGCTCCGGCGATGGGTCTCCGTAAAAAAAAAATACCGCTGAACGGAATGACGACGCTGTCAAACGAAGCCAGGCTTTTCAGAGCGCGAGATAAACGACTTGACCATCTGGCCATGTACAAGTTATCTACGCACTAGCCAAATGGCCAACAACCCAAACATGACAACCAAGTGATATCCAATTGGACAACCTACCAACCACTCAGCGAACCGCATACATTAAAAAGCCCTGGATTTATGAGGAAGAAACAAAGAAAGTAAGCGGTTGGTTAATTTGTCACAGCCAATAAAACTCTCTTTAAAAATTTCACAACATTACATGATTTATTTCCCCATTTGTTTCATGATTTTTATTTGCATGATGTCATTCTATCATCTAAAAGCACAAACATCGTAGCTGTAAATGGACCCACTTGGCGAATTGTAAAAGCCATGCTTGATTTGTCACAAAGTTGTCAATCAAACATCAAAGAAAAAACTCAAACTCGACCCGCAAGAAAACTCGGAAATGCCTTTATGTGGTTTAAAAAGGACATCATTTTTTTTTTACATCCCATAAACCCTTGCGTAATACCACTTGCCGCATTGGCCATACTCTGACCAATTTGAATAAGCGGCGAACGCATTTTTTGCCGAGCTGCAGGCCGAGGGTAGAACGTTTATAGAACCGAGTTAATTGTTGCGTTTGACTTCTAGATTGATGATGCCGCTGGCATTGACAGGTAATGTTTAGCTCTGACTAAGCAGGAACGCTCAAAATGGAAAATAAACAATGGCTCGTGTTGTCTGCGTAATAAAGCAGAAAAATACAGTTTTTCTTTGTTTTTCATCTTATTAGCCAGCATAATCGCCTGCATCGGAACCATGCCCAATAAACTCCCAGCCCCCACCCAAATACTGTAAACAATGTGAAAGTATACTAAACTAAACATGTATAGAAATTATCTGTGAAAATTATATGTCCTCGTTTATTTCATGATTTTTGAAATATATTATTATCGTTGCTTGCCATTTAGCACACATAATACAGTATTTGAAAAAGCATCCAATGTAAAAAAAAAAATAAAAAAATAAAGCTAGTTAGTTACGTATCCTTCACAATATGTTGCAAAACAAGCGCCTCCAATTTTGTACTGTTTGTGATTTCACTAGGCAATTTTACCTGAGTTGTTGCCATTGATTCCTGACGGCCGGATCTTCATTCCACTGTCAGCAAGGCGCTCTGCTGCCAAAATACCAGCAGCTGGGGTCGAACTCGGTACCTTATAATTAGGAAGCGCTTTCGCAACATCTATGCCAAAGATGTCGACTGAAATGTAAAAGTAAACAGACGGTCAGTTAGCTCACTTGATATTTTGTGGTGGTGGTCGTAGTTTGGGGGGTGGGGTGGGGGGGGGGGGGCCTCTTACTCCAAGTAAAAACTATTGGGGTTGGAGGTCCAGGCATTTAAAAAACTTGGGAGAGAGGGGGAAAAGGGAGGGTGTGGTGGGGGTGGGGTAAGGGGTAGGAGCTCGCGCTATGTGACGTTTGTTTGTTTTCGGACCAACAGGACTGTGACTTTAAAGGTTGTGAACGCAATATCACAGTTCCGACATACACAGGCATGAAGTTAGTTACAGGTGTTTTTGTCACAGACTTCCTTGCTTTGATTTCGAAATTGGCATTGCATGACTTCGGGGTAAAACATGTTGGTCCTGTCTTCGAAATGAAAATAGGGGATGCACGGCGTATTAAGCAATTTCTCAGAAACATATGGAGAGCGCATACAGAACGCAGCTATGCGGGTCATTCTGGGTTGCACCAGAGACACCACACTGGTGTGTATGCGATACATCCTTGGTT
>CAJHNH020001456.1:17500-82500 GCA_905116865.2 Candidula unifasciata
TATCTAAAAATTAACTCTGACGTCATTAAAACAGATTTTTAGAGAAGACCCATACAAATGGGCTGTCTTATTGGGCTTCTGTTACAGCGGTTCTCCAATTTTGTTTTGCCATGATCTTAGGTTGCCAGTCTGGAAAAGTGTATGGTCCTATCAACTAGTGGTTTTGAAAAAAGAATGAAACCATAGGAGGGATTGGCAAACTTACGGATCTTTTCATTTTGACTAGAAACTATAGGCTCTTGAGTTACTGTTGGAAACTGAAAGGACTATAGGTGCCGGTATCTGGGGGATCAGGTCCCTTGAGTCTTTGTATTTCAATGTGGTTTTTGTTTGTTTGTATAAATGAAAAGGCGCCATTACCCACCATAAAGTGTCTATTACAGCAGCACTGGAATACAGAATACTTCTAAAGGGTTACTGGCGCCGTTGCGGACCGCAAGAAAAAAAACATTTACACACACACTAACACACACACACACACACAAACACACACACACACAAACACACACACACACATATGCACACACATACACACACACTAAAACACACACAAACACACACACATATACACACACATACACACACACAAACATACACACACATACACACAGATACACACACAGATACACACACATAGACTCACATACACACACAAACACATACACACACATACATATACACACACACACTCACATTCACACACACACATGCACACAAACACACACACACATAAACACATACACACACATACACACATACATATACACATACACACATACACATACACACATACACACACACACACATACACACACATACACACACATACACACACATACACACATACACATACATACACACATACACACATACACACACACACACATACACACACATACACACATACACACATACACACATACACACACATACTACACAAATACACATACACATACACACACACATACACACATACACACACATACACACACATACACATACACACACACATACACACATACACACATACACACATACACACACACATACACACACATACACACATACACACACATTAACATACACACACATGTATTAGTAAAGGTCCCTCTCCCACGACCATAGTACTGGGTACATAATACTAGACCTTAATTGTATAAACTAATCGACACTGGGTGGGTTATATGGTGTGCATGTCGCCGACGCCTTTACTTCCCAGGACCTTGATTGGCACCCATTTTAGCCTGGGTCTACTTAGAATTAAGGTCATCTTATGAAGGGAAGACAATTTAAAATAATTGAAGTTTGAACGCATAAACATCGGGTCCGCAAGTGGAAAGTTTAGCCGCTTCGCCACGGTGGTTCATTTTATAAATTGTTTTCCGACTCCTTCTGAAGATTAGGTTTGCTCAAGAACTTGAATTTTGCGTGCACATCCGTTTTACAGAACAGGCTAATTTTAAAGCAGACTGTTAGTTCCTCGTCTCTCAGACAGATGCACGTTAATTTGAAACGAAACACTCGAGATATGTCGACATGCTTGTTAGTGAGCAGTGGGTCTTCTCTCTCCTCCATCCCATGGAAACCACATAGGGAAGATAGTGACATGGGAAGTACAGGCGGCAGACGTGATATTTGCATCATCCCTCCAGCACCGATTGGTCTTTAACAGTATGAGTCTTGCGTCATGCTCCGCTGTCGAGACAGAGGATGGACATCACCAGGTTTAATCCCATAGGACCCGGCCCTAATCCGTAGATTGCTGCCTAGCCTCCTGCAAAGAGAATAGCACAAAGCATATTGCCTAGCCTCCTGCAAAGAGAATCGCACAAAGCATATTGCCTAGCCTCCTGCAAAGAGAATCGCACAAAGCATTACCTCTCTAGCTCCGGTGACGATCCCCAGGGATCTTCGTAAATACTGCACTCGTAAACTGAACCAGTCGTTCGGGAGACTTTAGGAGTGCGAGCAAACGGCTTGACTACATCATCACTGAGGACCCCAACCCCCCGCCCCACCCATTCCAATGAAAATATAGGTGTGTATCCTTTACAGGCGTTGCACAATCAACGGCATCATTTTTTGGCTATGATTTCATCAGGCAATGTGAGGTCGAGTACTAAATTCAACGTAAAACGCGACTAGAAACCTGGACCGAGGGATTTTAACAGTTCGCGCAAAATGTGTCGACCACAGTTGTTGTCAACGGAGTACGAAATAACACAAACTGTGACTGGAAAAACTTAACGGACACGACAACAAAGCTTCTTAAAAAACCCAAGGTCAACATGAAACCAAGAAATACATAATAGAATTAAAATAGGGATTTGTAGGACCTTATTAACGAAACGAAATAAGTAGGAAGGCGTATGAAAAAAAAAATGAACACGTTAAAAGAAATTAATTATACGTTCATTAGTTTGCCCCGGCTTTTTTGGACTGTCAGCTCTCGATAACAGAGTTAAAACCAACGCAGCAGCATCTACTGCAAATCCGGTACAGCTTTGATTGAACCTGGCAACCCGGAATTACTAAACGGGTTCGCAACGCCTGAGCAAACAGATACCGACGCTGGAGTAAAAAGGGACCTTTCTTTTGTACAGACCTTCTGCTGCAGTGTTCCTCAGCCTTTTTACAACCCAAGAAAATAGTCGAATTTGTTTCCTGGTCAGCCTGACCTCTAACCATACACAGAAACTCAAACTGCTTCTTCACACTCACCGGCCGTAAATTGCGACGGAATTCGAGTTTTGTATGCTCATCCATTTTACAGATCTAGCTAATTTGTGTGTAGACTGCTGGTTCCTTGCCTCTTAGGTAGATATACTTCGACTTCCAAGGAAGCCCCTGATTAGTCGACCCTTACGACACGCTTGTTAGGGGGAAGATGGTGTATCCCCACCTCCCGCAATGGGACCTCGGAACCAGTAGGAAAGGGAGAAAAAGAACCAAATGTAGATAGCAAATGATTATTAAATTCGTTGTCACAAAATTACAGTTTTCAGCCAATGTGACAGCTGCTGATACTTAGAGCGTTGTTTCTGATATACAGAGGGCTTCAATAACATCCTTTCGATCTATCCATTTGGTTTTTATTTATTGACATGGATGCACAAGCCCCCTCCTCCCCCCCCCCCCACAACACACACACAAATAGGAAGTCTATGAGGTGTTTATCCTCCAGACTAGATGAGAAAGACCTCCTACACTACCTCGTCACATGATTAAGCAGAATTGTTTGGCAGCCCACGGGGACTTTTTTCGCGGCCCACAGGTTGAAGAACACTGCCCTACTCAACACAACCGCAAAACTAAACCAAAGCCCATTCGTATTCCTCGCAGGACACCGCCCAGCAATAGGAAACGAGTGTTTCCCCTGTAACTAGGATTTCAGGCTAATAACACGAAGATAACACCCGGTGTCTGGTCAAATTAACATCCCTTGACTGGACGCTGTCCGGGTTTTAATTTCAGGATGGAGAAGACACCATTATGGCCAGATTTTGGTAAAAATGTCTCTCCAGTCAATAAGACCTGTTGTCTGTAAATATTATCTGTATATTTGATTTCCAGGGCTGTCAAAACAAAAAAAAAAAAAAAAAACTTTGGGTTTGGTTAGACGGGGGAAAAGGTATTTTAAAATTAGTCATAAGTTCGTTTTTCATGACCGACAGGGGAAGATATGAAGTGTGAGGTATTTGAGCTTATTATTCTAGTGGCTGGTTGTATGGTTAGTCGGCTTTGTGGCTAAGTCGATGCAAACGCTTAGTAATGCCCGGGTGCCGGGTTCAATTCCAAATGCGGCCATGCGCCTTGCGTTGGTTTCGACAGTGGTATCAGGGAGCCGACCGTCCAGTAGGCAATGGCAAACTACTGCAACGTCCTGTAAAAAATTCGCAACTAACCTGGTTGTATGGTTCGATAGTTGAGTTCTTGTACGGAAGACCGGGGTTTAAATCCTGTTTAGGCGGATAACGATCATTTTCTGTATGGCTAGACATGAAAATCCTAACCGTTCAGTTGGTGGCCATGCGGCCTTAAATCCTCTGGATTTACTATTATTAAATTACTACTACTACTATACTACTACCATTGCCACCACTACTACTAAACTACTACTGAACTACTACAACCACCACCCCTGCTACTGAACTACTACAAACACCACCACCACTACAACTGCTGCTATTACTACTGCTACTACTACTGCTACAACTACTACCATTAACACTACTACTATGCTACTACTACCACCACTTTACCCACAACAGTAGAATCAGCGCAGATTTAAGTATACTGGAGCCTCCTTTTAGCTCCTTTAGCTCCTTTCAGCTCACTTTAGCCTGCTGTCTTGACTGAAACCTGCAATGCCTGGAACCTGCAAAGGCCATTTTTTTTTTAAATTTGGTATTTTAAGAAGTGTGGTGCGATATGTTTTAGCGGTAACTAGGCTGCGATATTTGGGTTATCGTAATGCCTCCGTGGGTAAGCTTCTCATGATCTAATGTAAAAGGAATATGCGCACAGAACTCAAGTTCTAAGGAAAAAAAGTTTAGAAGTGGAAGAACAACAAGCACCTTTCTCCGGAGTCACAGACGGTAAGCCCAAAGAAGAACACTACTACTGCTGCTTTAGCTAGTATTACTGCAGTTACTTTTGCTGCATTTCTACCAGTGTGGAGCAGTGGACCGAAGGCATAAGAACGCGAGGTTGTAAGGCGGTAAACCGAGGTTCGAATCCCTTGAATTGTGATTTTCTTTTTCTGCCAGGGACAAAAATACAATCCTAAGCTGTACATTGCTTGCGACTGGACCAGACATGAGACCCTAAATCTCCAGACACTAAGGACCACCAACACCCCCACCCTCACCACCACGCCTGCACCGAAAACGTTGTAAATACACTACTACTGTTACTGCTTACGATGCTGCTGCTGTTGAGTCTACTACAAGTAATAATACTGTTATTAGTAACAGCAGTAGTAACCGTATATCAGTAACAGCAATAGCTACAATTATAGTAGTAGCAGTAGAAAAGTACTAGTTGTATCTGAAATTACTACTAGTAATATTAAAATAAATAAAACTTGTAGTATTTAGCAGTTTATTCTAGTAGTTAAAAAAATTTAGAAGTAGCAGCAGCAGTAGATGAAGAAGAAGAAAAAGAAGAAGAAGAAGAAGAAAAAGAAGAAGAAGAAGAGGAAAAAGAAGAAGAAGAAGAAGAAGAAGACGAAAAGAAGAAGACGAAGAAGAGAAGAAGAAGAAGAAGAGAAGAAGAAGAAGAAAAAGAAGAAGAAGAAGAAGAAGAAAAAGAATAAGAAGAAGAAAAAAAGAAGAAGAAGAAGAAGAAGAAGAAGAAGAAGAAAGAAGAAGAAGAAGAAGAAGAAGAAGAAGAAGAAGAAGAAGAAAGAAGAAGAAGAAGAAGAAGAAGAAGAAGAAGAAGAGAAAAAGAAGAAGAAGAAGAAGAAGAAAAAGAATAAGAAGAAGAAGAATAAGAAGAAGAAGAAGAAGAAAGAAGAAGAAGAAGAGAAGAAGAATAAGAAGAAGAAGAAGAAGAAGAAGAAGAAGAAGAAGAAGAAGAGGAAGAACGAGAACAAAAAAAAAGAACAAAGAAAAACAATAAAAAAAGAACAAGAAAAGAGAAGAAGAAGAAGAAGAAGAAGAAGAAGAAGAAGAAGAAGAAGAAGAAGAAGAAAAGAAAGAAGAAGAAGAAGAGAAGAAGAGAAGAAGAAGAAAAAAAAAGAAAAAGAAAGAAGAAGAAGAAGAAGAAGAAAGAAGAAGAAGAATAGAAGAGAAGAAGAAGAAGAAAAGAAAGAAGCAGAAGAAGAGGAAGAAGAAGAAGAGAAAGAAGAAAGAAGAAGAAAAGAAAGGAAGAACAAGAAAGAGGAAGAAGAAAAAAGAAGAAGAAGAAGAAGAAGAAGAAGAAGAAAAGAAGAAGAAGAGAAGAAGATAGAAGAAGAAGAAGAAGAAGAAGAAGAAGAAGAAGAAGAAGAAGAAGAAGAAGAAGAAGAAGAAGAAGAAGAAGAAAAAGAAGAAGAAGAAGAAGAAGAAGAAAACAAGAGCAAGAAAAAGAGAAAGAAGAACAAAAAGAAGAGGAAGAAGAAGAACGAACGAACGAACGAACAAACATTTTTTTCATAGGGTTACAAATTGGGCACGCAGGCTCGTATGACATTCAACCCTTCCAAGCTCTCATTTTTCAGAGTACCAGTGCCTGTTATAAATAATGCTATTGATGTAAGAAGAAGAAGAAGAAGAAGAAGAAGAAGAAGAAGAAGAAGAAGAAGAAGAAGAAGAAGAAGAAGAAGAAGAAGAAGAAGAAGAAGAAGAAGAAGAAGAAAAAGAAGAAGAAGAAGAAGAAGAAGAAGAAGAAGAAGAAGAAGAAGAAGAAGAAGAAGAAGAAGAAGAAGAAGAAGAATAGGACGAAGAAAATAAAGGAGGACGATGAGGAGGAAAAGAAGAAGTGTTAATAGTAGTAGGTTTATTGGCAGAAGCACTAGTAGCAGTCGTACTAGTAGGAAAAGCAGCCGTAAAAGCATTCCCCTAATAGTAGCAGATGCTGTAACAGACGTATCAGTAACTATAATAACAGTCTTACAGAAAAGTCCTTGTAGCAGAGCATTGACATCAGATCTAAGAGAGAGACTCCCTGCCGTAATATACTTTTAACCACCCATCCGCTAGTTGCGTGAAAACCCTGTTCTGCCCGACCTCCATTTATTACCTCCAGTTCTGGACGTCACTTTCGGCTCCAGTTAACTTCTTTGTGCACTAGCAACCCCATATATTGTCTTCAATAACGCGACGCGAAACCCAAAACCGCATTCACATTTGATTTGTACCCGGGTTGATATCGCATGTTAGTTAATCGATGAGTACTGCATAACTGCAAGTCCATAGGGGATCATTCACCGCAGGCGTTTAATATCTTAGGTTATGGCGGGCAGATGGATGGTTAGTTATAACAGGTCGGCGGGAGACTGGAGTGTATAACTGAATTTGATGTTGTGGTGTCTGACAGCGGGAAAATACACATTGCAATAATGACTGGATAAGTTTGGTGTTTTTCTTCAGTGGGTTATGCTGGGATGTCAAGGATTGAGTTTATAAATGTGGACTTCTGTTTTTGTGTCCAGAAAGCAGTTATAATCAATGACTATGTTGTCAAAACTATAAGGGAATTTTCGACTTCTGCGTTATCAAGATTGCGATGACTATCATCAAGAAATGTGATCAGTACTTCATGTTAGCAGCTTGGGACTGACTTCATCAATAAACTAGACCACACGTTTCACATCCGCAATATTGCAAACGACTGTCATCAATAAACTTGACCACACGTTTCACATCCGCAATATTGCAAACGATTGTCATCAAGAAAAGTGACTGATACTTCGATACTAGCAAAATGACCATTATACAGTCAAGAAATTTGACTGAAAACTCCAGACTGATCCATCAGCAGGTCTTTTACAGAACACCGTTCTCTTCACGGCACGCATGAAAGTCTCTCTTCCTTGCCAATTCTCCAACCCTATGTGCTTTCATAGCCAATGCATACTCAAAGTCTTGTATCCACCGTCGCGAAGGTTAACCTCGGCCTAGTTTACCGGAAACGGTACCCCCCATCACAGTTGTCTCTAGGACACCATGACATTTAACAAGGTCAAAATACCACCGCTTTCGGAACAGGGTGCTGTTTATGAGTCAGTTCTCCTTAATGCTTACATTATGCAAAACATCAGTGTTTTTCATTTTCTGAATCAATGTAGCCTTTCATTTCGAAAGCACCGATTTAATTCCAGACTAGAAACAAAAAACATAAACTAAATATTGTACCGTCTTCACAGTGAAGGTTGGCTATGGTTTACCACTGCTGTCCTTGGAATTATTTCAAGAAAAGATATAAAGCCGAAAGAAAAGTATATTAGCAAGCTTCACAATATAACAAATACAAACAAAACGTGAACGTTGCGGCTATTGAGCCTTCATCAGCACATACAAATGAAACAATACAACAAAGATACACAAAATCACATAGCTGGTATCTCGAAGCAGCCAGGTGGGTTGTTAAATGGGCGGCTAGGAGAAGAAGCTAGCGATTATGTACAAAAAGAATGAAAAAAGGTGAATATTTGGAACTATTTCAGAACGAGGTCCCAGTCCTTTCCACAATGCGAGTCTCTAGCCACAGTCCAAAAACCATGTCTTTATCGAGAAACGGGTATTTGTTTAAATAAACCACCTGGGACATTGAGCCCTAGCCCCGAATGATGACGAAATATCTGAAATTGAACCCTATTCCTTTAAGGCGGCGTCCGTGGCTTAGGCGTTGCGAGTCAGACTCGTAATTCCAACGTACCGCAGTCGAAACCCCCTGCTGGCTGCGTGGATTTTTATCATGGTATGGGGCGTCGACGGTCGACCCAGCCTAAAATGCGTACCAGGATGTATGTCCTGGGGAAGAAAGATGGCTAGCGTAATGCTGACCACATTACCCACCTAGTGCCGATTGGTCTGTAAAAATATAGGGGTTTCTTCGCTTATGTCCGATGTGTCTGTCTAAAGGCGTAAAAACGGACCTTTACTTGTTGTTCCTTTAAGGACGTCTTCGTTGTCTTCTCGTTTCCAGCTGTAAACTTGTTAAAGTTCTGGTTGCTCGTCGACTTATGTACTTTAGTCTTGTTCCATCTTGCGTTCTGCGTGCACATCCGTTTCACAGATCTGGCTTATTTGCGTGCAGACTGCTGTACCCTCGCCTTTCAGGCAGATGCACCCCGACTTTAAAGGAACCAGCCCTGATAAGTCACATTGTACCACATACTTGTGGCGGGCAGCGGGTCTGTTATTGTCCGTCCAAAATGCTGCCACAGAACTCAAAAAAGACCTAAAGGATGAAATAGAGCCATAGCCCTTTGGAGATGATGAAATAGAGCCATAGCCCTTGGAGATGATGAAATAGGGCCATAGCCCTTGGAGATGATAAAATAGAGCCATAGCCCTTGGAGATGATAAAATAGAGCCATAGCCCTTGGAGATGATGAAATAGAGCCATAGCCCTTGGAGATGATAAAATAGAGCCATAGCCCTTGGAGATGATGAAATAGGGCCATAGCCCTTGGAGATGATGAAATAGGGCCATAGCCCTTGGAGATGATGAAATAGGGCCATAGCCCTTGGAGATGATGAAATAGGGCCATAGCCCTTGGAGATGATGAAATAGGGCCATAGCCCTTGGAGATGATGAAATAGGGCCATAGCCCTTGGAGATGATGAAATAGGGCCATAGCCCTTGGAGATGATGAAATAGTTATCAACGCGTTCACCCAGCCTTAAGCCATGGAGCCTTACTCTGCAGTAGCAACAAGCAAACAGCCCACAAAGACGGTAACTATAGCTTTCGATTTTTATGTTGTCTAGGGTGTACTTCTATCTTTCTACTTCTTTCTATGAGTGCCGTTCACAATACTTTCTGTTACTTGATTAATTCACACAGAAAGCTGACACCAGGGCTGTCGGAGTTGGTACGTTCGTAGAAAATGTGTACCATCTGACCATTGTCGGGCAAAACTGTACTTTTGGTAGCATGACCGATGTTTTGGTACGGTTCAGAAATTGTGCATAAATATTTTAAATGTTGACACTGCACTCTGGAGGCAACAATTGTTGCCGGAGAAAAAACGAGGTGAATTGTGCCATTGTCACGACATTTTCCAGCTCTGTTAAAGAACATTTAAAATGAGTTTTAAAAGAGAGAGAGAGAGAGAGAGAGAGAGAGAGAGAGAGAGAGAGAGAGATAGAGAGAGAGAGAGAGAGAGAGAGAGAGAGAGAGAGAGAGAACTAATAGTACAAGATTAATCACCTACTGCTGAACAAGATTAAGGGCCAAAAAATGTGAGGTTTACAATTTCAGATAAAACACATGGAGATAAAAATCGCTTTTCATTAGCATCAAAATATCCAAAATTTTTGCTTAGACGTTTATCGTGTGTGTGTGTGTGTGTGTGCGTGCGTGCGTGCGTGAGTGCGTGCGTGCGTGCGTGTGTTAATACGTGTTTTTTTTTTCAAATGTTAAAATTATGTACTTCCCCCCAAAAAATGTGGTACTATTCCCGAAAAATATTTCCGCCAGTCTGGTTGGTAGGCGCCGCCACAGATGGTGGATTCAAATGTTTTCGGCTCTGCGGTTGTGGTGAGGACGTTACTCAATGGACTCAGTCACTGCTTAAGTGCTTATTAGTTTGAAATGGCATGGGTGCGTGGGTGCGTGGGTGCGTGGGTGCGTGGGGACGAGGCTTTGAGCCTAATGATTTAGTGGCCGCATGGCTAGAGCGGCAACAGTAATAATAATTGCAATAATAATTGCGTATCCTTTACAGGACGTGGCAGAACCAATCCCAGTAGCCCCTGGCTGTTGTGTGGTTTCTCTACTCAAATTTTCGTCAATTAGTTTGCCATTGCTTACTGGACGGTCAGCCCCCTGATACCACTGTCAAAACCAACGCAAGGCGCATGGCCAGCAGCTGGATCGTACCCGGTACCCCTACATTACGAAGCGTTCGCATCGACTTAGCCACAGAGCCGACAATAATAATAATTAAAAGTGAAGGGCCTCAAGGCATATTGGCTATATAGGGCTTGACCCAGATTTTATTGACGAAACGGGACTTGGTGGGTGATGTGGTCAGCATCACACCTGAACCTTCAAAAAATGAAAAATCCATGATTGACTACGCCATAGTTAGGAAAAGTTCATTCAAGTTTGTGAGAGATGCCAGAGTCATGAGAGGACCAGAGATTGGAAGTGACCACTATCTGGTCACAATTAAGAGAACAACTGAAAGAACTGCTCCAACAAGGCAACACCGACAACCGTGCAAGAAACCAAGCAACCAAGAAGGGATGAGGATTAAAGCATACAAGCTAAGAGAGCCAGATATTAAGGCTAGATACCAGGAGCTAATAGTGAAAGCAATAGGAACTGAAGAAGAATCATCAGAGGACACTGAAACCCTCTGGTGCAGATTTAAGAATATCCTCACAGCAGCTGCAGTAGAAGCATGTGGTGAAGTCCCGAGTGGAAGGCGGGGACATAGGACACCTTGGTGGACGGAAGAAGTCAAATTGAAAATAGGAGAAAAGAAAAGGGCATGGAAGCGATACCTGGCAGCCAGGAACACAGCTGAAGAAATAGAAAAATATAAACAATATGTGGCACTCAGAACAGAGACCAAAAATATTGTGCTTAAATCAAAACAGAAATCATGGGAAGAGTTTGGAGAAAAGTTGGAAAAGAATGCAAGAGAAAACCAAAAACTGTTCTACAAGACCCTTAAGAACATGAGGAAGGAGAAAGAGTGCCCACTTAAATTCCTAAAAGACAAGGAAGGGGCTCTGCTTACTTCTACAAATGATATTATGGGCAGATGGAAAGAATACTTCTCAGAGCTCCTCGGCGTTGAGGGAAGTCATGACTCAGAAATAATGGACCTCACTGCTGAGAAGGAAATCATCCATGAGGATGATAACATCAGGATGGAAGAATTGAAGGCAGCTATTGAGAAGATTAAGCTGGGAAAAGCAGCAGGTTATGATGGTATAACACCAGAGATGGTCAAATATATGGGAGCCGAAGGTGAGCGCCTTCTACTGAAGGTTCTCCAGGCAGCCTGGTGTAGCAAAACTATACCAAAAGATTGGGAGATTGCCATCATTATACCTATATTTAAAAAAGGTGATAACAGACAATGTGAAAACCACAGAGGCATATCCCTCCTCAGCGTTCCAGGTAAAAGTTACTCTAGAATTCTTGAGCAGAGACTTAGAAGTCTGGTAGAGCCACAGCTGGACGAGGCCCAATGCGGCTTCAAAGCAAACCGAAGTACTCAAGACCTTGTCTTCACACTGAGACAGATGAGTAAAAAAGCCCTGGAATATAAGAGTGAGATGCACTTATGTTTTTTGGATCTGGAAAAGGCATTTGACAAGGTACCCTGGAACAAGCTCTGGGACTGCTTGGCAGGGAAAAACATCCCAGCACCCCTGATCAGTGCAATACAGAGTTTCTACAAAAGGTGCAGAAATTATGTAAGAACAGCAGACCAAAAGTCAGAAGAATTTAAGACCACCAGCGGTGTTAGACAAGGTGATATTCTCTCACCTTACCTCTTCATTCTTATGATGGATGATGTCATCAAGACCTGTAAGGAGAAGACAAAGAAGTACTCTGTAGGGTACTGGAAGATGAGACCAATCTGTATATCAGAGCTGGCTTTTGCAGACGATGTGGCCCTGATAGCTAAATCAGAGGCACACCTTCAGTCCAACTTACTTGTCTGGAAGGAAGAGCTTGAAAAGAAAGGTATGACCATCAGTATCTCCAAAACTAAAACCATAGTGATCTCAAGAGAGGAGAAGAAACACCAGATCATGATGGGACAGTATGCATTGGAGCAGGTTAACCAGTTCAAATACCTTGGAGTTGTACTTGACCAAAACGGAGGCATTAAGACTGAGCTGGCTACACGAAAAGCAGCTGCTGGGAGACTCTTCCAGGCCAGAAACCGAGGGTTTCTTAGCAATAGAGAAATTGGCAAGAGGACGAAAATGGCTGTTTACCGCTCTACCTATGTACCAGTCCTGACCTATGGGTGTGAGTCATGGGCAATGACAACAGCTCACAGAAGCCAGCTGTAGGCCTCGAAAATGAGATACCTGAGAAAGGTGGTCCAAGTGACAAGAAGGGACAAAGTCCGCAATCAGACAGTACGTCAAGATCTTGATACCCAGCCCTTACTAACCCGAGTAGATCAGTCACAGTTACGATGGTTTGGACATGTATGCAGAATGGGAGAAAATCGGCCACCATGGCAGGCATGGGAGGCTAAGAACCAGGGAACCAGACCTCCGGGACGACCCAGGGTGCGCTGGGAAGACAACATCCGACAGTCCCTAACTGACAGAGGACTGGAATGGAACAAAGCCAGAAAGAAAACTGCGGATAGAGACGTCGGGCGATCTCTCTGGCAAACCTCTACACCCCAAGGTAGAAGAGGAGCGACTAAGTAAGTAAGTAAGTATGTACCGCTTTGCGAATAAAAACAATATTCGAAATGTGAAACGTATAAACAAACACTTAAAATGAGAACATCATTATATGGTACGGTGTAAAATCTGGGAAAGTGGGGTTGTGGGAAAAGGGGGAGGGGGTCTTTCAGCCCCTATGACAAATTGTCTGGGGGTGGGGTAGGTGGAGGGCGGGGTCGGCTTAGCTCTCTCCTCTAAATAATTTTCTTCCTTTCACTGACTCGCCGCTAACACATATTTTGGGGTGGGGTTCAAGGTGTTGGAGCCTCCCAGATTTCAGCGCCTCTACTTCTATTATTAACGTTTAATCAATCTCCATACAAGACACAAATGAGTAAGGGCTAAAGGAAAATTGCTGGAACGGACAGTGGAACAAAATCAAATTAAATTTATTAAAGATAGCACAAATATGCACTGACAAATCAGTGATTTGAGGGACAGAAAAAAAAATCAAATGAAATAAACATGGCATGTTTGAAATCAAAGAAATGAAAGATGATAATAAAAAGCTATATTGTGATAAAGATATGATCTGAATGCGTTAGAGGATTGTTTCCCATTTGGTAGTTCGCGGAAATCCGGGGTCAGCGGAACACATTTAAGTGGCCCGTGATATCATGTGTCCATATCTCAGAGGTCCAACTGGACATCTCTCAAGGCTGCTACAGGTCAAGTCTCCAGCTTCGGCCCAACTTCTGGTGGATATTGGGTTTGAAGGTCAATTGCAAGACAAACATTATGTCCGACATTATGGGCCAATGTATTGCTATCTCTAGAGCCTGACCATCTGCAGCATTCTTGATTTCTTGCTTCATTCCTTGCTTCCTCGTGGTCCTCTTTCTCCTTCTCCTTCACCCTTTTCTTCTCCTGCTGCCGTTGTTTCTTTTTCATCTTCTTCATCTCCCTCATCATCTTGAGGGGCCGCGCTAGCGCAGTCGATAGGAGACTCGCTTTCAAATCCAGCTGCAGCCCACAGCCGGTATTCGAAACCGGGTGGTTCCTGGTGTTCACCCAGCCTCTAGGCAATGGATACTAGAGTTAACATTTTGGGGTAAATGGAGGAACGTCGCTGTAGTTACGGAACTGCGTGCGGACGGCGACAAAGGCAGATATATTAATATATTTGTATGGCTTAAACAACCGATAGCCTTACATTATCTTATCTTCTTAAAATGTATTAGTTTCTTAATGAAATTTATTAATATATTCTAGAATTTTTTTTCCTCAAGAAAGCTCTGATCTAACTTCAAAGGTGGAGGAAGCTGCCCAGATAGTCAAGAGCAACTGGTGACCCAACCTTGCGCAGTGTTACAGGACGACGATATAGATGACGATTATAATGACTTTGCACTCTTACCCCTTATCCAAGACCCCATGAGGCACTGTATACATAAATGTTTGTTAGGCCTAATATAAAGAGGAACTTCGGGCCTTACTTGTGACTCTGAGAAAATAAAGCTTTGATTAGTCTTCGTTCGCACGATCACTGTTTTACAGTTTCACGGTAATGCTGTATCAATGATGAAGATCTTTTCCTTTTCATGTTCACCTTAAGGAGACATTAGGAATACGGCCGTCCTCCATGCCAAGTCCTGACCCAACCAGCGCAGGAGTCTTTGATTCAGCAGAAAGTGACAGCGCAACAAAGCTCAACGTTATGATTGTAACTAACAAGATGGGAGTAGCCGTGGTCTAGCGGTTAGACGCTCGCCTGCGGATCGGAAGGTCGTAGGTTCGGGTCCCAACGGAGCACGACTTTAAAAAATATGATCTTGACTCCCAGGTGGACCCAACCTTGAGTGGGTACCAGGTTCAAGCGCTGGAAAGTAAAGGCGGTCGGCGTTATGCTGACCACATCGCCTACTAATCGCCGATAAGTCAGTTAAAGTATAGGTTATGGGTCCAGCCCTATATGCCCAATACGCCTGAAGGCATAGAAAAGAGTCCTCTACTTACTTTACTTACTTCAACAAGAAATTTTAATCAGGACAAACACAGCTGGTTGTTCACAGACCCTAACTCCGGGGAAGTGGAACCAGCAAACCTGCACAGACCAATTTATTAAACATGACACAACCAGTATAGCCACTATTAAGCATGGGCGCCGGAATGGGCGGAAGGGAAGGGGGAGTTTAAATGTCATATACCAATAAATAACTGGGAGGTCCAGCCGCTCCCCTTCTTAATTTGTAATCTTTTAAGTGCTTTGAGCATACAAAGATCTTAACCCGGCCCTGCATGCATTATATAATAATAATAATAATAATAATTGTTATTAGTGTTGTTATTTAGCATTTGAATAAGGTTTACATTCTTTGGCCTTCCCATAATCTAAGGAATGTAAAAACTATGCAGAGCGTAATAACCCTTTCTGGTCAGAAACACAACATCCCCCCCTCCTCCCGGCCAGCTTTCTTTGTGTCTGCGCCCTGGCTATCAAGTACCTACTCCAACAAACCGTACACTGAGACTAGAACAGCATTTAATACATAGCTGGTTATTACGAGAAACCTGGCAACTCGGACAGGACAGCAAACATAAGGTCCTGGAGTTCTGTTCCAGCTAGGGAGTTAGTGTGCAAACATTGTGACAGGTCGGCACTTAATAAATGTCACTTTCTGATAAAGACAGTCAACTTCCACGATGCTGTTTCTATTGCTAGGTAACGGAGCTAAAGTTGTGTCAGCTGCAATGTACCTTTACCAAGTAACTGTTCGCTTTCTACCTCTTCCTTCACCTCATCTTTCAACTCTCCCTGCGGCGTCATCGTCCACCAGCATCACCAGCACCACCTTCTTCTTCTTTTTTCTCTTTCTCTTTTTTTTCTCTCTCTTCTCTTCAATCTTGCTTTTCACTAGAGTCTCAAGCGACCCCTAGTACCCGCAGACTTTCCGCGCTGCAACATTCTTTCCAGGTGCGAGTTTTCAGAATCTCCCATGCTACTTTTTTCCTCGCTCCAGAGGCGTGAGAGCTCCTCTGCCTTGTGCAATTGAAGTTCCCCCTCTCCCTTACCACAGTTGGGCGAAACCAGCCAAGCTATACGCCTGATATTTCCCAAACACGCCTACATTCTCGTGCATAATATCCATGTAAGTCTCGCCATCTGCGATCTCTGGATTGATGTGTCCAATTTCTTACGAGGAAACCTGACTCTACCCTTCGCAAATCAGACACTATGATGACATGTATGGCTCAGATTTTACCCACCCAATAGGAATGCTGCAGTTATCGCCTCAACCTCCATTCTCATGCTGGATGTGGGAATGACTTATGTCAAGCTTTCCTCATTCAGTCTTCTTCTCCATGCCTTCTGCTGTCTGTCTCTCCCCCCCCCCCTCAATCCGCTGTGGATCTGATATGTCCAGACAATTTTAGCATATGGACATCAGCTTTGAAAATTCTACATTCAAATGAACAATACAATGGTGATTCTTTGTTTTGGCTTATTTCTCGTTTTTGTTTTGTTGCACATATCCCTCTATACATACATAATCCCGACGTAAAACCAATACTGAAAACTAGATTTCTTCATTTTCCATTGTTTTATATATTTAATTACAACATTTACTCACGATAACCTAACCAGAACCATCTTCATTTCTCATCACTACACTGTAATCCCAATAGAAACCTCTCTGGTAACCTTGAAGTCTTCATTTCCCATTACACATACATATTTTCCCACAACACACATAATCCAGCTTTCCGCATTACTTTAACAATACTCCCTTGCAATTCTTATAAATCAGAATGATTCTGTCATGCGATACCGGATAATCCCAGTTAAACTCTCCACGTCCGGATGCTCAAGTTATCAGCCGTTTGGCCGTTTGTTTACCAAGCATTATCCGCGGGGACTTCAGTTTATTAGAAGCTTTACGGCTTTCATTTTATTGGGCAAAAAAGGATCTTTTGAGCATTTAGATGCAATCCCTTGATTCTGGTTTATGGCGAGTGGGCAGCTAAACTGTTATTAAAAAAACGGAGAATCTTCTCAGGACTCTAGAGCTCGCCAATCCGAGTGTATTAAAAATTAAGGGATTTTTCTGGCTAAATAGTTGTTGAGCGTTTGAGGCAATTTATATTACAAGGTAGAAGTAGGCTTTTGATGGTCACTCGTAGGAAGAAAAGCGGGAAACAAGAATTGAAAGAACAGGAGGAGAAAGTGAATTTTAAGTAAATAATAGACATTTGAGTATATCTATCCATCTGTCTGTTTACTTACCCAAACGTCGACAAATCTATCCATCCTCTGTCTACTCAAACATCAATTCATCTATCTGCCCACCCAAACATCAGCACTGACTAGACGAATGATCAAATGTATAGTTTTGGAAATGCATCTCAACTTGGTAAAATCATAGAAGGACCCAAGAAACGTACCGTGATCATTCAGAACAAACCAGAAAAGGTAATTAGTAATCATGGAAAGGAGATGTCTAAGAAGGGTTGCAGGTCTGACCAAAAGAGGTGTAATCAGGAATGAGGTCACAAGAGAAATAACTCAGCATAGAACCAATTCTAACTTACATACAAAGACAGCCAATCAAATAGTCTGCATACCTAGAGACAATGTATTGTGACTCCATACCATACCAGGCATACAATGAAAGATTAGAAGCACGAAGAGCACGAGATAGACCAAGAACAACATACACAGATAACATCAGAGAAACTCTACAACAGTGTGATGTGTCTATGGTCAATGCGGCCAGAGCAGCAAGAAGCAAAACATTACCTCTCCACAGCAACCCGAAAGGATTAAAAGGAAAAGTGAAGAAGAATATCATGAAAAAGAAGAAGAAGAAGAAGAAAAAGAAAAAGGAAAAGAAAGAAGAAGCAGAAGAAAAAGAAGAAGAAGAAGAAAATGAAGAAGAAGAAGAAGAAGAAGAAGAAGAAGAAGAAGAAGAAGAAGAAGAAGAAGAAGAAGAAGAAGAAGAAGAAGAAGAAGAAGAAGAAGAAGAAGAAGAAGAAGAAGAAGAACAAAACAAAAAAAAAAGAAGAAGAAGAAGAAGAAGAAGAAGAAACAAAACAGAAAAAAGAAGAAGAAGAAGATGAAGAAGAAGAAGAAGAAGAAGAAGAAGAAGAAGAAGAAGAAGAAGAAGAAGAAGAAGAAGAAGAAGAAGAAGAAGAAGAAGAAGAAGAAGACAGAAGAACCAACATTTCACACCGTTCGAGCTGTTTGGACATCTTTTTAGCAAATCAAACAAAACATTAAAAAAATTATCAGCACAACAAGGTTAAACGTAGACATGAAATCATTTCAACTCGCTCACTGGACAATCACAAATGGAAACCGTACATTAGCAAAGCACTAAAGTTATTCAAATGCATCAACCGGCCCTTCAATCAAGCCCGTATTTCCCGATCTCTGTTTTGAAAGAAGTTGCCAGAGAGGAATGCAAATATTCACCCTCTAATATACATCTGAAAAGATAGGTTGAAATTAAAGAGTCGAAGGCGATGCGTTTTTTTTTTTTTTAAAAACGCGATACAAGTCTTCTTGACCAGCTGTTTTGGGACAGCTTCTTAGAAGCAAATTTGCCACTTATATTTCTGTGGGCATCACGAGTTAAAAGACTTGGCGTTCTGGACAGATTTCAATATATGCAAAATTTAGCAGCTTTTTCTACTGAATATAGATCGAGGTATAGTGATCCGGTGTGAAGTGTTTTTTCTTCTGATGGCTCCGTAAATGTATCTTTTGGAGGCATTTATGGATTCGTTTGTGGAACTCTCCTCGTTCTGCCACGTTCAGCTTTCTTCTCTTTCTTATACTCGTTTAGCTGTGTCTCTTCAGCCTTCTCTTCCTCTTCCTCATCCTCAGTATCTGTAATAGGACTGACTATTTTTAGCTTTTCATTGTCGTGTTGGTAATAAAGTGCAGCGGTTACTGTTGTCCATCACTCAGCTGCCGTCTTCATAGTGAAGGTATACTTCAATTTATCCCAGTCCTCTTCTTCTCACTGTCATTCGTCTACTTGTTGTTTTTGTCCTTCTTCTATCGCTGTGTATATCTTGCTAGCCAGAATTATCTAAACTTTGTTCTCTAGTATAGTTTGTATAGAATAGGGGCTTTTGAGCTGAAATGCTATAGAAAGATTCTCAGAATATCTTGGACAAAGAAGATGAGAAATATTAAAAGATCTGAACATCAAGGAAGATTAGCTAATAAACAGCATCCTTTCTCGAAATATTTTGGTCATATCGAGCGCCACGACGGATTGGAAAAAATTATAGCAGAAGGCATGGTACCAGGAAGGAGGGACAGGGGCCGACCGACATGAAGATGGGCACAGGATATAAGTGACTCCTTGAGTGTGAAAGTTCATGAGGCGGGAGAACTGGCAAGAGACCGAGTTTCTTTCAGGCAGTCTGTGATGAGAGCGACGTTCTGCAAAGGACCTGCTACATGATGATAATGATAGTTTGTATAAAGGTCTTATGTCTTCGAAGGTAGCAAAAAATATTCAACGGACACTTTCTGTGTCTTCTTATTAATTCTCTTTTTATTCCTAGTCTCCCCAGACCCACTGAATTCGACTGGTTTTGTTTCCATGAAAGAAGACTTATTCTTCGGAAACTGAGACGTGCTGCAACCACTGGAAAGATCTTTGGAAAGAGAGACAGGTGAAGGCAACGGGAGAATACCCGTGACAGCCTTTTATCAAGGCATGGAGGGGTGTCAACACACAAACCAATACACGCAGTTGCAGGTTGCAGATTGTGGAGAGGTTTGATCGCTCAGACCAGTCGGCAAGGCACTTGATGATGATATAAGGGCCTTAGTTGATCTTTCTAGTTCCTCCTCCCCCTCCTGCTTCTGCTGGGTCACTGGCGATAGCTGTCGTGCAGTCTAAATCTTCTCGTGTGCCATACAACCGTGTTTGGATTGAAATTTGAACAGTCCAGATTGCTTCTTTGTTAGCAACATTCAGCCTACAGTGCTGGAGTACATGCTCAGCATTTCCAGGTGTCAAGATGTAGGGTCACATCTCCTTGTTTCGGATACAGAAAAGCTTGAACATATTTTGACAGAAAATCTTGAACATATTTTGGCAGTCTTTTCTAGTTTCAATTCCGATGGTGTTAGTAGCAACAAGATTGAATGTCCGTCTTGCCTTTCTTCAAAAATGACTTTGGCTTCGAGGTAGAACCAACCAAAAATTGGTGCCAGGTAAAGTCATGGAAAGTAAAGGCGGACGGTGTGATAATCACCTCAATAATATATGTCTATCATCATATCATCATATTTTTACCTTTCCTCTGAATGGGAACCGCCGTATTGTAGTGGCTAGACCCTCGCCTGAGGACGGATCGAAAGGTCGTTGGTTCGAGTCCTAATTGAATCGGACATTTTATTTTCAAAAATGACCTCTACTCCCAGCCTTGAGTGGGTACAAGGTTTAGTCGTGGGAAGTGATATTAATAATCTCAATGGTGGCACTTTGTGTCACCTGGTGTTGTATTGTCCTGGTTGGGTTGAACGTAACTTCACTCACTCAGTCATTAGAAAGAAGTAAGGAACTTCCGAATCCAAATGTTACAAAAAAAAAAAAAAAAAAAAATCTTAGTACAATGGACCAAGAAGGGGAAACAACTGCCAACATCCTACATCATCAAGGAGATTTGGCTAATAAACAGCATCCTGTCCCGAAAGCCATGTTAAAAGTCATGGTGTGCTGAGTTGATGAAGGATGCAGTTTTCGGAAAACGGGACAGAGCCAGACCTCCGTGAATGTGGGTCTTAGACATTGAAGATGCATTGACCATGAAAGCACATAAGGCTGGAGAATTGGCTAGAGAAATAGAGACTTTCAGAAGTATGTGACGAGAGGGACGTTCTGTAAAGGAGCTGCTGCTCGACGATATTGAGTGCTAGTGATCGCTGCAGTGTGGCTCCCGTAGAGAAAAACTATCTTGACTAAACAAGAGGTTCTGGAACCTGGGAGGCTTGGCCTCGCTTGGCGTGCTTTGCGAAATGAATCGTCACGTTTAACCAGCATCCCCAAAGGATAAGCTTTTGGTTATAATTGTGACTAGGTTATATGCGCTATTTAAAATAGCTTAGCATTGCTCGCCGCCAAGTTAAAAAAGAATTCTTGCAGTGTTGCCGTGATCAAAGATCCAAATGCTGCCATCACTCGATCAAGTGACGTCCCACCATGCCCCGTTTTCACTTTCATATCTCAGTTCAAAATTCTCTCGCTCCTGCACCTTATCAGTCCCCAAATCATCCTTCTCCTCCTTCTCCTCATGCCTGCTCCAGCTCATCCTTCTCCTCACCCCTGCTCTCCCATTTGTCTTCACGTGTAATTCACACCCTCATGTTTCTCCTTCTACTCACTCCACTCCGAGATTTCCGCTCACTTCACAGGACAAATAACCAGAAATGTCCATTTTCATCAATTCAATTTTTTCCTAGTTTATTTCGTCATCAAAGACAATCTTCTCAAAGGTGACTCAAGGCGCGTTGCTTGAAAATTATGTTTTTTGTTTTTTAAATTAGCTTTCACCGATCCGTACTCATTCAGACACTCAAACATTCGTGTTCGTCTTCCCCTGTCTCCATTCCCAGCTTTATCTCTTTCCTCATCCCTCTTCCACTCCCTCGTCCTCGCTCTCTTCTTCCTCCTACTCCTGCTCAACACCCTCCTTCTCCTCGTTCTCTTCCTCTTTATCCTCGTTCTTCTACTACTTTTGCCTTTGCCTTACAAACTGATAAACATTACCATCATGCTTGATGTTAAAACCTGTGGCAATAGTAAAAAGCCACAGACACACAAAACACACACACACACATACACAAACACAAGTGTATTTAGGCCTAAATGTGTGTGTGAAAAAGAGGAGAGAGAGAGAGAGAGAGAGAGAGAGAGAGAGAGAGAGAGAGAGAGAGAGAGAGAGAGAGAGAGAGAGAGAGAGAGAGAGAGAGAGAGAGAGAGAGAGAGCAGAAAGCTAGAAAGATTTGAAACAATAACCATCTGAACTTACAAGCCAACGCGTTACCCACTGCGCTGCTGCGGGTCCCGGCAACATAAAAAAGTGCATCGTAAAAGCCATGATAAATGAAGAAATCATTAATCATATTTGCGCCGAGGCGGTGAGATCATTAAATAAATGTGGTCATCATGACATTTTTTTCCGTGAGTGAAAAACTGTGGTTGTGTTTCCGTTAAATATGATAGTGAAGTGCCTGTTTTCTTGTGAATGATGGTGATGTGATAGTGATGTTGAGGTGATGATGATGTTGAGGTGATGATGATGTTGAGATGACATTGACGCTGAGATCACTGTGATGTTGAGATGACATTACGCTAAAAGGATGGTGATGTTTAGATCATTGTGATGTTGCGATGATGGCGATGTCGAGATGACAGTTAAGCTGAAATGATGGTGACGGTGCGATGATGGTGATGCTGAGATGGTGATGATTTTGTGGTAATGGTAATGATTATGTGATGATGATGTTTTGATGGTCTTCTTCTTCTTCTTATTTCTTCTTCTTCTTCTTCTTCTTCTTCTTCTTCTTCTTCTTCTTCTTCTTCTTCTTCTTCTTCTTCTTCTTCTTCTTCTTCTTCTTCTTCTTCTTCTTCTTCTTCTTCTCCTTCTTCTTCTTCGTCTCCTGCTTCTTCTTCTTCTTCTTCTTCTTCTTCTTCTTCTTCTTCTTCTTCTTCTTCTTCTTCTTCTTCTTCTTCTTCTTCTTCTTTTTTTTCTTCTTCTTCTTCTTCTTCTTCTTCTTCTTCTTTTCTTCTTCTTCTTCTTCTTCTTCTTCTTCTTCTTCTTCTTCTTCTTCTTCTTCTCTTTTCATCTCCCTGCTTCACCTTGCTAACGTTCGGCGAATGTATAACTTAAGGAGAAAATAAATTCAGAATGTTCGTCCACTTCTATATTTTAGTCTTGTTCTTCAGTTTCTTTTTACGACATGCTGTTAGGGGCTGCTTTGTCTACCCCCTCCCCTCCCTCCCCCTTCCCCACAAATGACTTAGTGTTGATATGTTGTTGTTTTGCTAGGGATGGTAATGTAATAAGTATTTGATGTTAATGTAACGTTTATGTGATGTTCACTTGATGCTGATGTGATGTTTATTTGACGTTGATCTGATGCTGATATGATGTTTGTTTGATGATGATTTGATGGCGGATGGTGATGATACAGTGCTGGCGAAAAAGGTGATTTAATGGCTATGTTGACATGATGTCGATGTGATGTTGATATGTGGTCATGATGAGACGGTGAAGCCCATTTGATGGTTATGTTGATGTAATGATGTGGTATTATGGCAGTAATGATGATATGACAATGACCATAATGATAAGGAGATAATAATAACGATGCTAAGAATAATTATGCTAATGTGCAGACGACGATGATGATGTTGATGATGATGATGACGATGATGATGATGATAATGATGAAAGCAGAATGCAGATAAAATAAACACTAGACAAAGATCTATTACATAATATCTAAATGTATTGGAGCTGACACCGTTTTCTTAACGACATAATACAAGCCTTTAGGAGAGTCCTGGAAAAACAATCACAGAGATATTAAAAATAAAAACGACAAAAACAGCAGAAAGAATTTGAGAAGATTACAGCGAGGCAGCAAGGAGAAATCCTTTTGCTGACATCTATCCTATTGGGAATTAGAAGAGGAAAGAGGTGTTTTTTGAACTCTAAAATCTGTATTATATTTGATTTGAACGTTTCTTTTCCTTTGGTGCAGGCTCAATTCCAGCATGCACGTGATTATGGGAAAGATTCTTTGATTCCGTTGTTGTTTTTTGTGTGTGTCAATTATCTAGATGATGTCTATTATCGAAGGATAGGAAAGTGTGGTGTCGTTGGTGAGGTGACTGTTGAGGCATATGTTATATAATTCAGTGGTACATAAGGTCACGAACGCCTCTAGTCACGAACAAATCGGGTCATAAACAAATTTTCCGAATACATATTGACTCGGCCTGCAAATAAAACCTTGGCACACGAACACCTATAGTCACGAACAAATCGGGTCACGATCACAATTTCTGAATACATTTTGACTCGGCCCGCAAATAAAGCCTCGGCACACGAACGCACAAAATAGTCAACGTACGAAGTAGGTTCGACACCGGAGTTGTCACTATTTCATGTCTGAAGAGGTAAGAGGTGTTTGCTGGTAAGTCAGAGTGTTTCGCATCCCCTTCTTAGCCTTCATGTTTGTTCCTTTTCCTCTTTTAGTTTACTTTCTGTCTCCATCTGCTTTCTTCCTTCATATTTAGTTTTATTGCTTCAGTTTTCCTCTTTTTTAATACCCCCCCCCCCCCCATTCTTTCTACTTTTTTCCCATATCTTCTCATGCGCCCCCCCCCCAACTTACTTTTGTTTTCTGCATTTTTTCCCCTTCATTACCCATTCTTTTTAAGAGGAAGAAGAAGAAAAGAAAGACGAAGAATAGTTATCCGAAGAAACGCAAATCCACTGAAAGAAACCTAATTTTGACATTCAAAATCGTTGTAATTTAATAAGTGACATTTTTCAAATTTGCACACAAGAATACTGTATGGTGCAACCAAACAACCGATAGTTCTTCTGCATCTGGGTCATCGATAGTTTTTATGCTAAAAGACTTTTCCCTGAAATAAGAACATTGTACCATCAAACAACTACGCGTTTCTATCTTTCTTTGTTTCTTTTCTTTGGTTTTTTTTCTCTGTTTTGTTGTTGTTGTTGTTGTTTGTTGTTGTTGTTGTTGTTGTTGTTGTTGTTGTTGTTGTTGTTGTTGAACACTTTATAATCGGGGAGTCTGTAGCATAGTGGGGATATTTATAGATCAATATACACAGATGGACGGAGGAAATGGGGACGCACAAGAGAAAGCTTAAGATAAAGGTTGATGAGAGAGTGTGGGCTGCATTTCTCTCATGAGGTTTGAGGTTTGAACAACGATAAAGATCATGGCACACGCGTAGAAATCCATAAATGCTCCCTTCTTCTTCTAACTCAAGTCTGAGTCCAAAGAATCTCAGCACAGTGCACAAGCTCTGTAGCACCGGCGAGGATCCTGCAAAACTTTGAGTAGATTTTGGATAGATCTAAAATGTATGTCAGGCTACTATTTTCGATATCCAACCGCCAAGGAATCTTTTAGAGAGGTGCAACAATGCACACGGGCGTCTGATCTCACTACCCAGCGACCAGGGGAATTACTAGAAGTCCAAGTCCACTTGAAAAAATCCCCAGCTCTTACCGCTGAAATAACGCGGCACCTCAAGCACCTGAGACGGACACCATACCTCGAGACCACGCAGCCCCATGAGACTGAAACATCTCTATAGGCGAGAAGGGAAATGAGGACAGACTGCCAGCCCTTTCTCACGGAACTGTACTCTATGGGCGATGTGATCAACATCACGGCGGCCGTCTTTACGTCCCAAAACTTTACTGCGTACCCATTTAAAGCCAGGTCGCCCTGGCAGTCAAAGTCACGTTACAAAAAATTGCAGCTCAATGTGGGTTTAAACCACGACCTTCAGATCCCCAGAGTAGCTTCTAGCTGCTACACCACAGTGGCTTCTAGAATGTCATTACCTGTCTAGTTCCGTCGCCCAGATACTGAAACGAATGCTTGATGCGACACTATGAGCTGTGGATTTCATGTAGAATTACCGCCGCACGTTACATACTCAACTAGTTAGCCAAACGAAAAAGCTCTTAGTTGGCATCAAGCATGAGGTGTCCAGTAGTCGGTAATTAGGTAAGTAATTAGATAACAAACTTAGGTTTCCGGTAGCAGGTTGTGCAGTTTTCTGTATTTTCTCACCATGTCTTTCTCTTTCTTCTTCAACCCCTTCTTCCTCTCTCCACATCACTTCGCATTAACATCACCTTTAATTATTCCTTCTTTTCTTCTGCTTTTTTTTTCTTTACATACATGTATACACACCTACCTAACTACACACATACATACATATACACATTCATATGTACACACACACACGCAAACACACATATACACACAGACATACACACACACACACATATATATATATATATATATATATATATATATATATATATATATATATATATATATATATATATACAGATGCACACGCACGCAAACACAAGGACGCACGCTCCGTAACTCACATGATACATACATAGATACATACTTACACATACATACCTACCTACCTACAGACCTACCTACCTACCTACCTACAGACCTACCTACCTACCTACAGACCTACCTACCTACCTACAGACCTACCTACCTACCTACAGACCTACCTACCTACCTACAGACCTATCTACCTACCTACCTACCTAGCTACCTACAGACCTATCTACCTACCTACCTACCTACAGACCTACCTACCTACCTACAGACCTACCTACCTACCTACAGACCTACCTACCTACCTACAGACCTACCTGCAGACTTACAGACCTACCAACAGACTTACCTACAGACCTACCTACAGACCTACCTACAGACCTACCTACAGACCTACCTACAGACCTACAGACCTACCTACAGACCTACTTACAGACGTACAGACCTACAGACCTACCTACAGACCTACAGACCTACCTACAGACCTACAGACCTACCTACAGACCTACAGACCTACCTACAGACCTACAGACTTACCTACAGACCTACAGACCTACAGACCTACCTTCAGACCTACCTACAGACCAACAGACCTACCTACAGACATACAGACCTACTTACAGACCTACTTACAGACCTACAGACATACAGACCTACCTACAGACCTACCTACAGACCTACAGACCTACCTACAGACCTACCTACAGACCTACCAACAGACTTACCTACAGACCTACCTACAGACCTACCTACAGACCTACCTACAGACCTACAGACCTACCTACAGACCTACTTACAGACGTACAGACCTACAGACCTACCTACAGACCTACAGACCTACCTACAGACCTACAGACCTACCTACAGACCTACAGACCTACCTACAGACCTACAGACTTACCTACAGACCTACAGACCTACCTTCAGACCTACCTACAGACCAACAGACCTACCTACAGACATACAGACCTACTTACAGACCTACTTACAGACCTACAGACATACAGACCTACCTACAGACCTACCTACAGACATACATACATACATAATACTACCTACACTACATACCTACATACATACATACCTACATACATACATACCTACCTACAGACCTACCTACAGACCTACTACTACAGACCTACCTACATACATACAGACCTACCTACTGACCTACCTACAGACCTACCTACAGACCTACCTACAGACCTACCTACAGACCTACCTACTGACCTACCTACAGACCTACCTACAGACCTACCTACAGACCTACCTACAGACCTACCTACAGACCTACCTACAGACCTACCTACAGACCTACCTACAGACCTACCTACAGACCTATCTACAGACCTACCTACAGACCTACCTACAGACCTACCTACAGATCTACAGACCTACAGACCTACAGACCTACAGACCGACACACCCACACACCGACAGACAGACAGACAGACAGACAGACAGACAGACAGACAGACAGACAGACAGACAGACAGACAGACAGACAGACAGACAGACAGACAGACAGACAGACAGACAGACAGACAGACAGACAGACAGACAGACAGACAGACAGACAGACAGACAGACAGACAGACAGACAGACAACAGACAGACAGACAGACAGACAGACAGACAGACAGACAAGCAGACAGACAGACAGACAGACAGACAGACAGACAGACAGACAGACAGACAGACACAAGTGAAGCAAACAAAAGTTTAAAATAAAAGTTACAGATACAATTATAACTGAAAACAGGAAGAAAAAGAAGACTAAAAAGCTAAAGAATAAGAATTCCTCTCAAAGTTACCTCTAGTATCTGAAAAAAAAAAAGATAGAAAAGTTGGTAAAGGGTTGGAAAAGAAGGTGGGGGTGGGGTGGGGGGGGGGGGAGTAACCAAATTCTATTCAAAGGGAAAAACAACAGCAGAAATAGGCATGGATAATGCCATAATATTTTGACAGTGAACGGCGTGCAAAACAGTTTTACCAGATATAATGGAGTAGTGTGTGTCTGTCAGGGGGTCTTACGTTAGGTAGGCTAAGAGGCCGAAACACTTGACGAAAGAGGAGCCTCTTTTAGCGATCGGAAGCCTCCTGCTGTGCGCGCTCCTTTCTCGAGTTTCTATTACAAGTAGCCGCTCACTTCGAATACACCCGAGGGTCGATGTGGCTTAGAGGAGGGCCAGAGTTTTGTATAGAAGGCACCAAGCTCGAATCCCTGAAATGATAATTTTAGTTCATGGGTTGAATGCGTCCCATTGATGGATTAAAGGTAAAAGTGACAAGTACAAGTAAAGGTCCCCTTTCCATGCCTTCAGGCGAAATGGGTATATAGGGCTAGACATATTTTGTTGTAGACTAATCGGCACTTGGTGGGTGATGTGTTGAAAATCACACCGGAAACAGTAGTAGTAGAAGACGAAAATCTAACGATCACATTTGTGTTCCATGGCCCTATTGTGCGACGAAAGAAGAAGAAGAAGAAGAAGAAGAAGAAGAAGAAGAAGAAGAAGAAGAAGAAGAAGAAGAAGAAGAAGAAGAAGAAGAAGAAGAAGAAGAAGAAGAAGAAGAAGAAGAAGAAGAAGAAGAAGAAGAAGAAGAAGAAGAAGAAGAAGAAGAAAAAGAAGAAAAAGGAAAAGAAGGAGAAGAAAATGATGATGAAAAAGAAGAAGAAGGAAGAGGATGAGGATACTGCAGTAGTAGAAAAAATGGCAGCAGCTAAAGAATCGCAGCAGCAGCAACAGCAGCAGCAGCAGAAGAGGAGGAAGAAGAAGAAGATGTTGATGAAGAAGAAGAACTGAATGGCCATCTAATCTCCATGATCGGAAATAAATCATGGACGTTCAGCAAATCAGTGAGAGTTTTAGTACAAGTTGTAAAGATGTAACTTTTATAGAAGAAAGATAAGAATAAAAGATACCTAATTTGAAATAATCCTCAACCAACTAGAACTTATTAACGTTTTTAAGTTATGCAACTTCTCTCGTCAAAAGTCTTCACCTGCTGTTTAAGAATCACTGCTGTCGGCATCAATGTGGCTCTTCACCTAGTGTTTGAGAATTCCTGCTGTCGGCAGCATGGTGACTCTTTACCTACTGTTTGAGAATCCCTGCTGTCGGAATCAATGGGGCTCTTTATCTACTGTTTGGGAATCCCTGCTGTCGGAATAAGTGGGGCTCTTCACCTACTGTTTGAGAATCCCTGATGTCGGCATCAAGATGGCTCTCATCTGCACCCAAGAGAATGTAACATGGATAACAAAAAAGGCTAAACAATCAGGGGCGGGCCGTTGTTCTGTCAGTGTTGTTTGATGATTCTACTGAAGCTGGCGTTCTGGCAATTTAGGTTCATCACAGCACTTTGGTGCAGCTGATAGATGCTGGCTACAAGGCAGTTGTTTGGATGTGAACTCATGGGCCTGTTGATACTAATGTTACTGTACTCCTCCTCATCATCATCGTCACCTTAATCATCGCCACCGATGGCACCTAATTTGTAAAACTGTGTATCACCAGTGGTGGCGGGTGAGTTTTAAAGCGGTTTGGTGAAATTGTTATTATTATCATTATCATTATTATCGGTTTCGGGGAAGGCCGAAGAAAATGAGACTTAGGAGAAGGTATTTAGATAGGCAAAGAAGAAGGATGAGGAGGAAGAAGAGAAGAAAAAGTAGTAGTAATCGAAGCAGAAGAAGAATAAGAATAAGAAGAATAAGAAGAAGAAGAAGAAGAAGAAGAAGAAGAAGAAGAAGAAGAAGAAGAAGAGGAAGAAGAGAAAGAAGGAAGAAGAAGAAGAAGAAGAAGAAGAAGAAGAAGAAGAAGAAGAAGAAGAGAAGAAGAAGAAGAAGAAGAAGAAAGAAGAAGAAGAAGGAGATGGGGGGAAAAGAAGAAAGAAGAAGAAGAAGACGGCGATGAATAATAAATAAAAAAATCACCTTAGCTCTCAGGACGACTCAGCCTAAAACTTTGGAGGTACGGGGACACAAAGCAATTTCCAGAAAGAAGGGATGAAGACGAATATGAAGAAGAAGAAGAAGAAAAGGGCGTGAGAAGAGAAGAAGGTCACATCCCTCAGTAAGGTCAATACAAGTCAATTACAGTTTGTTGCGTGTCCTTTGCAGCAGTAATGTCAAACTGTGGGTCCCGTGAGTGTCATATGGGTCATAATTTGACGTTATGAGGGTCATACACAACTTATTCTAGAGATTTAATATATATTTGTGCAGAAGATTTTCCTAGTAAGGGCCGCAGTGCGCTTGCGAAGGGCCGCTTGTTTGACATGTCTACTTTATAGGATATGGTAGAACTAGCCCCAGCATGTGTGTGTTTGTGTTTATTGTTACTGCAGTTTTTCTAGGCACATTTACGTTCGGTAGTTTGCCATTGCAACTGAACGATCGGCTCTCTATACCACTGTCGAAATCACCGCAATGAGATCTGCTGGCCCAATAAGGGTCTTCGTGGCGAAGTCGTTAATCCGTTTGCCCCGCACTCTGAAGGTCGTGGGATTGTTTCTGGGCAGTATAATTCAGTTCCTGAGTGCTAGTTTAACGGAGACCCCTAGGGATGGTCACCGGAGCTACGGAGTTCGTTCTAATAAAAAGATTTAAAAAGAATTATGAGATAGCATATTTCCGTCCCACGGTGAAACTCATTTTTTCCCTGTTATTTTATAACCCCACCCTGGCTGTAGTCTGGCGGCCTAATGTAACCTAACGGTTGAGCGGGGTTTCTGGCACTTGTACCCGGGTGATCCTCTCCAAATGGTGGCATTTTGGGTCACCCGGTGTTGGTAGCCGGTTGTACGGTCCTGGTGGGTCGAATGACATACATACACCACACACACATACACATGAACCAGTATCATATGTCCTATCTGCCACTGACCTGAACCAAGACCGTCTCCATCAGATGGGGACATGCTGCTGACGTGACCAAACCGGGCTACAAGTCCCGTAAAAGCTTTCATGTGACTGAAATTCCCACGTGTGCGTGCTGAATAATTATATCAGCATGATCCGACGGGTGGAACGCAGGCTTTATAGGCAAACAGTGGGCTGAGTCGTTACGAAACTCCCCTGTGTATGCGGGTATTGTTGGCAATGAAAGAGCTGATAGAATCGCAGGTTCTGCATTAGTTGCAGACGGCCGGCCGATGGATCGCGCCGAAATTGTAAATGTCCAATAGAGCGATAGGACGATCTGATGTTTTCGGGATCAATTAGTCCAAATCCTAGCTAAGAATACGAGAATTTGGAGTAAAGATCAGCACAGCCGAGCACGAGAGGCACACCGGACGTACAACAAGTCTTGTTAACCAGCATAGGACTGGCAGTATTACCCGCGGGAAGCTTATGAATATGTTGAAGGGGAATCTGAGCACCTGTGTATATGTTTGGAGTGCAGTGAGGATAATGGAACTCACAACTCATAACTCAACGGTCAACTATCTTCAAACCACACACATAGAAGGGAAGACCCACACATCTTCTTTTTCTTCTTCTCTTCCACCTTGTACCTCATCGAAGTGTCGTGGGGGAGATGTAATGTACGTTGATGAGCTCTGTCAAGATCACTATTAAGACTGCTGTTCATTTCTGTCAGTCTGTTCTTAATGCCATCACTCAATATTTTCCGAGGTCTTCCACTCGCTCTATACCCGTTGTAACGTTTTGGTGTGGCTCGTTGTGACAGATAGTACCATAGCATTCTTGTTAGGTGTCCAAACCAACACATCAAAACACATTATAAATCAGACCTAATGATCACAGCATTGTCTCTTTTATTTCTACATATTTACGAAACGATGCAAAGTTACTGCCGAAAATTACCGTAGACCGTTAGTCTCTCTAACCGGTAATTCTCTCCTTTATCTGGACAATAGCAAATCAATATTTGTTTTCAGTTAAATTGCTACCAGATTGCGATGGCGTAATTTTTGTTTATTGAGCTTTTGATGCAACTAAATATTTTTAGATGGCGCGAGACAACTACGTGAAAATTGTTGTTATTTTATTGGGACGCTGACATAGTAATAATTGTATCAATTTTATTATTATTATTTTTTAAATATATAGTTTGTGATAAATGTAAAAAGCATTAGCAATGTATGTTGTTCAACGTCTTTTCTAGAATAAACTATGATGTTCAACGTTCTTTTTTAGAATAAATTTGACATCTAACGTCCTTGTTTAAAATAAACTATGATGTTCAATGTCCTTGTTTAGAATAAACTATGATGTTCAATGTCCTTGTTTAGAATAAACTATGATGTTCAATGTCTTGTTTAGAATAAACTATGATGTTCAATGTCCTTGTTTAGAATAAACTATGATGTTCAATGTCCTTGTTTAGAATAAACTATGATGTTCAATGTCCTTGTTTAGAATAAACTATGATGTTCAATGTCTTGTTTAGAATAAACTATGATGTTCAACGTTCTTGTTTAGAATAAACTATGATGTTCAACGTTCTTGTTTAGAATAAACTATGATGTTCAATGTCCTTGTTTAGAATAAACTATGATGTTGAATGTCCTTGTTTAGAATAAACTATGATGTTCAATGTCCTTGTTTAGAATAAACTATGATGTTCAACGTCCTTGTTTAGAATAAACTATGATGTTCAATGTCCTTGTTTAGAATAAACTATGATGTTCAACGCTCTTGTTAAGAATAAACTATGATGTTCAATGTCCTTGTTTAGAATAAACTATGATGTTCAATGTCCTTGTTTAGAATAAACTATGATGTTCAATGTCTTGTTTAGAATAAACTATGATGTTCAACGTTCTTGTTTAGAATAAACTATGATGTTCAACGTTCTTGTTTAGAATAAACTATGATGTTCAATGTCCTTGTTTAGAATAAACTATGATGTTCAATGTCCTTGTTTTGAATAAACTATGATGTTCAATGTCCTTGTTTAGAATAATTTATTATGTTCAACGTCCTTGTTTAGAATAAACTATGATGTTCAACGTTCTTGTTTAGAATAAACTATGATGTTCAACGTCCTTGTTTAGAATAAACTATGATGTTCAACGTCCTTGTTTAGAATAAACTATGATGTTCAACGTCCTTGTTTAGAATAAACTATGATGTTCAATGTCCTTGTTTAGAATAAACTATGACATCCAATGTCCTTGTTTAGAATAAACTATGATGTTCAATGTCCTTGTTTAGAATAAACTATGACATCCAATGTCCTTGTTTAAAATAAACTATGATGTTCAATGTCCTTGTTTAGAATAAACTATGATGTCCAATATCCTTTTTAGAATTAACTATGATGTTCAACTTCTTTTTTAGGAAAACAAACTATGATGTTCAATGTTCTTTAGGACCAGTTCGTACTTGTTAATTCAAGCGTTAAATCATTGGCAGAAAAAAAAAGAGAAAAGGGGTGGGCAACTGGGTTGGCACTTCCTCTGGCCGATATACATATTTTCTAGACAGGTGGGGGGAGGGAGGGGGGTTGGGGCGAGACGCTGAAGGGACCTAGTTAAAGTTTAAGAGAATAATAATAAAAGCAACAACACGCTAGAGGTAAAAAACAATAACTACATTTGGAATAATATGAAATGTATAAAACAAATTCTTTGAAAGAGAATTGCTGTCGTCGTCATGTGCCTTGCCCGTTAGCTGACATATTTCGCCCTCTCACACTATCCCCAGAATCACAGATCGGTTCAATGTTTTTGTCTCGCCCCATCCACCGGGCCAGGCCATGCAGGTATTAATCTCTTTGCCTTCCTTGTGCTCTCTGTCCATCAGTGTTTTCATTAGTTACCATGTTTTTGAGTCCATTCGTTCTTATTTAATAACAAAATTGGCGAGATAGCCCACGACTCACATCCGTATTCTGCTACAAGGAAAAAACGTGGTCTCAGTTGACTTGCTGTTGGCTCTGTGGCTAAGTCGTAATGCCGGGATGCCGGGTTCGATCCCAACTGCGGGCCATGCGCCTTGCGTTGGTTTCGACAGTGGTGTCAAGAAAGCCGATCGTCCAGAAAGCAATGGCAAACTACTGGACGTAATTTGCCTAGAAAAACAACAGAACAGCCAGGGGCTGTTGGGGTTGTTTCTGCAACGTCTAATTAGCTTACCAGTGTTTAGCCATAGGCTTTTAATACTGTTTCCTTTTTGCATTGCTATAGACATCCTTCTTTTAAATTCGGTATAACAGCCTGCATTGCCGTTTTGTTTTTAATGGAGCCTAGATTGTCAAAATTCTGTAACATTTTCAATGCATTCTTTAATAGTATCGCCATCTCTATTTTCGCACAGCATTCACTACAGAGACAGTCAAAGCTTTTGGACAGAAATGTTACTGAAAAATTCTAGGAGTATCACGGACAAAGCAGATACAGAAATATAACGTCCGGGGCGCCGAAAATTAGAGCGGGGTGGGGGAGAGGTGGGTGAAGCTAAGGCTCCCCTCAGACACCCACCCCCCAAAAATAATAGTAAATGCTGAGTAGGTCAAAAACACTAATCTCCCCCCCCCCCCACACACACACACCAACCATGTATAGAAGTAGTTTATCAATGTTTCTGTTTACACATGTACTGTACTATTATTTCAGATTTTATATTCTATTTATTAGCCATTCAACAAATTATTATTATTATAAAACACTTAAAGAAGGTTTTGGCTATATGGGGCCCCCTCTCATAAAAATTTACAAGTGACTAAGTGGACCTCTCCCCTCCCACCCCCCCCCCCTTCCATGTTTTATTTGTGTAAGTGTGTCTGATTGACATTCTTCATAATCATAAAATTGAGGAAGACAAGTGGATATTTACATTTCATATTACATCCCAAGACACTTCCACGTATCCATTTTCGAGGAAAGCTCAATCATAAAAACTTTCTCTTTAATGCGGATTCGAACTTGGAACCTCTAGACAGGGAAGCAATCTCTAGCCAGTCCGCCACGGCGGCTCCTCATTTCTTCTCTACTTTATGGCAATTAAATATAAGCGACTCCAGAAACGCAGAACTCTGTGATAAGTGCAGCAATTTAAGGGGCTGGTTCCTTTCCTCTAATTATTACATCCGATAGACCCAGTAAATTTGCGGGAAATTCGTTGTCCCCATCTAATCTGGGGAAGCACATCTAATTTGTGGCAGACATCTAATTTGTTTCGTATTAGATATTGTTTCAGCTCTGAGCTGAAGGGGGAATAAATGTTTCATTGTGTTTGTTACAACGAACAGACATTGGTCACTGTGCGTATGTGTGAGAATGTGATTTGTGGGTGTGGTTTGTGTGTATAATGTGTGTGATGTGTAAACATGTGTGATGTGTGTGTGTGTGTGTGTGTGTGTTAATTACCGTGTGTCTATTAGGTGTGTGCTTGATATGTTTATGTATGTTTGTTTAAGGTGTGTTATAAATATTGTGTGTATGTGCGTATGTAAAAAAAAAAGAGGGGGGGGGGTGTTACGCATAATGTGTTATCTGGTTTGCGTTTGATGTGTGTGTGATGCATGTGTGGGATTATTGTGTGTTTTCTATGTATGTGTTTATTATGTATGTACAGAAGTAGAAAAGGAAGAATGATGATGATGATAATAATAAGAAGAACAAAAAGATGAAGAAGAAGAAGAATAAGACAACGAAAAAGAAGAAGAAGAAAAAGACGAAGAAGAGGAAGAAGAAAAATAAAGGAGAAGAAGAAGAAGAAGAAGAAGAAGAAGAAGAAGAAGAAGAAGAAGAAGAAGAAGAAGAAGAAGAAGAAGAAGAAGAAGAAGAAGAAGAAGAAGAAGAAGAAGAAGAAGAAGAAGAAGAAGAAGAAGAAGAAGAAGAAGAAGAAGAAGAAGAAGAAGAATAAAACGAAAAAGGAGAAAACGAAAAAGAAGAACAAGAAGAACAAGAAAAAGACGAAGAAGAAGAGCAAGAAGAAAAACAAAAAGAAGAATAAAGAAGAAGAAGAAGAAGAAAAAGAAGAAGAAGAAGAAGAAGAAGAAGAAGAAGAAGAAGAAGAAGAAGAAGAAGAAGAAGAAGAAGAAGAAGAAGAAGAATAAGAAGAAGAAGAAGAAGAAGAAGGAGAAGAAGGAGGAGAAGAAAAAGAAAAAGTTTCCATACACTGATTGCTAGCATAGAGCACAGTAATGCGATTTTCATTTCCAGAATATTTTTGTCCAGAATATTTATAACCCGAAAAAAATCAGAAAAGCACACACAGATCCTCATGAAAGGAAAAAAAAAAAAAAGGATAAATGCATATCCTTGCTCTTCTCCATGCCATTGAAACAAAAAACATCAGAAAACACGAAGAAAATACGCCCTTGCTGTCTCCATTCACCAAATGCCTGCACCGTGACGTGAAAGTAGATTCCCTAATCATGGGCGTAGCGTAATCTGTGAGCTGGGGCATAAAGTGTCCTTGTTGACTTCAGTGGAGTTCTGATCTTGTAAGAGGCCTTTGAAACATGATCGCGATCATCATCATCTTTATCATCACCGTTATCATTATCTTGATTATCGTCATCATCAACAATATCATCATCATCATTAAAAATATGTTGTCACTGAGGAATGGTGTTCTTTCCACCAAACAACATATAGGCTATCATGCAGCAATAGCAACTGTTCTTTATTGATGTCTATCTAGACACTACTATCATGTGTTATCCTGACTGTTAACTTACCTCCTCAAAGCTGGCCGTAGTTACTGTGTTGGTTGTTCATCGGTTTTTCATCAAACTCTTCGCTTGCTGCTGAAGATGGGGACTGAGCACTTATGGGAGTGTCCCGATTGCTGTGATGTCGATATTTAATTCAACGGTATTCAGCAGTCTCATGTCTTGTTTGAATCCATGGCATCCAGACCGGCATGGCGCCGTAATAACTCCTGCTACTCCAGGGATCCAACACCTTCTTGGCACCTAGGGCAGGGATCCAACACCTTCTTGGCACCTAGGGCATATCCCTTAGCTCACCTCTGCTTGCTCTCGGGTCCTGTCTCTCTGCTCATCAACTGTTTATTTACTAACTTATGTAACAATAACATGCAAGGCGACAGGTAATTAACGTTTCTAGTAAGTTTTAGGTGTTTGTGAACGTCCCACAAATATTTGGTCTTCCGTAGTCATCAGGGAAGTCGCCGTGGCCGAACGGCTAGACGCTCGCCGCGGATCGGAAGGTCGTGGGTTCGCTCCCTGGCGGAGATGACTTTTTTCAAAAATGACCTTGGCTCCCTGGTCGACCCAGCCTTGAGTGGGTACAGGGTGCAGTCCCGGGAAAGTGAAGGCGGCCGGCGTGATACTGAGGTATCCTTTAACCTTACTTTTACTAGTCATCAGGTAAGTAATATCGTGCCTTCCGTATCTCAAAGTGCTAACTGATCAACTAGGAGCCATTGAAGAGTTCATTTAGTTGAAACTGGACACTGCCTCGTACAGAACTACTCCGCAATTTGCAATCTAGATATCAAACTTTCAAACTGACCAGTGTGGGACATGATGCATGGACTCACTCAAGAGAGTGTAGAATCATTTCTTTTTAAACTGAGGGGCAAAGGGGGGTGGGGGGGGGGGAGTTGTGGTGAGATGGGGGAGGTAAAGTTAAACTGATGTGCTTGGGAGGTCGCGTTTTCTGGTAAAGATATTATGACCACCTTACTCTCTGTGACGGTTGGTATCAGAGTATTCTACTCAAATGGCCGAACCATTTCAACTATTGCATTTTAATTATCAGCCTTGTAGCAAAATAATTTTGTCACATCAACATTATCATAATATTAATATCATCATCATCAACAATGATGCTTGTTTGTTTACTTTTATAGTCGTCCTTTTGTGGTGAGAGAAAGAGAGAGAGAGAGAGTGAGATAAAGAGTGAGACAGAGACCGAGAGAGAGCGAGAGAGAGAGAGAGTGAGACATAGAGCCAGAGATAGAGTGCGAGAGAGAAAGCGAGAGAGAGAGAGAGAGAGAGCGAGAAGAGAGTGAGAGAAAGAGTGCAAGAGAGAGCGAGAGAGAAATAGAGCGAGAGAGAAAGAGAGAGCGAGCGAGAGAGAGAGAGATAGAGAGAGAGAGAGCGAAAAAGAGAGCGAGAGAGAGCGAGAGAGAAAGCGAGAGAGAGACAGAGAGAGAGAGAGAGAGCAAAATAGAGCGACAGATAGAGATAGAGAGAGAAAAAGAGAGCGAGAGAAAGAGAGAACGAGAGAGAGAGCGAGAGAGAGTGAGAGAGAGAGAGCGAGAGAGAGAGAGAGAGAGAGAGAGCGAGAGAGAGAGCGAGAGAGAGAGAGCGAGAGAGAGAGAGCGCGAGAGAGAGAGATATAGAGAGAGCGAGATAGAGAGTGAGATATAGAGATCGAGAGAGAGAGCGAGAGATAGAACGAACGGACGAACTTTATTTTTAAAAGGTTACAAATTGGAGAGAGATCGAGATAGAGAGTTTGAGATAGAGAGCGAGAGAGAAAGCGAGAGATAGAGAGAGAGAGCGAGACAGAGAGTGAGAGATAGAGAGCGAGAGAGAGAGGGAGAGAGAGAGAAAGAGAGAGAGAGAGAGAGAGAGAGAGAGAGAGAGAGAGCGAGCGAGAGAGAAAACAGGGAACAAGAAGAGAAACAGAGATGCAGATAGAAGATTATAGAGAAACGCCGTGTCCCTACTTTTTGTGACCAGGCTGTCGAACTGAAAGATGAAAGACTCTCATGTAAGAATAACCCTGGATTACGTGGTCCACCTAATGTTAACAGTGACTGGTTCTGCTAACCAGAAAACATGCCACAACAAACGAGGAAAAGGTCCTTAAAAAGCCATTTGTTGGCAGGCGAAAGAATCCCTTTGTTTTGTAAAGGACTTGCACAGGATGGGCACGTTCCTGATTTTGTCTGTGTGTCCAAATAAAAGCATCAGAAGACTTCGGCGGATTTCTCTGTTGTGTGGATTTGGATTGCCGAGAATTTGATTTGGAACGCTAGAGAGAATGGAAAAATGAGCCGTAGTAGTTTTCTTTTTCCTGCCCGGTGATCCCGAAAGGGGTCCGAAGGTTGTGACTTCAAGGGCATTGAGGGAGCGGTTTAAGATGGGAGGAATTTTAACTTAAAAATTTGATGGTTGAGAGAAATTTTGAGTTGTTGGAATGTTGGGGAACTGGAACGATTTAGGAAATTAAACTGGTGCAGCGAAACTTCAGGAAGGTGTCTCGCAATATTAATGGAGGCGAAAAAGGTTATATCCCTCCACCTAATTCTTCTCGCCCTCGTCTTTGTCCTCCTCCTAGTCATCACTATCATCGCAACTAATTACATAATCCTCCTCGCATCATAGTGTCTGTTAGAAGACGTTAAATAAGTTAATATAGAATAAGGAATTAGAACTATGCGCTGGAATAAATCTGGGAGATAAGTGTGTCAACTGTAAAGACGAAGATAACAAAGGCTGACTCTTCTCTTGCTGAAGTCTTCTACTGTTTCTCTTTATCATCATCCTTATCATCATCATAATCATCACTGTTCTCGTCATGAACTTTGCGTTTGTTATTCCCACGACCTCCTGTAGCTTTTTACACTGGCAGTCTCTGTTATTTTCAGGGCTTTGTTATAGCGATGCGCAGCAGCGATACATACATTTTGAGCCTTACTGTAATAGACACCTTCTGGTGAGTACTGACACCTTTGTCTTTAATTCTATGAAAAACAGCCCTAGTAGGTTGGTAGTTGTACCCCACCAGTAGGACATCACACAAGCGATAAACACCCGGTGCACACAAAGCGCCACCACGTGGAGGAGGATCACCAGTGGAGAGGTCCCAGAAACCCCTTTCAGCCGTGAGGCCACATTTATGGCCCGGCTATAATCAGGGCCCACCGCAAATGCCAGGGTGGGGCTTCAAAAACAAAAAAATTGCATCCTACATGGGGACGTCTATAATACTAACAGCCCTAGTGACTCTATCTATAGTTAGTTAATATAAATATCGGGAAAACTGGTGAACATACAATCCAGAATTATGCATACGTTAGAAATCCATACAGCAGTTGCCAGAGGCGCCAGAGCCAACAGTTGCCACCAGAAATGCAGTTTGTCGTTGATGGAAGTAGTCTGGCACGATAAGTTGACGAAAAAACGCGTAGAATTATTACCATTCGATACCACTGAATATGTTTATTATAGCGCCTCGCAGATCACTCTGCCAATCACTAAATTAAACCGGGACAAACAAACACCAACCAATTTCACTAAAACCCCGAAACACATAAACCACAACCTCACCGGTCTGTCCTTTTAAAACAACAGCTACACAATAAAACTCGCATATTCATGGACCCACATGGGGGTCTCGCTGTTTTGCAGCCAACCCCCCAGAACCGCACCCCATAATATAATACTGGAAGAACAATAACTACAGATAATGTAGTTCCAGCTCGTGTACAAATGCTCAATAGACCCTTGAAAACGTCCCGTATTACTATTTATTCCCCGGGAAAAGTAACGATAAAAAATGGCAGATAGGGCCGAACACTATTTCATGGGCCATATCAGTGGGACTGCACTGGGGTCGTCACAGTGATCAGAGCGTTGGGACTTCAGGAGTGAAAACATGGCCGTTGGTAATTGCATTGGTGCTTTTTAATAATGCAAGCATCACAGGCGGCACGCAATAGTTTTCTCACTAGGTAGCGGGTCGGGGCGACAATTTGAACATATCTATAATGGAGCGCTGGTCACTTAGTATTCGACGTTGCTATTCACAAAGTGAGGTGTGGGAGAATAGGGGAGATGGAAAGATATCGGAGGTGGGAGAATGTGTTGGAACGAGACCCTGTGAGATCCGTGAATGGATGGGTAAATACTCTTCTTCTTCTTCTCCTTTATCCTATCTCGTCCTCTATCCTCTACTTTCTTGTCGTTTTCTCTTTCTTTCTTTCTTTCTTTCTTTCTTTCTTTCTTTCTTTCTTTCTTTCTTTCTTTCTTTCTTTCTTTCTTTCTTTCTTTCTTTCTTTCTTTCTTTCTTTCTTTCTTTCTTTCTTTCTTTCTCTCTTTCTTTCTTTCTCTCTTTCTTTCTGGTTTTCTTCTCCGTCTCAGAGAAGAAGAAGAAGAAGACAAAGTAGTAGTAGCAGCAGATGCAGTAGTAGTAGCAATAGTAGTAGTAGTAGTAGTAGTAGTAGTAGTAGTAGTAGTAGTAGTAGTAGTAGTAGTAGTAGTAGTAGTAGTAGTAGTAGTAGTAGTAGTAGTAGTAGTAGTAGTAGTAGTAGTAATTGTAGCAGCAGCAGGAGTATAAAGAAGAAGAAGAAGAAGAAGAAGAAGAAGAAGAAGAAGAAGAAGAAGAAGAAGAAGAAGAAGAAGAAGAAGAAGAAAAAGAAGAAGAAGAAGAAGAAGAAGAAGAAGAAGAAGAAGAAGAAGAAGAAGAAGAAAAGAAAAAGAAGAAGAAGAAGAAGAAGAAGAAGAAGAAGAAGAGAAGAAGAAGAAGAAGAAGAAGAAGAAGAAAAAGAAAAGAAGAAGAAGAAGAAGAAGAAGAAGAAAAAGAAGAAGAAGAAGAAGAAGAAGAAGAAGAGAAGAAGAAAGAAGAAGAAGAAGAAGAAGAAGAAGAAGAAGAAGAAAGAAGAAGAAGAAGAAGAAGAAGAAGAAAAGAAGAAAAGAAGAAGAAGAAGAAGAAGAAGAAGAAGAAGAAGAAGAAGAAGAAGAAGAAGAAGAAGAAGAAGAAGAAGAAGAAGAAGAAGAAGAAGAAGAAGAAGAAGAAGAAGAAGAAGAATAGAAGAAGAAGAAGAAGCAGAAGAAGAAACTCTTTTCTAAACACACCATATCAAACATTCAGTACTACATTTTAAAAATAAAACACTGCCAAATCCGAGTACACCGCAAATCTAGGCGCCCTTGTTTTGATATTATAAATCAGTCCCTGCAACAGTTGTTGCGCCTAGGCTGCCCTCCTCTCAGGATGGCCAAGATAGTTCACAACAACCTGCAGCAATGATTCACAAATATTCCGTTAATCCACACTGAAACACAATGCTATCTCAAGTGCTTAATTCCAAACTTGTTGGCCGCTCTCCTACGCTTTATCAACTATTGTCAAATAATGTTATCGTGAGAGGTAAACATAGATTGGTACAGGCTTAGCAGGACTGAGTATAATGGGTGACGAACGTGGCTGCATAGCGGGAAATGGAAGAATCGAGTTTCACGGAGCGGAATAACGTTGGGATATAGCATTAGTAGAATTTAATATGAAGACGATATTTCACCACAACATTATAGCACTATCTATTAAAGTTTAACAAGCTGAGTTGAGCTGATTCAAGAACCGACATTATAACATTCGTGGCATTTCCATAAACGAGTCCTCCCCATCTTCAGCAGCCAGCGCAGAATTCCTATATCAATAGCGCCAGTTCTGATTAGCGCCATTCTGATTATATGTCCGCCTTGCCTTTCGTTTGAGCGTCGAGTATCGGCCAGATCCCCTCGTCACTCCCCGCTGCATCACTCTCACCAGACTGTGGTGGTCCATTTGCTCATCTGAACGGTGCACGTTCTCCTACAAGGCCCTAACCCCGTCTGCATTATCGTGCATCAATATTTCAACAAGTTATGCAGAGCCCTCGGGTCTCTCCGTCAATTCATTTCCCAACACACCGACATACACCGGAGAAAAGATCCAGACGATGAACCTCATCCGTGACTTGTGCACAGAGCATGCCTATCCTCGCCTTCTTCAGTATACGTATTGTCTCCTTCTTGGTGTCCACCGGCTGTAAACTCCAACGGAAAGTTCTGACTGCTTATCCATCTCTGGACTTTAGACTTGTTCCAGAATTTAAGTGGGGCGTGCTCATCCGTTCTATTGAAATGACTTATTTGTATGCAGACTGTTGGTTCTCTGCCTCTCAGGCAAATGCACTCTGCCTTTAAAGAATGCCCCAAAATAGTCGACTCGTTTCTCTAAAATGGGGCCCCGGAACCCACACGAGGAAGAGGCATGCTTTCTGAGTCAGTTTAACAAGGAGTAATAATATGAGGGATACAGTCAAAATACCAGCAGGAAAGCACTGTCACAGGTACGGTGTAGAAGTTTAAGCCATCAAGATAGCAGTAGAGAAACTACTAAATACGGGTTAAACTTTACAACCAGTGGTATTCTTGACAGATACAAAAGCGGTACTTCAGGCGCTTCAGTCTAGAAAATTACCAGGTATACGGACACTGCTCTCTGAACTAGGCAACTGGTGTAAGGTAGTTATGCAATGGATACCATCCCACTGTGAAGTTCCTGGAAACGAAAGAGCTGATAAACTAAGTGCAACTGAAGAACAACATGACGTACCAGCCTCTTATAAACAGAAGAAAAGAATAATCAAAACAATAAATTAAAAAAACCCCACCAAACTGGCACAAGACGATTACAATATAATGGACAGACCAGAGCAAGTTATTATCCAACGCCTTAGAACAGGACACAAACGACATCGCAGCCACATGTACACAAAATGTAAGATTGGGGAATCAGTCATGTGTACCTGTGGATCGGCACGTGGGACAAAGGGTCACTTCTTCCAGGACTGTCCCAGATTCAACGTTTCCAGACAAAACTTCTGGCCAAGAGAGACACTAGTGAAAGCCAAACTTTACCTTCCGCTAAATAAATTACAAAGGACAAAGATGTTCGTATTTGAGACAGCATTGTAGATATTGATAATTTATTTCAAGCGAACCAAAGAAGAAGAAGTTTACCAAGAATGAGATATTGCGCCAATAGATGGAAATAGACTCTATGTCCGTCTAACAGGCACTCCGTGAATGACGGATAATTAAGGGTTCTTTCATAAAAGTCAGAGTGCATCTGCTTGGGAGGCGAAGAACCCACTGTGTGCTCACAGGTAAGCCAGACATGTAAACGAATGTGCTCAAAAAACTCAAGTTCTGGAGAGAAACTTGAAATGGACGAACAAACACAACTTTCCACTAGAGTTCACAACCTGGAAACGGTAAGAATGGGAAGAACACGTGAACCAAACTAATGTTAGTCGAATTGTGTTTATTATTTTTGACAAGAATACAAAGGATATCATGAAATGGTTTCCGCCAGTTTTAGTAGACGTCCATGGAGTGTATGATAAATAATACAGTATTTATTGCCTTTTATGGCAGGTGTTTATTAGACTTTTAAAAGTAGTATCGAAGAAACTATTCGCATTTCAGTTTCATTTATTAAGTTTTGTGCTTTATTTTATGTTGATGTAACTCTGTAGTAACGTACCTGATGAGATACAGCGAAATATGCCTGGCAATAAATTGTGCAATGTATTGTTTGTATCGGCATTATTTAAATAAGTAGTTCCGTCAATTTGAATTTCATAATTAATAGCCAGCGTTATTGTATTACAATATCATATAGTGTGGTTATTTTACTGTTAAGACAGAATTCAGGATTGTTGCACAACAGTAACAAGTAGTCGAGTTCAAATGGCTTTGGAATGCCATTATCACCCATGCCAGTTGCCAAAGCGCACAATAATGATGACATAACAATCCGCGACAGATCATTGTGACCGCGTAAGCACACTTCCCAGGAGGATAAAATATTCAGAAGACAAATATTTTAAATACACCAAAACAAGTCAGAACATTTGAAGATTAAAATCAACCATCTCACCGGACTACATTTTAATTTTATTTTTGTCTTTTCGTCAGATACAATTACCCAGTCACATGACAGTATCCCTTTCAACATCCCATAATATTTCCAATCACCGAGGTCTTCTCCCAGCCACGGCCGACGATCAAGTCATTCCTTTATAATACTCCTTTATCCTCGTTCCGGCAAGTAGATCATTACCTGGAGGTTCCGCAACACTGACAGCCTCATGACTAGAAGACGCCCTGCGGCAAAACTACCAGCTCAGGGAGACGGTGTCAGTACATCGACAAGTGTCCTGCGGGCAGAAATGTAAATGCCATTAAAACATTTCAGTTAATACGTTTTTCTCGTCCGCTGAAGACACGTGAAAGAGAACGTCTGTGCGGATCCCAGAACACGGGATCCATGTCGTAAACTTAACAAGTCAAGCTTTGGGGCATGTTGCTTGTCCTAGTCTTGGCAAAATGACGTTTCAATTATCCAATCTAATGACGTTTCTTTCTTTCCAGTTTACTACAAACTGGGTGTTTGAAACAGTTTTCCTTTTATGTGAGGGATTAATTATACTTGTGACGTCAATGTATAATCAATCAATCAGAAGTCGTTTCTGCAGCGAAGATTGGATCGCATATAGAAGGGCAACATTTCAGACAGGCCTGTGTGCCTAATTTGTAGCTTCTTGCCATCTCTCACGCCATCCTTCCTCACGCCTGCTTATATCCTTTAACAAAAAGCTGCGAACAATAAGGTTTCCAAGCACCCTTTAGGAATGAGCACAAGAATCGACCCATTTCACTTCAATGAAGAGTTACATACAGGCTTTTACACCCAGCATGATTTCTCCTATAGTATCAACATGGGTTTTCTGAAGCCCTAGCCACTTTTATCTAATCAAGTCGTGAATCTGAAGTATACGCATGAGGACGGTTTTCTAACATCAGGTATACAAATTGAATTAGAACGTGAATATTCTCTGCAGACAAGTAATGAAAAGCTACAGAACAGCTCATTTAAGAGTTGATAGACAGCGTTTGTTTTATAAATGTATTTATGAAAAAATACATGCATACTGTGGCGTCCGTGGCTAAGGCGTTGCGAGTCCGACTCGTAAGCCAGCATACCGCGATCGAAACCCACTGCAGGCTGCGTGGATTTTAGTCGTGGTATGGGACGTCGCAGGTCGACCCAGCCTAAAATGGGTACCAGGATGGGCTGTCCTGGGAAAGTAAAGGCAGCCGGCGTAATGCTGACCACATTACCCACAGAGTGCTGATGGTCTGTAAAAATATGGGACGCTCTGCCCATATGCCCGATGAGCCGAAAGGCGTGAAAAGGGAACTTTACTTTTACTTACATGCATACTGATCCTTTAATCGTAGCATAAATACATGAATAATCATTGCAATAATATGACATAATAGGTACTCTCCCGTGTTCACGATAATTTGTGAACACTGTGTGACCCAACCAATTCATTCCAGAGCATTAACTGGCAATATGCGATAGAATGCATATTAATCTCCCGACGTAGATACAAGTAGACATGACATAATTGTAAATGCATATTCCGGTGTTCAACTCCTCATATTGACAGCGTACCAATGCAACAAACTCAAACTACTCTTTTGCAGATATTCGTGTCGTCTGCTGTCCTTGCTAAGGTCGCCATGTTTGTCACCCACTTCGCTTCCACTGTCAGAAATGGTACCTCATATTACGGCATTATTTTTCCACAGTTAAATACGTGAATATAAGTTATCTCACCTAGACAAGTTGCAACGTTAACAATGCAAGTGAAAGGCGTTTCTCTGCAGTCTGCAACTCTGACTTGCATGTCTGGCCATTTTCAGGTCTTCAACGGTCTCCGTGTGTTATGCTTCTACCTCTATTGTCTTTCTCCCACGTCCTGAGACTGGTCCTAGCTAGTTATAGTTTCCCAGAATTCTTTTGCGGCGTCCTGAACTATTACGCTGACTAGAGAATTCAATCAGTTTGGCGAGTCGGTCAAAATTAATTCACTGTTGTCTGTCGCCTAAGCTTAAGTTGTTTAGATTTCAAGTAACTTTGCCTACAATATTATGCGGTTCATGATTCTGGTGCCAATTCATCTCGGAGCGAATTATGGTGTTAGATCTGAAAGAAGAAGATAAAATTATCAATATTGTTATTGTGTACGGGCCAAATGAAGATGAGCGAGTTGATGTTAAAGAAGAATTCTTTGAACTGCTCCAAAAGACAATAGATGACTGTCACCATGAAATTATCCTCCTAGGAGATCTAAATGCCACAGTAGGAAATGATCACTCTAGATGGGGTGGAGTGATCGGGAGATATGGTGAAGATGTTTTGAATGATAATGGCAAGCGACTTCTCAGATTCTGCAGGGAACAGAACCTTGTCATTACAAACACAAAATTCCCCCACAAGCGTATACATGTATACACAAGATATGAACCTTCAAAGAATGAAAAATCCATCATTGACTACGCCATAGTTAGGAAAAGTTCATTCAAGTTTGTGAGAGATGCCAGAGTCATGAGAGGACCAGAGATTGGAAGTGACCACTATCTGGTCACAATAAAGAGAACAACTAAAAGAACTGCTCCAACAAGGCAACACCGACAACCATGCAAGAAACCAAGCAACCAAATAGGGATGAGGATTAAGGCATACATGCTAAGAGTGCCAGATATTAGGGCTAGATACCAGGAGCTTATATTGAAAGCAATAGGAACTGAAGAAGAACCATCAGAGGACACTGAAACCCTCTGGTGCTGATTCAAGAATATCCTCAAAGCAGCTGCAGTAGAAGCATGTGGTGACGTCCCAAGTGGAAGGCGGGGACATAGGCCACCTTAGTGGACAGAAGAAGTCAAACTGAAAATAGGAGAAAAGAAAAGGGCATGGAAGCAATACATGGCAGCCATGAACACAGCTAAAGAAATAGAGAAATATAAACAATATGTGGCACTCAGAACAGAGACCAAAAATATTGTGCTTAAAGCAAAACAGAAATCACGGGAAGAGTTTGGAAAAAAATTGGAAAAGAATGCAAGAGAAAATCAAAAACTGTTCTACAAGACCCTCAATAACACGAGGAAGGAGAAAGAGTGCCCACTGAAATTCATAAAAGACAAGGAAGGGGCTCTGCTTACTTCTACAGATAATATCATGGGCAGATGTAAAGAATACTTCTCAGAGCTCCTTGGCGTTGAGGAAAGTCATGACCCAGGAATAATGGACTTCACTGCTGAGAAGGAAATCATCCATGAGGATGATAACATCAGGATGGTAGAGTTGAAGGCAGCTATTGAGAAGATTAAGCTGGGAATAGCAGCAGGTCATGATGGTATAACACCAGAGATGGTCAAATATATGGGTGTCGCAGGTGAGCGCCTTCTACTGAAGGTTCTGCAGGCAACCTGGTGTAGTAAAACTAAACCAAAAGATTGGGAGATTGCCATCATTATACCTATATTTAAAAAAGGTGATAACAGACAATGTGAAAACCACAGAGGCATATCCCTCCTCAGCGTTTCTAGTAAAAGTTACTCTAGAATTCGCAAGCAGAGACTTAGAAGTCAGGTAGAACCACAGCTGGACGACGCCCAATGTGGCTTCATAGCAAACCGAAGTACTCAAGACCTTATCTTCACACCGAGACAGATGAGCGAAAAAACCCTTGAATATAAAAGTGAAATGCACCTATGTTTTTTGGATCTGGAAAAGGCATTTGACAAAGTACCATGGAACAAGCTCTGAGGCTGCTTGGCGGGGAAAAACATTCCAGCAACCCTGATCAGTGCAATACAGAGTTTCTACAAAAGCTGAAGAAAAAATGTAAGAACAGCAGACCAAACGTCAGAAGAATTTAAGACCACCAGCGGTGTTAGACAAGGTGATTTTCTCTCACCTTACCTCTTCATTTTTATGATGGATGATGTCATCAAAACCTGAAAGGAGAAGACAAAGAAGTACTCAGTAGGGTACTGGAAGATGAGACCAATCTGTATATCAGAGCTGGCATTCGCAGATGATGTGGCCCTGATAGCTAAATCAGAGGCACACCTTCAGTCCAACTTACTTGTCTGGAAGGAAGAGCTTGAAAAGAGAGGGATGACCATAAGTATCTCCAAAACTAAAACCATGGTGATCTCAAGAGAGGAGATGAAACACCAGATCATGATGGGGCAGTATGCATTGGAGCAGGTTCACCAGTTCAAATACCTTGGAGTTGTATTAGACCGAAATGGAGGCATTAAGACTGAGCTGGCTACACGAAAAGCAGCTGCTGGGAGACTCTTCCAGGCCATAAACCGAGGGTTTCTTAGCAATAGAGAAATTGGCAAGAGGACGAAAATGGCTGTTTACCGCTCTACCTGTGTACCAGTCCTGACCTATGGGTGTTAGTCATTGGCAATGACAACAGCTCACAGAAGCCAGCTGCAGGCCTCGGAAATGAGATATCTGAGAAAGGTGGTCCAAGTGACAAGAAGGGACAAAGTCCGCAATCAGACAATACGGCAAGATCTTGATACCCAGTCCTTACAAACCCGAATGGATCAGTCACAGTTACGATGGTTTGACATGTATGCAGAATGGGAGAAAATCGGCCACCATGGCAGGCATGGGAGGCTAAGAACCAGTGAACCAGACCTCCAGGACGACCTAGGGTGCTGGGAAGACAACATCCGACAGTCCCTAACTGACAGAGGACTGGAATGGAACAAAGCCAGAAAGAAACTGCTGATAGAGACGTCTGGCGATCTCTCTGGCAAACCTCTACACCCCAAGGTAGAAGAGGAGCGACTAAGTAAGTAAGTAAGATTCTGGTGCCTATTCAGAGGGAATTTCAAACCTGTCTTGTGACAATTCTAACTATGCTGACCTGGCTCCCGGATTAGATCCTTTTTCTAGGGTGACCGCGTACACATTTAAAGTCTTGACCAGTGTGAGTTCCCTCCTAGCGCAGCTCCACATGTTGTTCAGCAACTCTGCCTCGTAACGGTACCTTTTTATGTCTTTTGGTACCTTTTCAAAAAGTTTGGTACTCTTCTCCAAAAAAATTTCGGCAGCCCTGCACAATGGATCTTTTCTTCTCCATATGTTGCCAGCTTGTCTATTCTTAAGTCGGCGTCTATGGCTTAGGCGTTGTGAACGTGTTTCGTAATTCTGAAGTACCTGGTTGTATTCCAGCTGCAGGCGATCTGGCAGCAGGCCGCCTTGTGTTGATTTTGACAATTGTATCGACAGGTGACCGTTGAGGAGCGGTGGAAAACTTCTGAACGTAAAATTGCCTTGTAAAACCAGACAGCCAAAAAAATGCTTGGCTTTGTTCTGCAATGTTCTACGAAGGATATGCAGCTACATTTATACGTATTCCAGTTTTCTTCCTCTTATTTGTAAGTAAATAAAGTATTTTCTTCCTCTTATTTGTAAGTAAATAAAGTATTTTCTTCCTCTTATTTGTAAGTAAATAAAGTATTTTCTTCCTCTTATTTGTAAGTGAATAAAGTATTTTCTTCCTCTTATTTGTAAGTAAATAAAGTATTTTCTTCCTCTTATTTGTAAGTGAATAAAGTATTTTCTTCCTCTTATTTGTAAGTAAATAAAGTATTTTCTTCCTCTTATTTGTAAGTAAATAAAGTATTTTCTTCCTCTTATTTGTAACTAAATAAAGTATTTTCTTCCTCTTATTTGTAACTAAATAAAGTGTATCTTCAAAACGTCTGCGCATACACTTCTTATCAAAACGTACATATTCGCATTTTTAATCATTTGAAAGCTCTTATAATAGCTTCCTTGCGATAAGTTTGTTGTATTGTCCTAAAGTTCGTTATAAATCAATTTTTTGTACATTGTGAAATATGTTAAGCTTTTCTGCATGTAAGCAAACAACCAGTTTGCTATATTGAAAAACAAAACTGAATACAAAAGGCAAGATAAGCTTTCATTAAAACAAAAAAAAAAATACATACATGGAAAACTTGAGCTAGCAGTAAACTTAATATTTAATGTTAATATTTAATCTGAAAAAGTGAAAGGAAGTTAAATGTCGAGAGAATCAGCATTATTGCGTCCCGGTCTTATCCCATATGGCTTGGTCTCTCGCAGCAGAGGGGCTAGACGCATGCCGGGAGCGACGCACAAAGCACGACTTTCATAGCTCCAGCCACGATCCCAGCGGTCTGGGTAACATTTGATTCGTGAACTGAAAGACGTGGCTGTGAAACAATCCACGAACTTCAGAGAGCGAGGCAAACCGTTTAATCACTTCGCCAGGCATACTCAATTCTTCTACTTTTGCTTTCACGACTACTAAAGCTATTAATACTACTAATTACTACATCTACCATCACCATTGCCAAAACTACTAAGGCTGTTGCTGTTTTTGTTGCTGCTGCTGCTACTACTAGCTGCTGTTACTGCTACTGGTGTTGCTGCTGCTACTGCGGCTGCTACTACTGCTGCTGCTGCTACTACTACTTCTACTGCTACTTCTACAACAATAACAGCAATAACAACTACCACTGCTGCTGTGATTACTACTACTACTACTACTACTACTACTACTACTACTACTACTACTACTACTACTACTACTACTACTACTACTACTACTACTACTACTACTACTACTACTACTACTACTACTACTACTACTACTACTACTACTACTACTACTACTACTACTACTACTACTACCACCACTACAACTACTACTACTACTTCTACTACTACAATACTACTACTACTACTACTACTACTACTACTACTACTACTACTACTACTACTACTACTACTACTACTACTACTACTACTACTACTACTACCACTACCACTACTACTACTACTACTACTACTACTACTACTACTACTACTACTACTACTACTTCTACTATTATTACTACTACTAGTGCTACAGTTGCTGCTATTACCACTACTGCTACCACCAACACTACCACCTCTACAACCACCATCACTACTGTTCTGTTGCTGTTGCTCTTCCAGTGAAAGAAGATGATGCAAATAAATATTATTATGATGTTGAAGTGGACTAAGTTATTCACAGAAATAAATCGCTGAAACAGCATGAAATAATTTATTGTCTAGCGTTCATATGTATATAGAATAAAGGAGGAGAGATATGATGACGGTGAAACACACTCGAGCACCATAGCTGTCAAGTGTTCATCAACCCACGGCCCGCAGACTGGCAGCGGTCAGCGACAATTTCGTAGCTGGCAGTCAGCCACAAATGTCGTCCCAATTATGAAGCAGTAAGGGTAAAAATAAACGGAGAAAACCGATTGAATGTTGTGGCCGTGTTTCGTCCTAAAACATCCATACCTACGAAAATCAGATGTGATAATCCTTGAGCAGAGAGGATTTGATTTTAGCTCAAATTTTTAACTTTGTAGTATTTTATAATGCAGCATTTGTGGCGACATCGGTGGAAACAGAAGCAGAAAAGGAGGAGGAGAAAAAAGAAGAAGAAGAAGAAGAAGAAGAAGAAGAAGAAGAAGAAGAAGAAGAAGAAGAAGAAGGAGAAGGAGAAGGAAGAAGAAGAAGAAGAAGAAGAAGAAGAAGAAGAAGAAGAAGAAGAAGAAGAAGAAGAAGTAGAAGAAGAAGAAGAAGAAGAAGAAGAAGAAGAAGAAGAAGAAGAAGAAGAAGAAGAAGAAGAAGAAGAAGAAGAAGAGACAGGAGGAGACGGAGGAAGGGGAGAAAGAGGAGAAAGCAGAAGAGGCGAAGAAGGGACGAATTAGAACTCATGAGAACTAGATCATCTTTCAGTCATTTCTACAACACGCTAAAGAGCGAAAACGGAAGAAAATGAATCTCCTGCTGCTATTTGTGCTGCTGCTGTTGCTGCTGCTGCTGTTGCTGATGATGATGATGATGATCAACCACGTCAGATTTTGAACAGTACAAGTCGTTCGGTTGGAGGACGGTCATGTTTCCTCCCCCAATTTAAGATGTTTGATTGTCAACTGACTCCCTCCAAAAAAAAAAAAAAAAAAGTATAGTTTATAGACCAATGGCACTTGATAGATGATTTACCGCCTTTACTTCCCAGGGCTGTACCTGGTACCCATTTAAGGCTGGGTCGACCTAGGAGCCAAAGTCATTAAAAAAAAGGTCTGGCTCTGTCAGGATCTGAATCCAGATAAAATGTTGATGAGGAAAATTGTCATCACAACTGAACCGTAACAACGGGTGCGTTCTGGTAAATTAAAGAAACTCATTACATTACCCGCTGGAATCATTTGCGGGAAAGAGGTAAAATGTCACATATAATTAATTGTGACCCAAACGATGAGACATAAAATGTATCTTGCACAAGAACAATAGGAAGGTGGTGTGACTGAAGTTCATAAATGGATAAATAATGGTTGTTAGTTACTTTTGCTTTCTTTGTTTGTTTCTTTCTTTCTTGTTTCCTAAAGGAAGTTAGTTATTTTAGGGTCTGATGGTGGAATACATTGTGGAAAAGCTAGATAACTGGGCATTCACTTGGAAGACGCTAGTTTGAATCTTTGGCAGTGTAGCAGTAGTTTTATTTTCCTTCCAGCAGGGATAGGAATAAAAATGCATAACCTGCACAGTTCATGGCGACAGCATCAGCCGTGCGCCATAAAAACACCAGGATTCAGTCGTCATACAATATTTTTTTTTTTAAACGAGAAAAGGGGTTAAAAAATACAGTAAAACACAGGAAATGGAGGCGAAATTACAACAGCTTTCATAAGCTTGAGAAGAAGCAGCTTCACACACTGCTCACCAAGCAAGCTGAGAGATCTGCAGACCGACATCCAACGTTCAGAATGGCAGGTATCGCTTCAGAGTTTTCGGGTAGTTGGCGTCATTTTGATATTGTATCGGCATGTGCAGGTATTTTGGGAAATAAACGAGAAGACATAATGGCTGGTGCTGCATCAGTGGTTGATGAAAGGATTTTTGACAGCTAGTTGTGGTCAAGGCCCTCGAGGAACAAGTGAATACTGAGGAAGCGCTAAGAGATTACGGTCTGAAGAGAATGGTGCGGAGGAAAGTGCCCAACGGATCTAGCCAACATTTAAGTCTCAGAGGAAAGTGACCAACGGGTCTAGCCGACATTCAAGTCTCAAAGGTAAAGTGACCAACAGGTCTAGCCGACATTCAAGTCTCAGAGGAAAGTGACCAACAGGCTAAGCCGACAATCAAGCCTCAAAAGGAAAGTGATTAACAGGTTTAGCCGACATTCAAGTCTCAGAGGAAAGTGACCAACGGGTCTAGCCGACATTCAAGTCTCAGAGGAAAGTGACCAACGGGTCTAGCTGACATTCAAGTCTCAGAGGAAAGTGACGTAGGCTGGAGGTGTGACTTGTTCTATTTGCTCTGGTCAGATGAATTGACCAGGAGATCCTAGCGTGGGAATTTAAACAAGTGTTGTACAGTCACTGACTGACAGTGAATATACACCCACAGGGAGGAGCTGTGACATCCTTGAATGAGAATGGTTTTAGGGGTAATGTAGGCGGAGCTTATGAGGAGTTATAAAGGGGTGAACTCTAGGTCTGGTAAATGAGACTCTTGTCCAGCACATGCCATCTGCTGGGCTTAACCTAAGCTTGAGACAGAACTTTTGGCATTGTGGTTTCATTTTCCAGGTAAGAACGAAATTAGTTTCAAAACCTTTATTTTATTTATGATAGAGATCTAACTGTCTTTTTACTCAAGTGTGTGTCTTCATCACTTTGTAGTACTCATAGGCGGACATTTCTTCGTTCTCTTAGGGCACTGTCACATTGCTTTATATCCTCTTTGATAGTGTCATGAATGTTTTTCGTGCACATGTGTTTCAATTTTGTAAAACTTAAATGTTGATGTTACCATTGAAATTTAATGAACTATCATGTTTTTGAAATCACAAGCGTGAAGATAACTTTGGCAATCTTGTCACGTGTGGTTAATGTGAATCTGTATTACATACAGCTAACACACTGAAATGTGTTTAACTCTCGGGAGGCTAATGCGGAGATTGATCCCGGAGAGTAAATCCATGAGATTTCTTATTTGATTCGCCCCAGAAATATTGTTAGCATTCTGGGCGCGTCCATTGTTGCAAGCCTAGATTCCAGAACTGGTTCTCGCTGACTGATTGTCATTTTGAGTCTGTACGAGAGATGGCATCTGACGTAGAAGACTTGACTATCATTACAGGACTTGTGTAGAGGAAGGCAGTAAATGTAACGGGTGGAATGTGAGACATAAGCCCTTCCAAGTTGGACAGGAGTGAATGTGAACATGAGGGAGAGATGAAATGTTTTATTTAAATAAACATGCTTGATGTTATTATAATATACATGCTTAGTGTACACCTAGAGCAGATACTACAGATATGCGCTTGTTTCTTTATCACAGTTCCCACATTGGGCAGGGACTAGTAGGCATCCATTCTTTGCCCACAGTCTGCGTGTAACGACCTGCTTGAAAGCAGTGAGGACGACAAACTGGAAAAGAATAGGCAGGGTCTCAAGCCGAGAACTGTCAAAAGGTTGTTACTTTCCAATATATCATTTCATTACAACAGCATCTCAACTCTACTAGCCTAAACAAGTTCATTTTAATTTCGATTTATTCAAATAAATCATGGTGGATGTTGTTACAAAATAGTTGAGTAAATTGTGTACTTAGGTTCAAGTGTCTTTGTGCATATTAGTTTACTTCAGCTAACAAATATTTAAATCACTTGATGGGGGCTTTTAAGTAATGACAGGAGAGGAGAACAGTCGGAGGGGTTAACTGTGTATCTGGATTATATAACAGTGGGTTTATCCTTATATCTATCTATCCCTTCTCCTACTCCTGTGGATACAAGTGCAGCAACTTTCATTTCATGGAACGAGCCACTCGCTGTTTTCTTGGCTATCCAGGACTGTCTAGGATCAACATAGCTTAGATATTAGTCCAGTTTCTCACGTGGGTGGGCATTGTTAAGGTTCAAACCCACACCCTCACTATATCAGTGTATTTACCCACGTGGGCGCGCGACACTGTGGTCTTGTTTCTGTGTGCCAATTATGTTGGTTAAGACATGTCAGTAGCACCAAAACTAGTGGCGTGGGGCGGCATTCTAGCATTTAGTGAGGGCTGTTGGGGAAGGGGCGGACATGCACCAAACACAACCACACACACACAGAGATATGGAAATGCATGTATAGTTAGACAAAAACACACAAACACACACACACACACACACAGACAGAGATATAGACATTCATGTATAGTTACACACACAGACACACACACACACATGTATAGTTACACACACACGTATATAGACAAACATGTAGTTACACACACACACACGCACGCATATATATATATATATATATATATATATATATATATATATATATATATATATATATATAGACATACGTGTATAGTTACACACACATACACACACAGAAATAGACATATATGTACAATTACACACACATACATACACATATCTATTCAACGACATAAGATAAATTGACTTACATTTGATTTAACGAGACCAGAAGAGCAACTGACGTCAACGTAGTCTAAATTACACACAACTCTTTCAGGATTGATTGAATTCTCGCTGGTAAAAATGGGTCCGGGGTGGGGGGGGGGGGGGGGGGGGGGTGGGGAAGCACATATAATTAATCCCGTCCTAAATGGTGCGCCACAAAATATATCTTGCACAAGAACAATCGGGAAGTCAGTGAACTGTAAAGTTCATGAACTGATAAATAATTAAGTTCATGACCGTTGACTGATTTATCTCCTGTTATTCTCTTGGGTCTTTTGTGTAAATGTAAACGTTGGTGAGTTACATACCGAAAGAACATAAACCTAAGTAGTTATAAATCTATTACATATATATTTTTTTTTAAAATTGACATAAGGGTCTGTGATGGTATCATGTTGCAAGAAGACAGAGTGTAAAACAGAAACGAAAGTCAACGTGGGCTTCCTTTACATTAGTGAGAGACGCCGTGGTGTAGCGGATAGATCGGCCTGTGGATCGAAAGGTCGGCGGTTCGGGTCCTGACAGAACCGGACCTTCTTCAAAACAGACCTTATCTCACAGATCGAGACAGCCTAGAGTGGGTACCAGGTGCAGGCCCGGGAAGTAAAATGGGCTGGCGTGACCTACACATTTTTTGCGGCCCACTGGTTGAAGAACATTGCCTTACATGATGCTTTTTTCGATGTTCGATTTTACTAGGCAATTTTACTTTTAGTAGTTTGCCATAGCTTACTTAACTTTTGACTCTAGAAACCATAGTTAAAATCCAGGCCCGCTGATGGAGTCTAACCTCGTATCTTGGAATTATAACTAGTGTTCGCAACACCTAAGTTACAGACGCCAACTGATAAAATAGGAATAAATGAAGACAGTAGGAGTAGTGTTAGAAGATAGTTTTGCGGGGGGGGGGGGGGGGGGGGGGGTTTAAAAAGGGGGCTGGGGTGTCAGTAAATAAATAAATAAAAACAGAGAAATCTTTCTCTTTCCTTTATCCTTCCTCAGTCGTCTTTTCTTCTTCATCTTTCTCCTCCTCCTATTTGCGTGCGTGCATGTGTGTGTGTGTATGTGTGTGTGTGTGTGTATGTGTGTGTGTGTGTGTGTGTTTAGCATTCTTGCCCTTATTTCCACCCCTTATTTTTCGCTCTCTCTCTCTCTCTCTCTCTCTCTCTCTCTCTCTCTCTCTCTCTCACACATATCTTCCTCGTTACCTCAGTAGTCTTTGTCTCAGTTTCATACCTGCCTTTATTCCGGACCCCTGAGTCCACGAAACATATATAAAAGAATATATGATATTTAGAATGCAGTTTTCCCCCCAGTTATAATACAGTGCAGACCTGATAAGGAGAACTTTTTGGGGACCCAATAAATGGTTCTTCTCATCCGAGATTTTTGTTATCCAGATAAGAGTGCAGACAAGAAACATTGTCGGTTGTTGGCTAGACTCGTTGGTCACTTTCCTCTGAGACTTGAATGTTGCCTAGACCTGTTGGCCACTTTCCTCTGAGACATGAATGTTGCCTAGACCCGTTGTTCACTTTCCTCTGAGACATGAATGTTGCCTAGACCCGTTGTTCACTTTCCTCTGAGACATGAATGTTGCCTAGACCCGTTTGTCACTTTCCTCTGAGACATGAATGTTGCCTAGACCCGTTTGTCACTTTCCTCTGAGACTTGAATGTTGGCTAGACGCGTCGGTAACACAATGCTCTTCACAACAGAAATTCGCAACTACCTTAAGCGGTCTATACTGTGTGTTTTATTATTTTTTATTATCAAAGGTTTTTCCCCCCAGTAAAACTGTTAAAAGTATGGGATTAGTGTCGGACCTTCGTTTAGACAAAAAAAAAAAAGTATGTGTGTGTGTGTGGTAGTGGGGGGGGGGGGGGGGGGGGTGGATCGGCATTCCTGGTCAAATGTGTACGACTAATGTCTTGTCACACGGCGTGTCACTGGGGACAAAAAGAGTTAACCAATCCATTACATGATCTGCTGGACACGGTTTTAGAGGTAAAGATAAAAAGTCGAGGATAATTAATTCACTATCTCTAATGGGTCGTCATGAAAATTGTAAGCTCATCGATAGAACACGGGTATGTTGATCACTGCGCGTCACGGCAGGGAGCTCCTGTTATCGGAACGGGTTATCTTTCTGTCATGATGCTGTCGGCTTGTGTGGTTGTGTGGGTTTACTAACACGTGCACGTGCACCCATGCGGACACACACAAGCATAGACACAGAAACGTAACTAGAGGTATGTACAGACGCATATGAACAGACCTGGATTCACAAGCATAGGTGAGCTTAGCAAAGTTACCCCCTCCCCCAACACACACACACACACACGCACGCACGCACGCACGCACGCACGCACGCACGCACACACACACACACACACACACACACACACCCCAGTCTCTCTCGTTTTCTTTATTAGTTACGTATCCTTTATAGGACGTTGCAGAACCAACCCAAGCCTTTTTTGGCTTTTGCGGTTTCTCTAGGCAGGTTTACGTCCAGTAGTTTGCCATTGCTTCTGGACGGTCAGCTTTTCGATACCAGTGTCGAAACCAACGCAAGGCCCGCAATTGGGATAGAACCCGGCACCCCGGCATTACGAGGTGCGTTCGCAACGCCTAAGCCACAGACGCTGACGTGTTGTTGAATAATACGTGTTAAAAGATGTAGAAATGTCGGGTCAGAGGAGCAGGAGCTCCCACACCGTTAAAACTAAAGTCTGTCTGTCTGTCTGTCTGTCTGTCTGTCTGTCTGTCTGTCTGTCTGTCTGTCTGTCTGTCTGTCTGTCTGTCTGTCTGTCTGTCTGTCTGTCTGTCTGTCTGTCTGTCTGTCTGTCTGTCTGTCTGTCTGTCTGTCTGTCTGTCTGTCTGTCTGTCTGTCTGTCTGTCTGTCTGTCACTTGTTGTTGTTTAATATTACTACTTACAAATATATGAAATCATGTCTCAGAAGAGGGAGGTCAGAAGAGGGATGTCTCTCATCTCTCTTACTCTCTCTTTCTCTGAAGAAAAGAGGAGAAAGAAGAAGACGGAAACCGGCTATGGCGTTCGATTAGGAAAAGTGTTTATGATAATGTCTAGACTTTATGGGAATTATTTGAAAAGCAAAGGCGATGAGGAGTGCCCAGAAAAATTGACTAGTACGCATTACGATAAAAAGACATTACACTGACAGTGTCTGCTTTTATTAGCATCATATGCGGTACCGATAAGTGAAAGCTCTCATGTTTTACCATCCCATGCGATCACCAGAATATGGGATCAGATCAGTGTTCTGGTCTCTTCTTACACATACGGTTAGGTCATCTGTTTTGAGACCAACTATTATTTTCTTATGGTATAATTTAACTAGCAATACACCAACATTTCTTAACACATCAACATTCTTTAGTACGCCATCATTCCTTAGTACACTAGCATTACTAAGTACAAGAAAAAAAATTTGTGCATCAACATTCCTTACTACACCAACATTCCTTAATACACCAGCATTCCTTAGTAAACCAACATTCCTTAGTACACAAACATTCTTTAGTACACCAACATTCCTTAGTACACCAACATTCCTTAGTACACCAACATTCCTTAGTACACCATCATTCCTTAGTACACAAACATTCCTTAGTACAATAACATTCCTTAGTACACCAACATTCCTTAGTACACCATCATTCCTTAGTAAACCAACATTCCTTAGTACACCAACATTCCTTAGTACACCAACATTCCTTAGTACACCAACATTCCTTAGTACACAAACATTCCTTAGTACACCAACATTCCTTAGTACACCAACATTCCTTAGTACACCATCATTCCTTAGTACACCAACATTCCTTAGTACACCAACATTCCTTAGTACACCAACATTCCTTAGTACACCAACATTCCTTAGTATACCAACATTCCTTTCCTTAATACACCAACATTCCTTAGTACACCAACATTCCTTTCCTTAGTATACTAACATTTCTTTCCTTAGTACACCAACATTCCTTATTACACCAACATTCCTTAGTACACCAACATTCCTTAGTACACCAACATTTATTTCCTTAGTACACTAACATTTCTTTCCTTAGTACACCAACATTCCTTTCCTTAGTACACCAACATTCCTTATTACACCAACATTCCTTATTACACCAACATTCCTTATTACACCAACATTCCTTAGTACACCAACATTCCTTAGTACACCAACATTTATTTCCTTAGTATACCGACATTCCTTTCCTTGGTACACCAACATTCCTTCGTCAACACTTACAGCGGGCATGATAAACTGTATGGTTCCTATTCTCAGCTTCTCATATGGACTACAATAACAGACAAGTGACGCTGGAGAATCAGGCAGATACGAATCAAAAATATGACAGGTAGAACGTAACATCGTCACCTGCCTCAGCCGCACTACATTATGACGTGTTTTCTCATAGCCGTTAAAGCATCTAGTTGATCTTCTAGTTGATACAGCCGCAATCAATGACGAGGCTCCGCATGCAACGCGCGTTTTAAAATGTAATTTGACGTTCTGATAATAGCTTTGTCAACAGAGGAAACAACACAGGATGATTGGTTGATTGTTCCCACCAATCAGATGTTACGGGATGTGATCAGGGAGATACTTGAGTTATTCGTGGCCTAATGAGGGAGAATTTATTGTTAGTCAGTTTGATCAGGTAGTTGATGTGTTGGTAACGTTTGTTGGTCTATTCTGGTTTATTTAGTATTAATTAATTGGGTATTGAAGGAGGCAGGAGAAAAAAAAAAGAAAGATTATGTCCTAATCTTTAGACAGAAAGACACACAAACATACACACTTCTAGATCGACACACACACAAACAGGGCAAGGGGGAGAGCAACAGGGAGAGACAAAATGATTTAAAAAAAGCATCATAGACAGAGAGTGAGGTAGAAGCAACATTGAAAAAAAGGAAAGGAGAAGAAAAGAAGAAGAAGAAGAAGAAGAAGAAGAAGAAGAAGAAGAAGAAGAAGAAGAAGAAGAAGAAGAAGAAGATGATGATGATGATGATGATGATGATAATGATGATGATGATGATGATGATGAAGAAGAAGAAGAAGAAGAAGATGAAAAAAAAGAGAAGAAGAAGAAGAAGAAGAAGAAGAAGAAGAAGAAGAAGAAGAAGAAGAAGAAGAAGAAGAAGAAGAAGATGAAGAAGATGATGATGATGATGATGATGGTGATGATGATGATGATGAAGAAGAAGAAGAAGAAAAAGAAGAAGAAGAAGAGAAGAAGAAGAAGAAGAAGAAGAAGAAGAAGAAGAAGAAGAAGAAGAAGAAGAAGAAGAAGAAGAAGAAGAAGATACAAATGTCACCATAACACTAAAAAGGTGCATATTATCTTCCCTTAAAAACCCATTAATATCGTCATTAGAGAGTTAATTATATACACTAATCCCCCCCCCCCTCCCGTACGTACAAATACTAAACCAATTGTTCCCTAACAGGTAATTAAAATAGTGTGTTTAATTTAGTGAGTATCTGGTTGTCACGACTGGGTTGACTTGTCACATGTTTCACCTGTGAACTCATCTTCTGCCTGGGATGTTTAGTCTAATCTGTACACAAACCGACCAGGTCAATCGTATCAATTATAGCAAGCCTGAGAGGGCACACGATTGAACAGACTGTATTTGTCCATTCGTTACACAAATAATTAACAAGTCACCAGCAACACCTTCCAGGGTGACCCAGCCCTAGTTGGGTACCAGATAATGTCCTGGGAAATAAAAGATGCCGGTGTGACGTTGACCACATCAGTGACCCAGTGCTGACAGATAAAGGGTCCTCTTGCACGCTCTTCAGGTGTATTGGCCACGAAGGCTAGACTAGGCTTTCTGTTTTACAGACCAATCAGCGCTCGGTGGGTGATGTGGTCAGCAGCATGCCGACCGCCTTTACCTCCCAGGACTGTACCTGGTACCCATTTAAGGCCTGGGTCGACCTGGGAGCCACGGTCATTTTTGACAAATTCAGACTCTTTTCGGATTTGAACTCATGGCCTTCTGATCAACTCAGTATATAAACTCATCATTCATTATACATAACATAAAATTGCTGTGTGAAAGAGAGGAGGGCAACCCTTCCTGCTAAATGTTGGCTCCATCTAAAAAAACAAGTTATTTGTTCATTCGTTGGCTCCCCAGGGAAACACGGTAACATATGTGGTCTAGCTGTGGAAGAATCTTGGTGGTTCAGGAACTAGTGCGCTTTCTTGTTAGGTTTGTGGTCTGGCCTTCAATTCACAGAGGGCAGGAGTATCTTTGAGGTCGTGGGTTCGAATCCTTATTGCAAAACTTTTTTAAAATTATGAATGGACTCGCGAACTGAGTAACAACTGGCAACACTGATGGAAATAGAGCAAGAGGAAGGCAAGGAGACACATACCTGGACGGTCTGGCCACATGGAAGTGGTGAGACGGAGACGTTGACCTGATCCGTGATTCTGGTGATCGTGTGAGATGGTGTTACATGACCACCCATGCTTATCGGCACCACATATGATGATGAGGAAATCAGTACGACACGGCATATGATGATGATGATGATGATGATGATATAGGACTTTCAGGTCAACAAAGCCTAAATTCGGTATAAAGCAATGTCACGGGAAGTAAAGGCGGCCGCTACTGTGGTGACCACATCCGCCACACAAGAACCGAAGTGTGTATACACTTAATGAGCGTCAGATGTTCAATATGCCTGCCATTGGTGTGAAAAAAGGACTTACACGCAGGGCCATCTAAAGCCATGAGCTCCGCTGGGCACTTGTCCGTGGGTCCGACTAGAATAGGAACCCCATGCTAACGTGTGAATGTAAAATGGCTTGTCATAAATAAAAATATATTTGACCTTTAAATTAATTCTATCGAATATCAAATTTTTGAAACTCACCAAATTACATATAGCAACTAGAGTAGAGAATATGAAAACAAAGTATGTGTCAAAAAATATGTTCATACGTCAGCTGGGGAATGGCGAGTTTGACAAAACGTGAATGATAACCCAGTTCACCATCACAAACAAGATAACTAACTTTATATTCGTTTTATATTATCAACCATGTGTTAACATTTCAATCCGCTGAGTGGTTGTCGTAGGGACCCCAGCACACTAGTTTGACCAGGGGCCCGTAATGCTGTTAAGACGCCCGTGCCTATAGGTTTTGTTATGACCATTACTATCCCCTTCTGTCGTTATGCGGCTTGGGGAGGAACAGTTTGCGATCCATTGCATGACGGGCAGTAATAGCTATTGTCATTACGTGTTGATGTAACAGTTTTTGTTAATAGCGCCTAAAATAGTCGTCAGACAGAGAGGGAACTGAGTGGTCTCTGGGCATTGCGACCGCTCCGAGTGCTGGAGGTTCTGGGTTGAGGCCCCGGTGAAGGCTGTGATTTTTTTCACGTTGACCTCCAATAATTACCCCTAATCTCTGTGTAGTAAGATCCGAGGCCCGCCTGTATCGTTACGCATGTAAACAATCCATTGGCTGTTGGAAATCGAAAAAAAGTAGCCCAACGGCGCTGCCTGGGCAAAATTTGTAGTTAAAAATCTACTCAAAGTATTTCAGGATCCTCGCCGGTGCTACGTAGTTCGTGCACTGCGCTGAGATTCTTTTGACTCAGTCTTAAGTTAGAAGTAGAACGGAGCACTTATGGGCTTACTACCTTTGTGCCATGATGTTGATCCGTTGTTTACATAAAAAAAAAAAAAAATAAAAATAAAAAAATAAAAAACCAGCGTAAAACTGGGACTCAAACTGTAATTTTTCAGCCCTAGGCGGGTCTCGAAACATCACGGACACGCCTACCCAAGAGAGTAGCAGTTCTATTTCAGTAGTTTGTATCTAAAATCTGGCCATGTCAAGTTGCTTATGATGTTCTCCAGATCTGGCACAAGTCTCTCCTGCATCACATCCGTCTACGTGTCCAACCTGGCCTACTAAAATGATGAGACTAGCGACCTACATCTGTATCCCAAATCCATTTCCGCCAGCACATGCGCATCTTCTTCGAAGGAATTTCCAATCACCTTCCTTTTCTATCCGGGATTGCAGTCTAAAGGTATGGCACCCAGTGATTTTTTTTTTTTTTTACTTTCTGTTCCTTCTTAGCGTTCACTGACTGTAAACTTCGGCGAAAAGTAATGGTTGTTCGACCACTTCTGGAGTTTAGCCCTGTACCCAAACCTGACTCTGCGTGCCCATCGGTTTTGCATATCTCTCTTACTTGAATGCAGAGTGTTGACTCTGGTTGGTTCAGGCAATATCCCTAACTTGTCACTTTTTAACCACATACTTGCTAGGGAGGCCGTGGGTCTATTTTTTTTCTTCCGAACTACAATGAACCCAGTAATTCAGAAAGCCACTTTTCCGAGGCCAACCCGGCAAGAAGAAATCCTAGAAACGCCGTTTAACAACACAAAACAGTTCAACTTGGACGTCGGACTGTTGAGAGTAACCTTATGTCATTCTTGGGTCGAGAATACACCTTCAATGGAGAGCCGCCACAAAGAAAACATGTGGGGGGGGGGTAGATTTTGGTGACCCTACGCATTACAATAGGTGGCTGCCTTAAGGCGCCTAAGGCTAGTTTGAGAGCGTGTAATAATAAATAAT
>CAJHNH020001456.1:87500-95000 GCA_905116865.2 Candidula unifasciata
CGGGAACATTTTTGGGTAAAGAAAATAGCTCGTTGCATAACTTAACAGCTCGTGGCAAACTGACATTTGTTGGGTATTTGCGGCTTTAGTCAGATGTGTGTCTCTGTGGCGTGGAGATTCGTGAATGCACTTAACAATTTCATGATCTCGGGGTACTAAGGTTCGATGTTTTAATTTTAAAATAACACTTTTTTTTTTTGCAATTTTCAAAAAGTACGAAAGTTGCACCGTAAAAATCTTTCCGGTTTTAATATTCCCAGAGACAACAGTGGGAGCCTGTAGGGAACCTTTATTGTTAAGATGGCGTAAGATTACATTTAAAATATGGCTTTGTGAGACAACTGTAGTTTCACTAGTTTAGAGTAATGAAAATGGCACCAATTTTTTTTTATCTAAATGTCAGATAAAAAGACGTTTTACCTAAATTTCAGATTAAAAAAAAACTTATAATCGGTTATTGTCTCTCAATATCAGGTTAATTGGTTAATGTTTTAGATACCAGAAGATAAGTCATTTAGTACAGCGGTGGTTTTCAGTTCTGAAGATAAAACCATGTTCTACTTTAGATTGCTTAATGTTTGATTTAAGCTAATAAAACATATCTGGCATTCAGTGTTTCGGTTAAGATTGAAAAGACATTTTTAATCGGTCTGTATTTTGGGTAAGAAAGAATAATCACTCTTATTTCGTCAGTGCTTCACATGCGTGGAAAAGTCACTTCGTAATGTTTTATGTGTTAGATAAGAAAGGAATAGTCACTTTTAGTTTGTAGTATTTCTGTTATTAGGGAAATTAATTTTTAACGGTTTCTATTTCAAATAAAAAGAAAGTGAAAAATTACTGTAAATTAGTTTCTCCGATTAAATAATCACACATTTATAAGGTGCAAAGTTAAGGTGTGTTTAAAAAAAAAAAGGAAAATTTCGGTTTAATAACGCTAAAAAAAAACTTGAACACATGTTTCATATTTATAACCGACCATGCCAGACATAAGAATAAAATGACAACGTTTAATCTTTTTCTCTTTGCATAAGAAAATAAACAACATTTGTTTATATCTGTCCGTTTTTTTAAACAATCATGTCAGACAAAAGAAAAGCCACAAATTAAATTGGCTAGTATTTCATATTCAATTTTTTTTTTTTACCTATGACGATGGTTTGTTTTTTCAGGCCTAATAAAAACCGCTGAGTGAATTGGATAATTTTGACTCTGCAAGAAAATCCAATTTAATTTGGGTAGTCTTGATCCCACAAAAAAAAAAAACACCATTTAAATTTTGGTAGCTTTGCCTCTACAAGAAAATCCACAATTTAAATTTGAGTAACTTTAACTGAATATTAAGAGAAGTTTCCGTGATTTCTGTGCAGTTTAGACAAAATCCAGGATTACTATGGACACGCATTCTGAGTGTTTCACGGATTTTATTCACTAAAGTAAGTCTCGCCACATTCTGTCGTATCTGTGTTCGTGTCATTCCAGTGGATATTTGTAAAGAAATGATCTTGTGTCCCAGGTCGCTGTTGGTGGCATCTGTCCTCATTTTCAAACAGTTTTATATTGTGCTGTACCAGTGGTCTCCGGTGTTGCGGAAGAGGGTGGGGAACGGGGGTGGGGAGGCGCCCTCTAGTGGCGTGAGGAAGTTTAAAAGGCGGGGGCGTGGGAGGGGGGGGGGGAGGCGTCAAGCAGTTTTGAAACTGAGTGCATTTTTTTAAAAAGAAAACAGCGCTGTTAGCTTGATGTGGAGAGTGGTATTTGTTGTGCGTTGTCCAATATCACAATATCAGACCTCACAGCTTTGGTATTTGCTGTTTCTTCACAGACTTGCAGTACAGTTTTGCAGTTTCTTCACAGTCTTGCAGTTTTTCCACAGTCTTGCAGTTTTTCCACAGTCATGCAGTCTCTACAGAAAGTCTTGCAGTTTCTTCACAAAGTCTTGCAGTTTATCCACAGTCATGAAGTTTCTTCACAGTCTTGCAGTTTCTTCACAAAGTCTTGCAGTTTCTCCACAGTCTTACAGTTTCTTCACAAAGTCATACAGGCTCTTCACAAAGTCTTGCATTTTCTCCACAGTCTTGCAGTTTCTTTACAAAGTCATACAGGCTCTTCACAAAGTCTTGCAGTTTATCCACAGTCTTACAGTATCATCACAAAGTCATACAGTCTCCTCACAAAGTCTTGCAGTTTCTCCACAGTCATGAAGTTTCTTCACAGTCTTGCAGTTTCTTCACAAAGTCTTGCAGTTTCTCCACAGTCTTACAGTTTCTCCACAGACTTGCAGTTTCTTCACAAAGTCATACAGTCTATTCACAAAGTCTTGAAGTTTCTCCACAGTCTTGCAATTTCTTCAGTCTTGTAATTTTTTTTACAGTCTTGCAGTTTCTTCCCGAAAAATTGCAATTTCTGCTCAGAATCTTTTTCCCCACTCTCTTTAATATATTGCAGTTTCTGCTGTACGATATTGCAGTTTTTCTACTATAGAGGTTTGCAAATTATGTCCGTTTTGCAATGTTTGCAGAGATTTCTCGATTCCTCCCAGTTTCTGTTAGCTCAGATGTTTGCAGCGGCTGACAGAATTGTCGAACACCGAGTAGGCAAAAGTAAAAACGCCGTAAACTAACTGATGACGTCATACATCGCTAGAAGACTGTTCAAATATAAGAACATCAATTACTTTGTACATACAACGCCACTGATTGGTGCGTTAATTTGTGTGATATGTAATTAGCTATTTAGACCAAGGTTTAATGGAATGATCGTATTGCGAAACTAACATTATATCCAATGATAAATAAAAAAAAAAACTTCACAGAGAGGGAGACAAGTGTGTGTGTGTGTGTGTGTGTGTGTGTGTAAGAGAGAGAGAGAGAGAGAGAGCGAGAGAGAGAGAGAGAGAGAGAGAGAGAGAGAGAAGGGGAGGGAGGCTGGAAAAGCACTGGTGGTGCTGGTGGTGGGGTGGTAGTGTTGGTGGTGGTCGTAGTAGTAGTAGTAGTAGTAGTAGTAGTAGTAGTAGTAGTAGTAGTAGTAGTAGTAGTAGTAGTAGTAGTAGTAGTAGTAGTAGTAGTAGTAGTAGTAAGCTGAAAAGGAAGAAGAAGAAGAAGAAGAAGAAGAAGAGTGGGCAAACAAGAAAACTCCCCCCATTTTTGAAACGTATCCCTCGCCACCACCGCTGCAAAATTACCGTCAAAAATTGCACAACTCAGAAACTCGTAAAATCAAAAAGTGAAATTTATGTACTAATTCTAAAGCACAGTTATTGTCAAGGCTGAGCGAAAATAAACATTAAATTACAACGCTACCAACCTTAAACATAATCATCCATTTACTGAATAATTAAAGACCGCGACAACTAGAAAATATAAATTATTTACATACGAGCTGGTCACGAGAGTTATCCGCGTGCTGCGCAAACATTTAAAAATAAGTAGTACTATTAGTTCGGGAAAGTTCTGGAGATTCTAGAAAACAGCGTCACTTAGATTGTTGGATGTTGCCTCGTGAAGTGTGGAATTACGTTAGAATTACTCGATTTAAGTTCGAGAACACTGCCGAGGGCGGTTCGGCTTTGTGTGAACGTTTACATTCTTTCTGACTGTTTGAATTGAGAGAGTGTGTTATGTTTTAAGTGTGAGTACCCCCTGGTAATTGCTGGTGTGTGTTTACGTATTTTTCATTTGTGTTCTGTCACATGGGTTTTTGTTTTTGTAATTAACGTTCAGTGGGTATGCTGGGTTAGGTAGGGGGTGCATTCTTTTAGTTTAACATCAACAATTTATGTGCAATATTGAACAGTTGAAGGGACAAAAATCTTAAAGAAGGAATACAAGGGGAAAAAGAGAAAGGATGAACACAAGAAAAAGAAGTTGAAGTAGTTCCTTTAGTAGTAGAAGAAGGAGTTGTAGCAGCAATAGCAGTAGTGGTGGTGCGGGTAGTATTCAATGCTTTTTGTTTTAGCTGTATGGTGATACACGGTACTGGCACCTTTTTAAGGCATACTTTTTCAGCGGTACTGCAATAGATGATAAGTTAAAAGTTAATTGCGTATCTTTTACATGACATTGCGAAAACAACACCAGAATTGTTTGGCTGTTATGGTTTTTCCTAGGTAAATTTACATCCAGTAGTTTGCCATTGCTTTCTCGACTGTCGGCTTCTCGATACCACTGTCGAAGCCAACCCAAGGCCCGCAGCTGGGATCGAACCTCGGTACCCCGGCATTACAAATCGCGTTCGCAACGCCTTAGCCACAGATTATGAGTACCGGCACCATTTCTAGAAACTGTGTGGTGAGTCTTCTTCTTCCCCTACCTTCTATCCCCAGTGGAGCATGGGCCCTCAACCAGCTCCATTCAAGTCGTTCTCTCCTTCTATGTTGCAAGCAGCTCACCCCAAGTCCTCCAGTCTTTATTAACTTGAGCTCCCCTTTCCATGCGTTTTTGTTAGTCTACCTTTATTTATTTGTCGTTGTGGGTTCCAGTGCAAAGACATTCTATTATGTTCTCGTGTTTTCTCAGCATGTGTCCTATCCAACGTCAGCATGTTTTCTACACCTCTTGGTCCACTGGAACTTGTTTAGCTATCTGCCAAAGCTCAACATTGTGGATTCCATCATTCTATTTAAATCCCAGGCACCAGTTAATAATGAATGTTTGTAGTTTATTAGTAATTGGTTTAATTGTTCCCGTCTATCCGCACCACGTAGCAGTACTGATTTGGCATTAGAATTAACAGTTTTAAGTTTAGCATTAATTGTAATTTCTTTTGACCTCGACAAATGTTCTAGTATTTTAATATCTCTAAACGCCCCCCCCCCCCGTGCCCATACACACATCTTTGTCTACACTACTGCCCAAACAGATGTATGACTCCATATCTTAGAGTGGGATAGCATTACGAGAAACCAAGTTACTATTTGCCATGTTTTTTTTTTTCACTATCTTTGTCTTTCCCGCTGGATTTTTAGACCTAGTTGTGATCACACATCAGGTACTTTTAATTTATCTTGCATCTGACTTCGTGAGTTGGATAGAATAGAAATATCACTAGCCAAGTCCGAATCCCCCTAAAGCTGTTTTGTAGATGTCCACTGAACTCCATCCGTGACGTTAGCTATCGCTGTTACATGAACTTAACGAGGACGCTTTCTCTACACCTAACCAGTAACAGCAAAGAGTAATTTAGGCAGACAATGTGCATCAATGATTTATTGAGAGAACTGAACTTAAAAAAGATACCAGGTTATCTCAACAAGGACTAATACAATTTTTTTTTGGGGAGGAACCCGGATCATCAAGCCCCTCAGTGCCATATTTGAAGACGATAAATGCTTTCATTAGAAATCACTTGTGTATGTCAGTGGCGAAAACTGATCAATTCTTATGTGTAAGCGTTAGCAGGTAGTCACAACGCCAAAGAGGGTGTCACGTGTTGCTTCCCTACACACAGCTAGCATCATAGTAAAGTACTAGTAACTAGTAGCTTTCACACCTTACAGTTTCTGCATGTGTGGCATAAGCATGCAGCGAGCGTTTTTTTTTTTTTCCCGCCATGTTCGAGAGGGAAATCGAGTGAAGTATTTGTAATAAATAGAAAAGAGCAATAATAAATAGACAAATGATGCATTTTTCTTTGGCACTGAAATTGTAAGCAGCGATTACAGTTTTTACATACAGGCTGCCTAGTCACTGGTGTATGTGTCAAGTTAGTTGCGTATCCTTTACAGGGCGTTGCAGAACCAATCCCATTATTGTTGGGTGTTGTGGTTTTTATAGGCAAATTATACGTTCAGTAGTTTGCCTTTGCATACTTAATGTTCGGCTCTAGGTACCACTGTTGAAACCAACGCCAGACCGTCTGCCACTCAGTCGCCTGAAGCTGGCATCGAACCTGGTACCCCGGCATTACGAATCGCGTTCCAAACGACTAAGCCACATACGCCGAAAGTATGTGTAATACAGACACACATGAACCCTCGCAAGGGCTTCAGAGTTCGTGCACCGAGCTAACATTCTCGTCGTATGATCTACAGTACAATAACAATACGCTTATGGAGATGTCCTAGGAAGCTGAGCCTACGCAAAGGAAACCAAACCGCACAAACCTAAGCAAGTCGAGAACACACCATACGACGCTGGTTGTGAAGTTTTCATGTTATTGGCTCGCTCAGCCATCGCCTCCGTTCATCTCTCATGAATTTTTCAAAGGTTTGTTAATAGGAACAGCCAGTTTCTGTGAGTGACACGAAAGCCAGATGGGAATCGCCACTAATTGTGCGTTATCCCCCCCCCCCTTTCACCTTCTTTCCATTCAACATAGAAGGAGTGTTTATTATTTTCTTTGTTTCTTTCTGCATCGATCCAAAGCAGCAATTGTAGTCACTGGGCTCTTATTCTGAAAACCTTGTCACAAATATTTAAATAGACGCTCTAAAAGTTGTCAATACAAGCATTACAGAGAGCTGAAGAGGCCACGATATCTATTTATTTATCACCGAAATGAAGAAATGTTCACTTGGAAAACCACGAGTGTATTACTTTCAAACAGTCTAAATAGACGGTACAAGTGGTAAATAGGGAGGTAAGAGTTTTATTTACTAATTGGCAAAAAATAAGACACACTATGTGTAGGTTAGTTTTCATGAAGGAGAGTTAATCATACAGCATACGTTGTTTGGGACAGTGCAAGTTAAAAAAAAAATGTAGAAAGATGTTAATACTAGACGCTTGCCTGCCAGCCCAAACATCTTGAGTTCGGATCAGCATCGAGTAGTATTCTGTTTCTTTGAAACTGACTTTGGCTCGCAGGCAGACTCAGCATACAATGGGAAAACTAGCCGTAACACAAGGTGTCACCGTCTTTTGAGGCAAGATGCAACAGAAGAAGAAGAAGAAGGAAGAGGAAGAAGAAGAAGAAGAAGAAAGAAGAAGAAGAAGAAGAAGAACAAGAACAAGAACAAGAAGAAGAAGAAGAAGAAGAAGAAGAAGAAGAAGAAGAAGAAAAAGAAGAAAAAGAAGAAGAAGAAGAAGAAGAAAAAGAAGAAGAAGAAGAAGAAGAAGAACAAGAAGAACAAGAAGAACAAGAAGAACAAGAAGAACAAGAAAAAGAAGAACAAGAATAAGAAGAAGAAGAAGAAGAAGAAGAAGAAGAAGAAGAAGAAGAAGAAGAAGAAGAAGAAGAAGAAGAAGAAGAAAAAGAAGAAGAAGAACAAGAAGAAGAAGAAGAAGAAGAAGAAGAAGAAGAAGAAGAAGAAGAAGAAGAAGAAGAAGAAGAAGAAGAAGAAGGAAGAGGAAGAAGAAGAAGAAGAAGAAAGAAGAAGAAGAAGAAGAAGAAGAAGAACAAGAACAAGAACAAGAAGAAGAAGAAGAAGAAGAAGAAGAAGAAGAAGAAGAAGAAAAAGAAGAAAAAGAAGAAGAAGAAGAAGAAGAAAAAGAAGAAGAAGAAGAAGAAGAAGAAGAAGAAGAACAAGAAGAACAAGAAGAACAAGAAGAACAAGAAAAAGAA
>CAJHNH020001456.1:97500-147500 GCA_905116865.2 Candidula unifasciata
CTGTCTCCCTTGTCACCTCTAACTGCCGCTAGCCTGCTGGCTTATTGATCACCTGAAAGGTGGCTCAGGTTGATAAAGGTCAACATGACAGGTGGACAAAAGGGCCCTGCCACAGTCGACACCGGCTCTTGAATGGCCGACCTGGCTGAAGCAGCATCAACTGTCACTTTGGGACTGACAGGGATTTAGTTCCCGTCTCTTCAGACAGCTTGTCACGGATTTGCAGTTTTAGGGGTTGAATAGTGCAGTGTGTTTCCTCAAGTACAAAAGGAAGGGAAAAAAATGTAGAGTTTGGTCCTGTGGTTTAATTACTTTTATATGCGTTTCACAATTTCTTGGTCCTCGACGTAACTGGGTTCGCTTCTAGTAGAGAACGTTAAAAAAAAACTTTTTAAAACAAAAAAGGTGCATGGGTTCTAATTCGCCTAGGGGACTTAATATCCAACACAGTTCCATCTGATATTTTAAAGTTATAATCATTACCGTTTATCTCTTTCTCTGGCTATTATTATAATCTTACAGTACATATACTCACATTGGAACCACAGAAAGAAGATTAGCGTAGCCCCTGTTCTAGGATGTCATGCAAATTCGTTCTCTATTTTTGGGGATTGGGTATCATTGTCTATCAGTTTCGCCATTTTAACAACAAACTCAATTAATATTGTCACTGTGAAAACGTAGAATCGCCTCGCTTGATTGGATAATATCGTGTCTTTGATATATTGTCACGGCGCTGGTTAGATTGATTGTTGTGATGTCGGAAACAATGATGTGATCTCTCGTTGATAGTGACGTGAATGTTTTCGTGAAACAAAAGCGCTCGTGCAGGTTTTAGGGGTGATTGCATTGGAAAACGAGAGGCAGAAAAGTTTCAAATACGCTGTCGAGTTTAATTTAAGAGTCATAATGTGGTCGTTATAATCAGTGTCGTCATCGCATCATCCTCTTCCTCCTCATCATCATTGAGGTAATCATCATCATCGTCGTCTTCATTGTCATTATCAACAACATTATCGCTACGACCATAGTCATCATTTTCGTCATCATCATCAGTAGCAGCACCATCATCATTAAAACTTCAGAATCATCACCACAATCACTATTTCATAAAAAAACATCATCATCATCATCATCATTATCACTAGCAGTCTCAATATGATTATACGCCTATCAATTTTACAATCATTACCACCACAACCATTATAATTACCGCCATCATCATCATCGTCATCATCAACACCACTAATAATAAAGTCGTTATCAACAACAACTTCTTCAACACCACCATCATATAATACATTTCACAATCATCATCACCAGCACCATCGTCGTCATCATTATCATCATCAATGTAATCACATGCAGCATCATTTTGAATACGCCCACATCATTTTTATCATTACCATCACCACCACCACCATCACAGCCATTAACATGAGTTTCGCTCCACAACTACCACCACCATCATTATAAGATTCGTAAAGTTGATACTTTACACACCCAAGAGACCAGACACACTCCACATATGCTCACACGTCATACATACTTTACACTCTCCAGACATTACACACACTACACATACACCCACATATCATACATACATTACACATCAAGATATCAAACATTCACCGCATACACTCACACATCATACGTACTACACACGCCCAAGACACCAGAAACACTCAACATATACTCACACGTCATTGATATTTTACACTCTCCAGATATCACACACACTCCACATACACCCACACATCATACATACTTTACACACCCTAGAAATCACACACATTCCACATACACTGCACATCTAGCGCAACCCCTCTCCCCACCGCCAGGACACACACACACACACACACACACACACACACACACACACTACGCAGGCCAGACACCTATTATGCACACCAAGCATACTCCACACATCCAAATATTCAGCCCATTTGCTACATGTCCACACATTCCAAACACACGCCATATGACAACAACTAAATACAACCCACACACTTTAACAGCAGTGGCATATGTCAACAATAAAGCCAAACCAACACATTCCAACATCAGTGGCATATGTCAACAGTGAAGCACACCCCAAACATTCCACCAGCAGTAGCATATGACAACAACAAAGCACACCCCAGACATTCCAACATCAGTGGCACATGACAACAGCAAAGCACACCTCACAGACTCCAACAGCTTTGGCATATGACAACAACGAAGCACAACCAACACACTCCAACATCAGTGACATATGTCAACAATGAAGCACAACTGACACACTGCAACATCTGTGGAATATGACAGCGACGAAACACCCTACAGACTTTAACATCAGCCTATCAGAGTAACGACCCACACCTACGGCTGCTATAATGTGGGATCAATGCGACCGCTTCGATCAGCACTCGATACACAAGAAAAGACACCCCAGTGACTTGCAAATCATTAATACAATTTCATAGGGTGTTTGCACGAAACATATGTGTGTTGTGTGTGTGTGTGTGCGTGTGTGTGTGTGTGTGTGTATGTGTGTCCGTCTATGTGTTTGTTTATACGTCATCCAGTGTGGGTTCCATTGCCCCGTTATGGGGAAAAAACAAGAATACTGTTTCCTTCTTTGTTTTTACACTTTGGCTTTTTTTACTCAAGAATCGTCTGTGGCTTGGGCGTTGCCAATGCGCTTCGTAATAATGCCGGGGTGCCAGCTTCGATCCCAATTGTGGACCTTGCACCTTGTGTTAGTTTCTACATTAGTATCGAGAAGCCGACCATCCAGAAAGCAATGATAAACTACTATTTGTAATATTTGCCTAGAAAAAATACAATTGTGTAAAAAAAAAAAAGAGAAAGCTGAGGTTGGTTCTGCAATGTCCTGTAAAAGATACGCGACTAACCAACTAATTAACAAACTAACTAACCAACTAACCAAACAACTAACTAACTAGCTAAATAACTAACTATCTCCACCATCACTAACACCTTTCACTTACTTGGGAGCCATAATATAGGTTCATTTAATGAGGGGGAAAACTGTATCAAGAACGCCGCAATGACCACGAATGTTCATAGCGCACAAACCTGAATACTACCGATACTGTTCGTTAGCTGAAAACATGGCGCCAAAGGCATGTTTGTGCGTTCGTGGGCCGAGGCTGTGTACGCCGGTCGAGTTAAAATTAGTTAGGAAATTGAGTTCATGAGCGAGGCAGTTCCAAAAAGCCACCTGGGCTCCCCTTACCCATTCCCCCCCCCCCCCCGTCTTTCAACACCGAGTGCTGTAATGATGTTAGAGATCTGTATGAGGCGACCAGTGCTCTTAGTGTGACCTCCGAGCCGGACTGAGCATGAGTTGCTAATGAAATCCAACAATCTAATGACACTGAGACAGTGAGGGGAAGAAGCAGGGATGGTGCCTTGTCTCCCCGGTGGGTGTCAGTTGTTCTTTATGTCTTTCCGTCATACTTTCCTTCGTTCTGTCTGTATATGTCTGTCTGTCAGTCGGTCGGTCCATCCGTCTGTCTTCTCTTTGTCGTTCTTTCTTTCGTCAATCTACTGTAGTTCCTTTCTTTCTTTCTTTCTTTCTTTCTTTCTTTCTTTCTTTCTTTCTTTCTTTCTTTCTTTCTTTGGTGGTGCCTTGTCTTTCTTTCGGTTTCTTTCTTGTCTTTCCTTTGTTTCTTTCTGTCTTTCTTTTTTTCTTACTTTCTTTCTTTCTTTCTTTCTTTATTTCTTTCTTCTTTCAGTCTTTTTTTCTTTCTTTCTGTCTTTATTCTTTTTCTCGTTCTTTCTTTCTTTCTTTCTTTCTTTCTTTCTTTCTTTCTTTCTTTTTCTTTCTTATCTTTCTTTCTTTCTTTCTTTCTTTCTTTCTTTCTTTCTTTCTTTCTTTCTTTCCTTGCTTGCTTGCTTTCTATCTTTCTTTCTTTCTTTCTTTCTTTCTTTCTTTCTTTCTTTCTTTCTTTCTTTCTTTCTTTCTTTCTTTCTTTCTTTATTTATTTCAATTTTTGTTCTTTCTCTCGTCTATACTGTCTGTCTGTCTTTTCATTGTCTTTGTCGTTCTTTCTTTCATTAGTCTACTGTCTTTTCTTTCATTCTTTCTTCTTTCGTTTTCTTTGTTTGTTTGTTTGTTTCTTTCTTTCTTTCTTTCTTTTTTTTCCCAATTTCTTTTCCTTCTGTCATCAGTCTGCCGTCTTTCTTTCTGTCGTTCCTTCTTTCAGCCTTCGTTTTCTTTCATTTTTCTTCACATCCATCTGTCCTTTTCTCTGTTTCTGTTTTTCTGTCCGTGCCGACATAACAGCAACCATTTTCACGCAGTTACTGTATCGGGTGAATGGGGTGAGAATAATATTGATAGACGCCTGTCGGTACTTAATGGGTCATGTCGTCAACATCAAACACGCCGCCTTCACTTGACTGGACACATTTTAGTATCTATTTTAAGCTGCGTTTGCATTGCGATCCGAGGTTTCGTTAAATGAAACAAAATGCCCTAATTGTAGGCTCGAAGCCAGGTCCTGTGGCGTGGCAGACAAACGTGTAGTCATTGCGCTACAGCGACCCATAAACAATAAGAGAAAGAACCGCTGGGATCGAAATGGCACTCTTGTGTGCATATCCCACATCTAGGACACATTATCTCCACCACTCGTTCTGTACAACCAAAATTATCCCCATCAGTTCTTCCTTTCAAACCCCTTATTCATAATTACCTCCCATTGTTACTTCTCATTTATTATCTCCCCTTGGGTCTATTAAAATTATTTATAATTACCTCCCATTGTTAGATCCCATTTATTATCTCCCATTGTGTCTATTGAAACGTATTGTGTCTTATATCCTTCTTTCTGCTAACTCCACGAAGCTTCAAATACAGACAACGAACAACTTAGGTTGTGGATTTTTCCAAATTTCCCAATTTTAAAACAACACGACGTCAACAAATTAGATTTCACCTTGCCAACAAACCTCTGCCCATGGCAGAATCTAATCGAATTTCAAGCAGGGGCTACTCTTCGTGGGCTCACACAGACATTCAGTTTAATCATAGGCTGGGGTCTAGCGTCAGTTTCGTAGGTCTTCCGGTTATAGTTTTTCATAAGCGCCGACGCTTTGAGATGGCTTGGAGTGTCTTTGCTGAATCAATTCTGAGGTAGTATATTAGGTACAGAATCGGTGTTACCGCGAAGGAGGAGCGGCTGTTCGAACAGTTAAGATCGCTGGGCTTTCATTTGAGAGACCCAGCTTCGAATCCTCAGTGAGACTGGATTTTTTTTCTCTCCGGGGCAAATTAAATTCCTACCCTGCCTAGTCCGTGGCGAGAGCAGGAGCCACGCGGCCCTGAATTCTCAGGCGTAAAGACTTCCTGTGGTAATTACAGGCAGAAATGGCAGTTTTTGCAGTTACCAGCAAATCTAACCTGGACAACAAACGCCTGCAGAAGTCGGATGTGTTGACTGAAAGCTATGCTGTAAACTGGACAACAAACGCCTGCAAAAGTCGGATGTGTTGACTGAAATCTATGCTGTAAACTGGACAACAAACGCCTGCAGAAGTCGGATGTGTTGACTGAAAGCTATGCTGTAAACTGGACAACAAACGCCTGCAGAAGTCGGATGTGTTGACTGAAATCTATGCTGTAAACTGGACAACAAACGCCTGCAGAAGTCGGATGTGTTGACTGAAATCTATGCTGTAAACTGGACAACAAACGCCTGTAGAAGTCGGATGTGTTGACTGAAAACTATGCTGTAAACTGGACAACAAACGCCTGCAGAAGTCGGATGTGTTGACTGAAAGCTATGCTGTAAACTGGACACAGCGCATTTACACCTTCTGGTGAGGGCAGAAGAAGAATATTCGATGTTAGAGCGGGTCTGGAAGCGAGGAGCGGGAGATCGTTAAAGTGAAAGGATGAGAAAAGGAAGACAAAGAAGAAAAAGCAGAAAAAGAAATAAAAAAGAAAGAAAGAAAGAAAGAAAGAAAGAAAGAAAGAAAGAAAGAAAGAAAGAAAGAAAGAAAGAAAGAAAGAAAGAAAGAAAGAAAGAAAGAAAGAAAAAGAAAGAAAGAAAGAAAGAAAGAAAAAGAAAGAAAGAAAGAAAGAAAGAAAGAAAGAAAGAAAGAAAGAAAGAAAGAAAGAAAGAAAGAAAGAAAGAAAGAAAGAAAGAACAGAAAGAAAGAAAGACAGAAAGACAGAAAGACAAAAAGAAAGAAAGAGGGTGAGAAAGAGAGAGCGATGAGAAAAGAGATAACACAATGCGGAAGGGAGATTACGGAAAACAAGGAGGCAGTGGAGGAAGAGGTAGGAATAACCTGTGGCAGAGGTATCAAATAGACTTGAAGAAAGTGTAAGACAACCTTAAAGGGTTACCGGTGAGTTAGAAAACAACAAAGAAACTAAAAAATGGGAATGAAGGAACATAGAAATAAAGTAAAGCAAAAACCAAAACACAAAGGACAGAAAGAAACAAAGACAGGCAGAAAGAAATAACGATAAGAAAAGAGATGCAAATGACAAAAGGAGATAAATAAAAACACATAACGAAAGACTGGGGGGGGGGGGGGGTAGGGGGGGGGTAAGAAAGAAGAATAAGAAAACATAAAAAAAAGGAAAATAATAATAAGAAGAAGAGGAACAAGAAGTAGTGTCAACAGCAGTATCACAAGAATCCTACACTGGCACCAGCACCCCTCCCCCACCCCTCCCCCCAATTCCCTCCCCCCACATACACACACACACATACAGTCGCACGCACGCACGCGCACACACACACTCTCGCACACACACACACACACGTACACGAGAGAAACCATAAAAATGCAGCCCGAGAAAAGTTATGCTCAACGCCAACATCGATCAACATCCTTGTGGTTTCTTTGCCCAAGTCTGCTCCCACAATCAGACCTAACGAACCATTTTCTCTAAATGAGAATCACCATAATATTAACAAGACCCTATCTTCAAGGCGACTTGTTTGCAACGGCCTGGAAGAAAAATATGTTGAGTTGTCCATAAACACATCAAATAGCCCCTGAGCTTCGATTCGGTGTAATGAACAAGCGCCTAAATAAACAGGCGGTACTTTGTGAGGGGGTTTTCTTGTGCGAGTCTGATCTGCACGTGAAGCTATAATTAGCTGGTAATGTATTCCATTGGTTGTTTATTCGGGGCATTCATTGGATGATGACAGTTTGATGTGATCACGTGTTCTGGGTAATGATAATAAATCTTCTTCTTCTTCTTCTTCTTCTTCTTCGTACACCGGCTGCAAGCTTCGCTGAAAAGTCCTGGTTGTTCGCCCATCTGGTTTAGTGCCAGGGTCTGAGGTTTTGTGTCTGATATCTGGGGTGACCATGTGGCAGTAGCTACAGAGCTGCTGCTGCTGCAGAGGAGGAGGAGAAGGAGGAAGAAGAAGAAGAAAAAGAATAAAAAGAAGAAGAAGAAGAAAAAGAAGAAGAAGGAGAAGAATAAGAAGAAGAAGCAGAAGTACAAGAAGAGGAGGAAGAAGACAAAGGAAGAAGCAGCAGAAAAAAAAGAAGAAGAAGAAGCAGAAGTAGAAGAAGGTTAGGAAGAAGTCATAGGAAGAAGAAGAAGAAACAGAAAAAGAAGTAGTAGTAGTAGTATAGTAGTAGTAGTAGTAGTAGTAGTAGTAGTAGTAGTAGTAGTAGTAGTAGTAGTAGTAGTAGCAGTAGTAGTAGTATAGTAGTAGTAGTAGTAGTAGTAGTCGTAGTAATAGTAGTAGTAGTAGTAGTAGTAGTAGTAGTAGTAGTAGTAGTAGTAGTAGTAGTAGTAGTAGTAGTAGTAGTAGTAGTAGTAGTAAAGAGACCTGCCCCCTACTAGACATGTCATAAAAAGCGCGAACTATTAGGGGTTTGCTGAAATCGGATGCTTTGGGAAAGGTATAGATATCACAGCCTCCATTTAAACCGCAACACAACGTGTCAGGGAGAAATGAACAAAACGAAGTGGAAGAAGATCCATTGCATACACTCATCTTCGTGAAAACAGCCCCTAGCTAATTAACTTAACGTCGACAAACATTACCAAACATAGATTACTACTAATTCATTTCATTTCAACTCCCTAATGTGTCAAGATTAAAATTTCTTTAAAACCTTTTGAAATTCTTACTGCTCCGGTATCGATCCGTCCAGAGAAGGCAAGGTCACAAGCCTTGTACTGATGGGGTATTGAATAGATGACATTACTGTCTCAGTAATCGATTCCTTCTGATTGGAACCAGCAGACGCATGACCGATAGCGGCAAATCAGCACACTTGTATTCATGCTTCGTGTAGATTCGAATATTAGACGGCTGTTGTAGTTCAAGGTTTTTTCAAGGTCGAGACTAGTTCGCTCACACATAAATGCAGCGATACATCGGCTGTCGAGTTAACCGGCTAACGAATTTTTCGGCGAACAAAAATCTGTTTCGTGTTTTTCAGCCTCAGGGTAACGAAGATAGATTCGGCTAAAACATGCTTTAGGTATGGACGCATTAACATAATACGGCCGCGTTGTGAGTTTCATTTTCGCACCATGTTTGCTTCGGCTGAAGAATAACTGAGCTAAATAATATTTGTCTTCTCAAGACGAGCTATCACTGTATCACGCACATACACTGATCTATTGTCGGCTTTGTGGCTAAGTCGATGCGAACGCTTCGTAATGCCGGGAATGCCGGGTTCGATCCCTGCTGCGGGCCATGCGTCCTTGCGTTTGTTTTGACAGTGGCATCAAGAAAGTCGATCGTCGAGAAAGCAATGGCAAACTACTGGACGTAAATTTGCCTAGAAAAACCACACAACAGCCAGGGGCTGTTTGGGTTGGTTCTGCAACGTCCTGTAACTGATCTATTCTGGTTTGTTTGCCTTGACCTCAAGTAGTCTGACTAGTCATGGCAGTAACCAAAACAATAACATGGCTGAAGATACAAACTTTCAACCGCTCATGCTTTCTCAATGACTCAATACATATGCTCAGGAAGATAGAGATGGGTTGGGTCCGTAAACTGTGGTTGATATCTCTTCTTATTTCTTGTTGGCATCTTTTCGTCTTTCCAGACGACAGTGTTGTATAATGCTATGGTGAGACATTGGGTTCACAGCTCCTGGTGACAACGACTGTGGCTAGCAAGACCTGCCGTGTTAAGAAATGTCTTCCACAGTTAGAGCATGTGATTTCAGGACCGCTGTTGTCACCACATACATTTAGTGTGTTTCTTTTTAGACGCTCAGCTTTAAGCATTTCTGCAATCTGTTTTTTTGTTTCCTTACTACTATTCTATTTCCAACCCCCACCCCCAACCACCACACGGTCTATGACATGCCCCCCCCCTCCAACCACCACACGGTCTATGACATGCCCCCAACCACCACACGGTCCATGGCATGCCCCCAACCACCACACGGTCTATGACATGCCCCCCCACCCCCTCCACCAACCACAACAGCGGCCATTGCAATTCCCCGCCTCCCAACCACAACACAGCAACATTTCTCCTGGATTTCTCCATCGTCCTCTGGGATACCTCTATAACTTGGTAACCTCAAACCATGAGCTAGTTCTGAGCTTCAAGCAGATTATGAGGAAAGAAAAGCCAAAGAAAATACATACCCACAAAGACATAAACCATGCTCGCACTGTGCTTCACCAACTTCAGCCGGATACCCCTGACCTTGGCTGTGATATTACTATGTTCTCTAATTCAATGCCAGCAGTACGGTCAAGTAGAGTTCCGCATTAAAGAGCAAATGCCTTCAGGAACCAACGTTGGAAGCATTCGGGAAAAAGCTAAAATCGTCGATAAGGTCAACAAAAACGAATTGTCCAACCTGAGTTTTAAATTTCTCAACCCTAACAATCTGCAACACACGGCATCTTTGTTCAGTATCAACAGTGATAATGGCGCTATTTACACAACCGCAATGATTGACAGAGAAAGTGTCTGTCAGTTTCAGAAGACTTGTAATGTGGAGTTTGAAGTCACCGTCACCTCGTCGGTGTCGAAATTCTTTGAAATTGTCAGCGTTCGAATCATCATTGAAGATATCAACGATAACACCCCTCGGTTTCCCAACGATGAAATCACCTTGTACATTTCTGAATCGGTCAATGTGAACAGCGAATTCCGAATCGCCGGCGCCACGGATAAAGACACGGATGAACAGAACTCGGTTCGGAAATATGAAATGAAATCTGACTACAGCGATATGTTTGAGTTGAAATCTGAGATGAAATTAGACGGAACTTGGGATTTGTCAATTGTGATTTTGAAACCCTTAGACCGGGAGAAACAGGGCCATTACCTGTTGTATATTATTGCCAAAGACAACGGGGTACCCCCTCGGGCCGGAAATGTGACGGTTCATATCAACGTCACAGACACAAACGATAATTCGCCCATGTTTACAGAGAATACTTACGAGGTTGCGGTTCCTGAACAGGCGGAGGTGAGTAAACAGAAGTATCTAGACCAGCGGTTCTTAACCTGTGGGTCACGACCCTTGTGTGGGTCGAATGACAAGAGTCGCTTAAGACCATCGGAAAACACATATTGATTGAAGTTATGAAGTAGCAACGAAAATATTTGTATGGGATGGGATCGCCACAACATGAGGTACTGTATTAAAGGGTCGCGGCTTTAGGAAGGGTGAGAACCACCGATCCGGACGTTATAGTTTAATATTCTCGTTTGCGTTCTGGAGTTCTATGATACACAAACATGAAAAATAACAAAAATACATATACCTCGTTCTGTACGACATAGTCGTTAATTAAATCATTGGGTCTTGCAGTGGAAACCACAAGAGCATAGAAATAAAGGGTGGCCAGAAACACAAAGAGAAGGCAGCTAGAGAGTGATGTTAAAAAAGATGGAGAGGACATGGTGTTAGCTGCATGCAATAGCGACGGATATAACGACTTAGCGTGATTTGGATGAGGGCCTATTCTCCATATAGGGATGGAAGACAGAAGAAGAAAAGCTGTTGTGTGAAATAATTCATGTCATCAATAGAAAAGGCTAACATAACAAGTGGGTTAGAGTGTGTTAACATAACAAGTGGGTTAAGGTGGGTTGACATAACAAGTGGGTTATGGTGGGTTAACATAACAAGTGGGTTAAGGTGGGTAACATAACAAGTGGGTTAGGGTGGGTTAACATAACAAGTGGGTTAGGGCGGGTTAACATAACAAGTGGGTTAGGGCGGGTTAAACATAACCACAAGACGGGGCATGCAGAGCTCATAAAAGCCTAACTTACTTGGTATTACAGAGAAACGCATAGTGCGTTGCTCAGTATTGAATGATTTAAGCCTTTAATATAACACAGAAATACACAAGAAACCTTCAGGCTAACGTTGATGAGAGAGGCCAAAGCTGCTAGACTGGATTCCATCCTTGATATTAAACTGATTGCACTGTATAGAACGGAATGGGGGGGGGGGATACTGCGAACCCCATGTGGCATACAGTGGCACAACAGGATAATGAATGCATGAATGAATGAATTAATGAATAAATCCCACATAAATGCAAAACCACACTTGCCAGCAGAGCCGGATTTAGACTGGATGAGGCACTAAGCTATATAAAGACACGAGGCTCCTACTGTTTTTAAATTACACCAACTAATCTGAGAAGGTCAGGTGCGTATCCTTTACAGGGCATTGCAGAACCAAACCCCAGCATTTTTTGGCTGTTGTGGTTATTCTAGGCAAGATCACGTCCAGTAGTTTTCCATTTCTTTCTAGACGGTCGGCTTCTCAATACCACTATCGAAACCATCGCCAAGCGCAAGGCCCGCAGCTGGGATCGAACCCAGCGATCCGGCATAACGAAGCGCATTCGCAACGCCTAAGCCACAGACTCTAATCTGAGAACATCCAAAAATGGTAAAAATATGGGGGTGACTGCAGTCAAGCTTATACAAGGAATTAATCTGAGAACAGTGTGAAATATATACTTTTTCAGCATTCCGAGCCCTTGAGTTTCATTGCTGCAGATATCACCCGTATCCACTCATCTCTCTGATTGACACCAAGTGTTTGTAGGTCTGTCTGGACAGTATCTTTCCAGTCTTCTTAGTCGGCCTCGTGATCTACGACCATTCAGCTCCTTTGTATTATTAATATCTACGCCTTTTAGTGAGCATACTTTGTATCCTTTCTCCATGCTTTGCTGGCGTGGAGGGTAATGAACAGGCAGACATATTGGCTGGATCTGCACCACTGGGTGGGTAATTGATACATGACAGGGCAGATGGGGTCAAGGTCCTTTGGAAACAAGCTACGGAATCAGTAGAAAAACAAAATTTTCTTGGCCTGAAGAGAATGAAGCGCCTGGGTGTAACTGGCGGGTTTGACCGGCTCACTATACTCAGAGGAAAGGCAGGACGGACATATAACCAGATTGTGACCGGTACCATCAGTATTGGAACTCTGCGCTGGCTGCTGAAGATGGGAATGCAACGATTGCTGTGATGTCAATTCTTGACTCAACTCCACTCAACTCAACGGCTTTTAAATATATGGATGAAGGAAGTATATTGTTGATCAATAACTGAGTGGGGCAATCCTCCTAGGGTAAGTGTAACTGGTGTCGTTGTAACGTTAACTGAGGGGATCCTCCTAGGGTAAGTGTGATTAGTGTCCTTGTAACGTTAACTGAGGGGATCCTCCTAGGGTAAGTGTGATTAGTGTCGTTGTAACGTTAACTGAGGGGATCCTCCTAGGGTAAGTGTGATTAGTGTCCTTGTAACGTTAACTGAGGGGATCCTCCTAGGGTAAGTCTGACAGGTGACATTGTTACGTTAACTGAGAGAATCCTTCTTGGCTAAGTCTGAATGGTGACGTTGTAACATGACTAAGAAATTCTCCTAGGGTAAGTCTGACGGGTGGCTTTGTAACGCTACCCGATTGAATCCTCCTAGGGTAAGGGTGACTGCGAATTCTCTTAGGGTAAGTAAGAAGTGTATCATTGTATTGTAACATTAACTGAGGGACTTCACATAGAGGGCAAGTTTGACGGGTGCCCTTGTAACATTAACTGATGGCATCCTCCTAGGGTAAGTCTGACAGGTGACATTGTTACGTTAGCTGAGAGAATCCTTCTTGGCTAAGTCTGAATGGTGACGTTGCAACTTTAATTGAGCGAATCCTCGTGTGATAAATGTGATTGGTATCGTTGAAACATTAACTGAAGGAACTCTCCAGAGGTAGGTTTGACGGGTGACGTTGTAACATTAACTGTGTGAACTCTCCAGAGGTAGGTTTGACGGGTGACGTTGTAACATTAACTGTGTGAACTCTCCAGAGGTAGGTTTGACGGGTGACCTTGTAACTTTAACTGTGTGAACTCTCCAGAGGTAGGTTAGACGGGTGACGTTGTAACATTACCTGTGTGAACTCTCCAGAGGTAGGTTTGACGGGTGACGTTGTAACATTCACTGTGTGAACTCTCCAGAGGTTGGTTTGACGGGTGACGTTGTAACATTAACTGTGTGAACTCTCCAGAGGTAGGTTTGACGGGTGACGTTGTAACATTAACTGTGTGAACTCTCCAGAGGTTGGTTTGACGGGTGACGTTGTAACATTAACTGTGTGAACTCTCCAGAGGTAGGTTTGACGGGTGACGTTGTAACATTCACTGTGTGAACTCTCCAGAGGTTGGTTTGACGGGTGACGTTGTAACATTAACTGTGTGAACTCTCCAGAGGTTGGTTTGACGGGTGACGTTGTAACATTCACTGTGTGAACTCTCCAGAGGTTGGTTTGACGGGTGGCGTTGTAACATTAACTGTGTGAACTCTCCAGAGGTAGGTTTGACAGGTGACGTTGTAACATTCACTGTGTGAACTCTCCAGAGGTTGGTTTGACGGGTGACGTTGTAACATTAACTGTGTGAACTCTCCAGAGGTAGGTTTGACGGGTGACGTTGTAGCATTAACTGTGTGAACTCTCCAGAGGTAGGTTTGACGGGTGACGTTGTAACATTAACTGTGTGAACTCTCCAGAGGTAGGTTTGACGGGTGACGTTTTAGCATTACCTGAAGGAACTCCCCTAGGGTAAGTCTGATAGTGTTACATGCCACTTTCTGCATCTCTCTTCTTTCTTTAATTTTCTCTCCGTCTTCTGTTTCCCATCTTCTCTCTCTCTCTCTCTCTCTCTCTCTCTCTCTCTCTCTCTCTCTCTCTCTCTCGTTTGTGTGTGTTTCTCTCGCTTCTCTCCCTCTTGCCACTTTAAGTATATCTCTCCTTTCTTGCATTTTATCTCTGCCTTCTGTCTGCCATCTCCTCTCTCTTTCTCTCGCCGTTCTGTGGTCACTGTGTCTCTCCTCACGCTCTCTCGCCTCTTGCTCTTCTTACTACCCCCGCCTCCTCTCTATTTCACCCTGTCTCGCGTCTTTGCCTCTTTACTCTCCTCTAACACTCTTCATTTCTCTCTAATCTCATTCCCACTGACTGAGTCTATGTCTGAATTTAGACTTTCTTTCTGTCTTCTTCCCGTTCACAGGCTGCAAACTTCGTCAGAAAGCTGTGGTTTGTCCACTTTTGGACTTTGGTCTTGTTTCAGAACTTGAGTTTTGCGTGTGCGTCCGTTTGACATATATGGCTTATTTGAACGCAGACAGTTGGTTCATTGCCTCTCAAGAAAATCGCCCCGACGTCGAAGGAAACACCATAATTAGTCATTATTCGTCTCCCTCACCCCCACCGCCCGCCCGCTCCACTGAATCTTTTTATTTCTCTCTCTAGTTCAATCTCCCTGTTCTCTCAACACACACACTATGTCTCTGCTCTCCCCACACACGTTCCACCTCGTCCTCCTCTCCCCCACACATGCTCTCTCTAGTTCTATTTCTTTCTCTCCCCCCTCTCCCACCTCTACTTCTGTTTGGCTGTAAGTCCCATGTGAATTGAAAGCTTTCTGCCCTACTTAGAACTTACATTAACGTCACGTCTGCTCATGTAATTACATGTTAAGTAATTATTGATAATTACATTCGAGCTTTACGTAACAACCAGACAGTGTCGGCTAGAATCATGACTGGGTGGTTGGTGCTACTGTAGTTACTGCACGCGTCTTTCAAGACTTGTTGACTGGCTATTTTTTATGGATCTTTGCCGGAGCTACAGAGTTCGTGTTTTGTGTGACTCTCTTGACAGACGGAGAGAGGTCAAGCTGTATGGGGTAAAATCCGGTGCAATAAAGTCGACCTTCTCACCTTTAACATTTAATCTTATGTCACAAACCAGTCACTACTCCTAGGGACGACCGGTTGGCGAAGGTGATAGAGCGCTTGGTTCTCACGCGGAAGACATGGATTTGATCCTCAGTAAGGGATGGCAATGTTTCTGTCGGAGCCAAAATAACAACCCTGACCTGCACAGTCCTAGCAAGGCGGATGGTGATAGTGCAGTTAGTTCCCTCGTCTCCCAATATGGTGAGTCTGGGATTGACCAGTCAGGTGTACAGACACATTATGTGTTTGTGTGGGAAAAGTCGCAACCCTGTTCAAAATATTCTAGGAGAGGGTCAATTATCCTTCAGAGACCTAAACCTCGTTTAAGTGCTTATTATTAAATGACTGAATGGCAAAATAATATAATAATATACAGTGAAACCTCAGAATATGAAGTTTTATCCCGTACCATGTCTGAGTTGTTAGGGGAAATAACTCCTATCCTGAAATTATTTCCCCCCATTTCAATTAATGCAAAGTAAAACTGGTTGCGTATCATTTAGTTCAGAGGTTCTCAACCTGTGGGTAGACATCCCTTTGTGGGTTATAAAGTAACAACGAAAATAATTATGTGGTTGGGGGTGGTCGCCAAAATGTGGGGAACTGTATTACAGGGTCGCGGCATTACGAAGGTTGAAAACCACTGCTTATCTGATGTTGGAGAACGAGCCACAGCATTTTTTGGCTGTTGTTGTTGTTGTTGTTGTTAGGATTTTTTAAAAGATAGATTTTCATCCAATAGTCAGAAATGTCGAATGAATGGTCGGCTCTCAAAACCACTATTAAAATTGACGCAAGACGGTCTGCTGCCAGATCGTCTGAAGCTGGGATCCAACCCGGCATTATGAAGCGCTTTCGCAACGCCTAACCCACAGACGGCGAATTAATGTAAATATTTTTAATTCGTTCCAGCCTTCCAAAAATCTGTCTACCATTCCGACTTGCAATGCGGCCTTAAATCGTGAATCTCGTTAGGCTAATTACTCTACCCCGCCCTAAAAATGGTAATTACGGACAGCAGAGGCAGTAACAATGCCCAGTTTTTCCCCTTTTTTCTAGGAAACAAAAGTGCCGGTACACACCGTATCACCAAAGGCAACTACCAACAGTCTGCATACAAATATTCGTATTTGTAAAATGGACGTACACGCAAAACTCAAGTTCTGGAACAAACTTAAAGTCCACAAGTTGACGAAGAACCAGAACTTTCCGCCGGAGTTTACAGCCTGCGAACGTTAAGAAGAAGAAGAAGAGAAGCCCCCCCCCCCCCCCCCCCCCCCCCCCCCCCCTCTTCTCCTAAAAAAAAAAAAAAAAAAAAACTCAAGTAGTCACTTTACAGTGTCTATTACAGTAACTTTAAGAAAAACTAAAATAATGCCTTTAAAAAAAAGAAGGTAACACTGCAGATAGAGAAGTCTGCCGACCCTTCTAGAAAACCTACATTCCAAGGTAGAAGAGGATCAACAAAGTAAGAATGTTAGCAAAGATGCCAGTACTGTGCACCCTTGCGTACCGCCAGAAAAAGAAAAAAAAAACTGTAGTCATACCTAAGTGTTCTCTTGGGAAGTAAATTCAAGCATACACTAACTTCATCCTGTCTGGGGCGTCTGCTCTGCCAGACCAGCTCAATGTTTGTCCGTCCGCGCATAGATTCACCCTTCCATTCCTAAGTATATCTAGGCATAAATCTGTTCACGTAAGCATTTATTCCCCTGTTTACACGTGTACAAGACAGACCGAAATAATCTTCCGTGCATGAGAAGCCACGTGGATTTCAAATAAAACTGAGATAGTCAAAGAAGAGTGTACTTCTTATTAATTATGTAATTAGAAATAATAAAAATATTAATAATATCAGTAATTATTATTTCTTGCGTTGCAAAGATATTCTTCAATTTCTTAATTTTGTTCCTGGTTTCCTCCTAATTATTATCTTCTTGTACTTGTTCTTGTTCTTGTTTTTCTTCTTCTTCTTCTTCTTCTTCTTCTTCTTCTTCTTCTTCTTCTTCTTCTTCTTCTTCTTCTTCTTCTTCTTCTTCTTCTTCTTCTTCTTATTATTATTATTATTATTATTATTATTATTGTTGTTATTTTTATTAATATTATTATTATTATTGTCTTTGTTGTCGATAAGATAATCATCCAGCCCTCTGTATTTTTTAAGGTAACTGACGTAGTAAATTCTCTTTGCTTTCATCATTTTTTGTATAAATGTGTCACCATATTCTTTATCTCTATTCTCCCATTTACTGTTGTTTCCATTTTCGAGCAGGCATCACAAGCAGTATTGATCTTGAGCATACTGGATATCGGCAACACCCCGCCTAGGATCTCCGTCAACGCGGTGCCAAACCCCGACGGCAACACCCTAACTATCTCGGAAGCGTCCCCCTTGGAGTTAGTGGTGGCCCATGTCCGTACCGACGACAGGGACACGGGACTCAACGGAATCGTCGACTGCTCCAGCGTTTCTCCCAAATTTAACGTGCGTCGATTTGAAGGCAGCGGATTTCTGGTCGAGTTAGCCCAACAGTTGGATCGAGAAGCCGAAGAAGAAATCAACGTTACGATTGTTTGTGAGGACAGAGGCACTCCAAAATTAGCGGCATATGGGTGGTTTCTGATCAAGCTACTGGACGCTAATGACAACCATCCAGTTTTTACAATGCAGATTTACCGAGCGAATCTAACAGAAAACAACCGGAAGGGGGATACTGTGCTAACTGTTAAAGCTTACGATAAAGACCTCGGAGATAACGCCAGGATTCGGTATTCTTTTTCCGTCGACGGAGATGAGCCCTCTTTTGTGATTGACAGTATCACAGGGGAGATCACGGCTGGTCAGGAGTTTGACAGAGAGACCATTTCTCAGGTGTCTTTTGTTGTTATGGCGGAAGATGGCGGGAAGAAGATCGGCAAGACGTCAGTTATCGTTGATATTATCGACCAGAATGATAACTCTCCGTATTTCAGTTCTTCGTTGGAGTTTCAAGTAGCCGAGAAGCTTCCGGCGGGGTCCAAAGTGGAAACTCTTGAGGCTAATGATCGTGATGAAGGTCCAAATGCAGAAGTCGTTTTTTTCATGCCTGATGAAGGTGTCGACTCTGAACATCCCGTTCCTTTCGTTGTGATATCAAACGGAATTATTCGAACTGCTAATATCTTAGATAAGGATAAGAAGGATTCGTACAGATTTCCCGTTATTGTGAAGGATAAGGGTAATCCTCCTCGATCCTCTTCTGCAACAGTGACGGTCCACGTGATTGATTCCAATGACCACAGTCCACAGTTTATATTTCCGTCACGGCTTAACAATACAGTGAGATTCCGGTCTGATACACCACCGGGTTCAGTAGTAGCTCGACTAATTGCCACCGACAATGACGTTGGTCGCAACGCGCGACTCAAATACAGCATAGTGGCTGGCAACCACGAGAAAGTTTTCGTGATCCCAGATCCCCACTCAGGTGAGATCAGGCTTACAAATGACACGGAAATACTTTACGGTCTACAGACTGGGGTATTTCACTTAAATGTCACGGTTCGGGATCAGGGAATCCCTGTTTTAGACGCCCAAGCGCTTCTTGTTATACAGATCGATTACGTCAGCGGTCGTGGAATGGGCCGGACGCGATCTGACGATGGGAGTTTAGCTTCAACGCTGGATGATGACGACATTAAATACATCGTTATTGCTGGTGTTATCGGTGGCATTACTGTTATCATTTCAGTTATTATCGTTACCATCATCTTACTAATGAGGAGGCCGGAGAGAAACGCGAGGACTTCTGGAGTAGCCGGCGTGCAAGAGCAAGGCGATGGGCGCCATTTTGAAAAGCAAATCTGGCAGAGCGTGCCTATAGATGACGTCACACCCACAGAAATGAGTGGGAAATCTTTCGGGAGCTTATCGCAAAAAGACGAGAGGGTTGGTGATGAGGGCGTTGTAGATCCTAAGACACACAATGGAGGTTTTGCTTCAAACTCCAACCACGACCACTTAGAACCTTACACCAGAAAACAATGCTCAGAAATCTTTCAAGGACAACCGCAACTTTATACCTTCAAAAAGGTAAGAAAAAAATCGATGTCTGTCTGTCTGTCTGTCTGTCTGTCTGTCTGTCTGTCTGTCTGTCTGTCTGTCTGTCTGTCTGTCTGTCTGTCTGTCTGTCTGTCTGTCTGTCTGTCTGTCTGTCTGTCTGTCTGTCTGTCTGTCTGTCTGTCTGTCTGTCTGTCTGTCTGTCTGTCTGTCTGTCTGTCTGTCTGTCTGTCTGTCTGTCTGTCTGTCTGTCTGTCTGTCTGTCTGTCTGTCTGCCTACCTGCCTGCCTGTCTGTCTGTCTGTCTGTCTGTCTGTCCACCCGCCTGCCTAGCCGGTCTGTCTGTTGTCTGTTTGTATTCAATACACCGGTGGTAAAGACTTTGGTCGAAACGGTCGGTTGTATATGTCAATATTTTTTCCATTCCTAATCACAGTCTGTGTTATATTTGGTTTTTCGAGAACTTCGTTAACACAGAATGAATAAATTTATATCACCTATTTCTAGGGCTGTACCGAATATTCGCTTCGTATTCGCTTCAGGGCGGAATAGTGGACCTGATAACTATTCGGTATTCGTCCGAATAGTTGCGGTCAGGCCGAACACGAATAGTAGTTACCTTACTCCCGTTTCTGCAAACACTGCGATGGACTGAACTAATTCTCTCATTAACACAATAGTAGCTGTTGCCAAAGTCTGTCGTAGCGGGGGAAACTGCGACCCAGTTGCGTGGTACAAACTGCATAAAATGCCAACCGCAGTGTGTGTGTGTGTGTGCGCGTGCGTGTGTGTGTGTAAGTGTTTGTGTGTGTGTGTGTGTGGGTGAGAGAGAGAGAGAGAGAGAGAAAGAGAGAGAGAGAGGGCCAGAGAGAGAAAGATAAATCATGCATTTTTCGTTCTTTCAGGGTGTCTTCGCCCAAATCAAATTTGAAGGTTTTGCTAACGAGAATATGAAGGTGCGTTTAAATTACATCGAACGAACGGCCGAGCGAACGATGGTTTTGAAAGAGGCGGAAGGATCACAGACATCAGAAGGAGACAGTCGTCATTTTTCAACCATGTTATGAGAAGAGGGGAAATGGAACATTTGGTGACCACTGAAAAGATCTGTGGAAGGAGGGATAGAGGAAGACAACGATAGAAGATTCTTTACAGTCTTGTTGCATGGCATGGAGGTGTGTCAGCACACGAACTAATACATGCTGCAGGAGATAGCAGATTGTGGAGAGGCATGATCGCCCACGCCAGTCGGCGCCTGATGATAATGATGATGCTATACTATTCGTATTCGTATTCGGCTGAATAGTTGGTCCCACTATTCGTATTCAGCCGAATAGTGAAAATCACTATTCGGTACAGCCCTACTTATTTCTTGTGTTTTAAACAGTCCAAATATAAGAAGTAGAATTATGTTTCGAGTATCCTGTCTGTGAAAATGGTCGCACAAGAGAATTCCGTGAGAAACCTGGCACATCCAAATATTTCCGCATCATCAAACCATTGATTTTACAAGCCAGATTTTTACGGAAAACTTATCAAGATGTCTCATTGTTCTGAATTTGTTTGTCCTTTCGTGACCATTTTTATAGATTGCAGGGCTGCATAATCAATGTTTTCGCTTCCCTGAGGCGATTTTTGTGCTAAATTTTTTTTCAAGTATTGCGGCAAAACCGCTAGATGACGTGCTAAAAGACTGTTATTTAGTTTCACGTCAGGTAAAATGTAGGCCAAACTTTGCGGCTGACAAATTTGTTTGGCCTGTATACATGAAAATCTCTGGTTTATAGAGTTATCAGAAGTATAAATTATTAGACTACGTGGTTTATTACACGAATACATGTACGCAAATATATATCTTTACAAACACACCCACACACATGCTTGCACGATAAATTGTAGTTTTGGTGGCGACCGTTGGTGTTGGCATCTTTAGCGGTTGCCTTATGCATTTACTGCCTGTACTTATTTATGGATGTTGCTAGGACTAATCGTTTGTTTACTAGTTTTTAAATGAGACAATAAAATGCATTGTGTGCGACTTTCCGTGCGGGTTCCGGTGTCCCATTGTAGGGAAAACAAGAATAGACCCACTGCCTACCCAAAAGCATGTCGTTAGAGTCAACTAATTGGGACTTCCTTCTGGCTGAGGGGCAAGGAACCAACAGTCTGCAGAAAATAAGTCACATCTGCAAAACTTACGTACACAAAACACTCAGGTTCCGAACAAGACTAATATCCAGAGATGGACGAACAACCAGACCTTGCCTGGGAGTTTACAACCGGTGAACGCGAAGTAGAAGAAGGTTCTGTATGATTGTAGCTGGCATAGAACTAGAACACTTATGTGGTGTCCTTTCAGCAGCGGAGTTTAAACCTCGACCAGCGACTATTGCACGCAGAGAGACGAATTCTAACAAACACACTCACACATACACGCTTGACACACACGTCCACACTTACATATAATGAAGCCCACGCATATATTTTCTCATATTTACACACATGCAGCGTCAGCGGAGACCGGGTCGCCCATTGGCTCGCCGGTAGACGACGTCGTCGTCGCCGGTCGGGGCAGTATTTGGGTCTGGTTGTTTTGATCGCATGATCACTGAAGAAGTCCTTTTTCAGAGCTCTTGGTGGCGTGCAGTAATAAAACATTTTATATGGTGCACATAACCTAGTCACAATTATAACCTAAAGCTTTCCCTTAGGGAATGCGGGTTAAAGGTTTTTTTTTTTTTTTGGCTAGCAAAGCACCTACCTACCTACCTACATACAACGCGGGTGGTTCTTGCTAGTCACACTCGCCATCGCCATAGGCCTCCCATAGCACAATGTAAACTCATCGTCTGGAAAGACAGAAAGATGCCCATATACTCCCATACATAAAATAACACAATCGAAAATATCCACAACGAGATTAAAAAAAAAAAAAATTTGTTTCGTATCCTTTACAGGACGTTGCAGAACCAACCCCAACATTTTGATGGCTGTTGTGGTTTTTCTAGGCAAATTTTACGTTCAGTAGTTTGCCATTGCCTACTGAACGGTCAGCTCTCAGTACCACTGCCGAAACCAACGCAAAACACACTGTGACGGAACCCAGCACCGCAGAATTACGAAGCGCGATCGCAACATTTAAGCAACAAACGCTGAACACATACAAACATACACCAATAACCAAATACCTCCACACCCACACACACACTTGTAACCCCTTCGCCCCCTCCCCCCCCCACTCAACACACACAGACCCCTATAGCCAAATTGAGACAGTACACCCCTAACACATATATACCAAGAGGTGCACATTTCACATACAATCACACCTATCCATGCCTAGAAACCAACATACACGCTTGTACACACACAGCTACATATACATATACATCTGCACGCACACAAACACGCATACACTCACACACACACACCCACACCCACAAATACACACACATATGCCCATGCAAATGAGATTTTAGGAGTCCCGTTTTCCATGTATTGCAGCCCTCATTTTAAATATGGGTTGATATATTTCAATTTATTTTGTTTATTTTAATATTTTTTGAGGGGTATCATTTGCAATTCAGCTCATTGCTTTTGTTTGTTGTTGTTGTTGTTTCAAGAGTGGCACGCGACACAAAGAAAACATTCGGAGGAGAAACTCATCCCCCCCCCCTCTTTTTTTAAACATTGTACAGAAAATTGGCGTTTGTGGCTTAGGCGTTGCGAGCGCAAGGGTCCCAAGTTCGATCCCAGCTGAGGGCGATTTCGAAGCATAAAGTCTGGCATTAGACGATGCCAAACTTTTGAACATAAATTTTGCCTATAAATACCATAACAGCTTCCCCACCCCCCCCCCCCCCCACTTTTTTTTAACACAAAAAATGCTGGTGTTGGTTCTGCAACACCCTGTGAAAGATATGCAACTAACTTCAAAAGAAAATCAATTGAAATGTAAAATTTTGTTTTTGACCTTTAATATTATTCAGTGTTGTTGTATTTTTATTCGCTTTTTGACACGTTATTATTATTATTATTATTATTATTATTATTATTATTATTATTATTATTATTATTATTATTATTATTATTATTATTATTATTATTATTATTATTATTATAAGGCAAATAAATATAACACTATACTTGAAAAATAAATATGAAAACGTCCCCAACAAATATTTTGAAGTTAATTTGTGTAAATGGTTAAATGATGTCTCTTTGTTCGCTTACAAAAATATTGGAGGATAGGGGGCTTGGCCATCAAATTCAAAGCTCTAGATGATATCCTCCTGAATGTTCTAGTAGCTACTTCCTGGATTGTTCTAGAACAGCGTTTCTCAACTTGTGCATCGCGACCCTTTTGTTTTTCCAACGACCCTTTCACAGGGGTCGCGAAAGACGATCGGAAAACACATATTTACTAAATTTATGAAGTAGCCAAAATAATAATAATAATAATAATAATAATAATAATAATAATAATAATAATAATAATAATAATAATAATTGTGTGATTGGGAGTCGCCACAACACGAGAAACTGTATTAAGGGGGTCGCCGCATTAGGAAGGCTGAGAGCCACTGTTCTAGAAGCTACCTCCTGGAATGTTCTAGAAGCTACCTCCTGGAATGTTTTAGAAGCTACCTCCTGGAATGTTCAAGAAGCCCTTTTCTGGAATGGCCTACAAGTGAGGCAATCCAGAGAAAATGCTAATCACATATTACCCTGACAATCGCAATAAGATCAAGGCAGTAATGACCCCTTGTTTAGAGCTGACCTTCTCTAATGAGTGTATTTATATATGTTTGTCATAGACGAGAACACAAAATTGCTGCAATTGGTTGGTAATGAGCAGCAGTTGTTATAACTTTCTTGTCCTTTTCGGCTCGTCAGGCAATGGATAACACATAAATGTCTAAGACATGAACTGACACTATGGCCAATTTGTTGTACCTCAGTCGGGACGTGTGCTTTCTTCAAGCACTGGATTTAAGTCTGACAACAACGAGATGCCTAAACGATAAGGCAGGTAGAATGGCCGACACAAAAAAGACATAGAGCGGAAAAAACTGTGAAAAAAGGGGGAGGGGGGGGGGGAGGAGTCGAGAGAGATGGGGCTCCTCATTAGCCTCCTAAATATTTGTGTGTGTGTGTGTGTGTGTGGGGGGTGTGGGGTGGGGGCGGCTTCAAGGCACCCAATACTTATTTAAGGTTGTAATAATGAATATGACGATGATGATAATGAGGATGATGATAATTAGGATGATGATATGAAGAAGATGATGGTAGTAATGATGATGAAGCACTGAGTGGCAAATAAGTGTAAAAATACATGTGAAACATACTATATATATCAACGAATACCCTTTGCTTTCTTGTCCACAGTTCTTCTCCAGGTTTCCTTGTGTTGTCCACGTTTCCTTTTGCTCCAATTCCTATCTCCCGTTCACCGGAGCTTTGTCCTTGCCAGAAGGTCTCAAGGCAATAAGCATATCTATTCAAGCCTTTTCCGTCTTCTTCCTTTGACATCGTTTGTCAGAAACGAACATTTGTGTCCATCCTTCTTCTGGTCTTCATTTCTGGTCCTGTTTGAAAGCTATACTATTAGCGGTAACTCTTCTTCGACATTTGTTTTAAAAAAAAGAGCATTAGTTATGTGTAGTTTCCGCTGTCATTTGCAAACACCCACCGTTGCAAAACAGTTGTAATAAATCCTTGATTTTGTACAACAACAAAAGCAACAACAACGCCGGGTGTGCATGTTAGAACTCTTAATGCCAAATCCATGAACAGGTTCGTGGATATAGAAGTCCATCATGGACAGTTAACAGAAAGCATAAGATATCTGTTTAATGAACACAGAAAGGGCGTGATAAATTGCTTTACTATTTGTGCAACTGTTGATCAGAACATCTATGGGTCTGTCCGGAGTGCTGTGATGATAGTTCTCACTAATGGCTTCATTTTGCCAAGACAAACAAAAAGGTGCTAAGAAAGGACTTTCATTGAATATTAAGAAAACGGAAGAAATGGTTATTTCAAAGAAGAAGATTATTCCACTTTGTAAAATCTCAGTAAAAGGAAAAATACTTTATCAAGTCAATTAATGTAAAAATCTGGAAACAATCATATCATCAGAAGTGAAATGTGTGACAGAGATTAAAAGCAGAATAGGTCAAGCGAAAGCTGCATTCCAGAAAAAAAAATATATTTTATACAGTAAATCGCTCTCATTTAATGTCAGAAATAGGGTGCTACAATGGTACATAAAACCTGTTCTGCTGTATGGTAGCGAATGATAAAATGTCACTGAACAAATTAAGAAGAATTTGAAAGGAACAGTGATGTGGTTTCTGAGACTAATGTTACAAATACCTTGGACGGCCGCAGTAACCAAAAACGATTGATTGAAAGAGGCTAATGAAAATAGATCTCTATATACACCAATAAGAAAGAGACAAACACTGTTCTTTGTCCACATAATGAGAAGAGAGACATTGGAGAACTTCGTGACAACTGGAAAGATCAGTGGAAAAAGGGGTAGAGGCAGACCAAAAAAAATATGATGCTGGATGGGCTGAAACGATAGCATGGAGGGATATCATCAAGAGAGTTATTCCAGTCAACCAGGGATCGTCATCTGTGGAGACGCATGAGCGCCTACGCCAGTTGGCAGGGCACATACTAATGATGATGATAAACCTTACCAAGAATTCAAAGTTTGGAATCCCGAATGAGACCACCACACTCCAACCTTTCGGCCATCTCTTCATCGCCCAGACAACATTGCTTGTTAAAGTTCTATGGTCTCTTCAAAATTAATCTACGTAACTTGAAACTTAAATTACCATAAATTCGGTATCCTTGGCCGAGTCTTAGGGTAATATTTTATTGCTAGTTGTCTCAGTTTTCGTTATTTCTTTTTAGAAATTTCTTAGTCTTAGGAAGGGTAAATGGGGTCGTGGTGGCATGGTGGCACAGTGACTAGAAGCTTGCTTGCCGGTCTGAAGGTCTCAGGTTCGAACGTAGAAATGCAAGAAAAAGACGAAAAAGATACATCAGCAGGAATGAGAAAAGGTGAAGAAGAAGAAGAAGAAGAAAAAGAAGAAGAAGAAGAAGAAAGAAGAAGAAGAAGAAAGAAGAGGAAGAAAAAGAAGGAAAAGACAAAGAAGAAGAAGAAGAAGAAAAAGAAGAAGAAGAAGAAGAAGAAGAAGAAGAAGAAGAAGAAGAAGAAGAAGAAGAAGAAGAAGAAGAGAAGAAGAAGAAGAAGAAGAAGAAGAAGAAGAAGAAGAAGAAGAAGAAGAAGAAGAGGACGAGAGAGAAGAAGAAGAAGAAGAAGAAGAAGAAGAAGAAGAAGAAGAAGAAGAAGAGAAGAAGAAGAAGAAAAGAAGAAGAAAGAAGAAGAAGAAGAAGAAGAAGAAGAAGAAGAAGAAGAAGAAGAAGAAGAAGAAGAAGAAGAAGAAACAAAATACACAATCGAGGCCCCTAGAGAGTGAAATTACTAGAGACAACAAGGGATAAAAGCTCCGAATTAGTGAAGGGGGAAAACAGAATTGATTGAAATCTGACATCTTCAAGCGTGAGGGGATAAGAAAAAAGACAAGCCCTCGGGCCACTCGAGATATTCGTCAGACAGACAGACAGCCAGGCAGACAAATTGCATGTACAGACAAGTTGGGCTGACAGATCGACCGGGTATATGATCAGAGCCATGGAAGCGATGAATATTCGTGTTCGTGTGTGTGTGTGTGCGTGCGCGTGTGCGTGCAAGCGCGTATTTTGTTTTAATTTAAAACTTACCAGCTGAGTCACGGTAAGTGGTATCATCTTGTAGGCTTCGTGTTTGATGAGATGGCGGGTGGGGAAAAACAAATTTACACCCCTTAAAAAAAAACTAGTAATATGATACGACAGATGTAAGGACAATGGGATTCTCATTCTTAAACATAGTCGTAGAATGCAAACGATGTCAAAGGAAGAAGATGGAGAAGCCTTGAATTACAATTAATTGCGTATCCTTTACAGGTCGTTATAAAACCAACCCCAGTATTGTTTGGCTGCTCTGGTTTTTCTAGATAAATTTTACGTTGTGTAGTTTGCCATTGCTTGCTTAACGGTCAGTTCTCGGTACCACTGTAGAAACCAACGAAAGACAACCCGTCAGCAGCTGGGATCGAACTAGGCACTCCCGGGTAGGCTTGGATAGATCTGCAAACTGCCTCGAGACACTCGGCAAGGACAGTACTCCGGTGGACGGAGAGGGGGGGGGGAAGGAACGTGGACAACATAGGGAAACCTGGGGAAGTACTGCAGACAGGAAAGCAAAGGCTTTCATCATCATTTATCTCACCATCATCGTTTATATCACCATCATCATAACCATCTTCTTTATCATCATCCTCATTATCATCATCGTCATCTTCATTATTACACACCTAAATAAGTATAAGCGCCTTGAAGGCGCTCCCCAACATTCACCGAATATGGCAGGTAAATTGGATGAAGAAAATTAGCAGTGTACACAATGAAACAAAGCAAGGTATTTGGAGAGCTGGCTCCCCTCTTACAAATCAAGACAATCTCATAGAAAGCATTTTCTTCTGATTTTCGGTTTTCTTCACAGGACTGTCTCGCGCGCGCGCGCGCGCACACACACACACAGAGGGGAAGTGGGGAGTAGTAGAAGAAAATTAACGATTTCGGTAGAAAATCACATCAACAACATGCTTAGCGAAAACAAGTAAAGAGTATTCTTTTTTTTTTTTAAACATAAATCTCCTTTTCCAAGATCTACTTTTCCCCTTAGATTTCGCCTACATCCCATTTCGTACGGTTTAAGAAACCCATTTCACTCCTAGGAATCTTTCTTTTTTCTTTCCTGCCTTGTTTTCTCATTTCTTCAACTTGTCTAGACTCTGAAATCGTGCGGTGACACTCTAAAAAACAGCCTAGTTTTCTCAGTTCCGTCTTACTGCGACTACTGACAATTTTTATGTTTGGTTCGTGTCTGCCAATCCCGTTACTCGTTTCAAATAAAGCCTCGTTAAATTACTACGCCACCCTGCACAATGAAAGTAAAAGAGGGATTATTTTTCTCAGCAGGGAAGAAAAATGGAAGAATAATGTCTCCTTAGAGATGTAAAGATCTAACCAGGACACATTTTATGTATCTTTGATGTGAGTGACCTAAAATCCTTACAATGGTAACCGACTGTGGGGGTTTTAAATCGAGTTTGATTTCTATAAATTTGAACGCAAACGACGTTTGCTTGATGTGAGTGTGTGTGTGTGTGTGTGTGTGTGTGTGTGTGTGTGTGTGATGGGCGTGTGGGTGTGCGGTAAGGAGTAGTGGTCTTTTTTCAATGAGGTATATCTACTCGAAGAAATTAACCCTGTCTGGCAGAGCCAGGCAATAATTTTACTCATTATATTATCTAATTGTCTGGTAGTCTTAGTTTCAGCTTCATCGCAAACGGGTCACCCCATCTTATCTGATTAGGAGCCTTGGTGGTGTTGAGGCTGGACGCTCGCCCTTGGATCTGAAGGTCGTGGGTTCAGTTCCTCACGGAGCAGGATTTTTAAAAAAATTGATTTTGGCTCCTCGATCGATATAGCCTTCAGCGAGTACCATGTAAAGTCTTGGAAAGTAAAGGCGGCCGGTGTGATGCTGACCACATCACCCACCATCCTGGGACCATATAAACGTTCCATAAAACTGTTTAGGGGCTACTGCTCGTCTCGTCTCCTTCTTCTCGTTTGAGTTCCTTGACCCTATGTAAGAGAAGGAATGGGAAGAACAGACCCACACACTGTCCGCTAACATCCATATCATGAGAGGTGGCTAATTTATGAATTTGATGAAATCGCAACGTCTCAACTGCCTTTCTAAAGGCTAACTCAGACAATGAAGCATTAATCTTCTACGATAATTAATACTGAATATTAAAAAACTCCGTTGTTTTGATCCACACTTCATCATGATTTGAATGTCTTCTGTGTAAATAATTGAATTCATCACGTAATCTATGCAGCTACAACTTTAATCTACATATATCCAGGAATATCTGCACATGACTGGCACGCTAAGGGCGCCGATACAAAGACAACGTTGTAGGACTGGGGCCGTGCAATTTTCTATGGGGCGCAATGGGCTTAAGCATTAATTAAATGTGCGATAATAATAATAATAATAATAAAATTAATAATAATAATAAAATTAATAATAATAATAATGAAAATCATAATACTGATATGCCGAATGTCAAATAAAAATTTTCTTTGAAGTAACATGACATTTATGAACAAACACGTCAGACAAGAATTTCTAGAAGTTACTGACTGATAGAGGGAACCAAAGGGCGGCCTCTAAACTCCCTAACAAATTGTCTAGTCTTCTTCTTTTCTTCTTCGCGTTCACCGGCTGTAAACTCCGGTGTCAAGTTTTGGCTGTTTCTTCACTTCTAGACTGTAGTCCTGTTCCAGAACCCGAGGGCTGGGTGCGCAACCGCTTTACAGTTAGTTTGTACGCTGAATGTTAACTCCTTGCCTCTCGGGCAGATGCACTGCGACTTTGAAGTAGGAAGCTTCCAATTAGTCGACTCTTACGACATGCTTCTGGGTTGGCAGTGGCTCTGTTCTTGTTTTTTTCCTCTTTCTACAATAGAACCGCGAACCCACACGGGGAACACATTTTCTAGTGGAATAGGGGTGAGTGGGTGTATGGGTGAGTTGGGATGGGTGAGTGGGGGAGGGGGAGGGCACAGAACAGTTTAGACAATATGGCGCCGCGAGAAAGCTGTAATTCCATTAGAAATACAATTATTCTTCTCCTTTTAATAAAACTTTCTATGCATGTTATAACAGGAATCTCTAGGTCGTGGGAATAGGTTGTCGTCAATAATTGATGAAATGGCCAGGAGAAGCGTCTGCGAGTCTGTTGTCTGCCGGACATTCGTCGTCTGCCGGACATTCGTCACTACACAATACAATAAATTTAAATAATGCGGACACAATCATTATATTACACAATTTATTGCCAGTCTGCTCCCGATCCGATTTTGAGGGGGGGGGGGGGGACCCCGTCACGTTCAACCAGCATTCTCAAAAGTAGAAGCTTTTGGTTATAATTGTGACTAGGTTTGTGACGCCATGTATAATGACTTAACATTGATCCCCACCTAGAAGCCCAGAAAAGGACAGGCAGTCAGTGTTGCAAATTTTCTTTGACAAAAAAACATCCAAAACGGAGTCCAAAAATATCTAAAAACATCTAAATTTGCGTGGAAAACATCTATAAAATACATCCAATTAGAAACAGTCACAAATTACATAGAAATTGATATGACTTACCCTATAGAATCATGTCCTCATCTTTACTGAAGTCTGCCTTACAAGATCCACAGGATAAACTTAGCTTGAATGATGAAGTAGGAGCTTCAGATCCAAAATGACTCTGGTATGCTTTAGCTGTTCCAATTTCTTTTAATACTCAATCAGGGAGCTGATAAGTGGAACAGCCTTTTCCTACTCTTATGAGGCCGAATTTTATTGTCAAGATAGCATTTAGGAGGTCACATTTCATCCTGTTTCTTAGGTTAGATTTGATAAATTCACTCCAAATGAAAAAAAAATATCTAGAAAGACATCTACCATCTAAACGTCAAAAACGCCATCTAAATACAAGCAAAAACATCTAAATTTGGATGTAAAAATCCAAAGTGGCAACACTGCTGGCAGTGTTGATACGATCAAGGGAGACAGACCCTGATACTGTTCCGACCGACGACGTCGTCTGCCGGTCAGCCAGTGGGTGACCCGGTCACCCATGATCTCGCTGATGCTCGTCAGGTGTATCACGTCAGAGTTACATCAACATTTAAGTAAAGCAAAGGTCGCTTTTCCACGCCTTTAGACGTATAGGGCGCCCGGCTCTTTAGCGTAGTTGGCTAAACCGGATTGCGATGAGACCGTGTGACGAACTCCTTGTGGTCCGGGTTCAATCCCGGGGGTAGACAGAAAAGCCACATTGCTCCCAGATTTACGGTATTTACAATGAAATCAAGGCCAAAGGGTTGCGATATCCATAATACCGAACCTAAGGGTTAACAACTCATGGCATCTGGATACTAAAACAAACAAGACGTATAGGGCATTTAGGGCTAGACCTATATTTTTAAAGAAAAATCGGCACAAGATGGGCGATGTGGTCAGCATCACGTCAGCCGCTTTTACTTCCCGGGACTGCACCTGGAACCCACTTAAGGTTGGGTCGACCTGGGAGTCAAGACATCAACATATAAAAAAAAAACATTACAAAATACTGATTTAATTCCACTGATCTACACTCAACACAGGCAGTCGCCGTGGTATAGCGGCTAGACACTCACCTACGGATCGGAAGGTCGTGGGTTCACTTCCTGACGGAACCTAACTTTTAAAAAAAATGAGTTTGGCTCCCAGGTCGTTACAGCCTTGAGCGGGTACGAGGTGCAGTCCTGGGAAGTAAAGGCCTGATGCTAACCACATCAACTACCAAAGGTCGATCGGTCTTTAAAATGTAGGTCTCGCCCTATATGCCCAAAAGGCGTAAAGGCATGGAAAAGGGTCCTTTACTTTCGTATACTGACCACATTGTCTCTGTCAATACATTTATAGTTTAATCTCTTATGGGGACGTCGCAGGTCGACCCAGCCTAAAATGGGTACCAGGATGGGCTGTCCTGGGAAAGTAAAGACAGCCGGCGTAATGCTGACCACATTACCCACAGAGTGCTGATGGTCTGCCCATATGCCCTATGCGCCGAAAGGCGTGAAAAGGGAACTTTACTTTACTTTACTTACTCTGGAAGTTCAAGATAATTTTGTGACTTAACAGGGTAACTGTGCAATGTATTCTTCTTCTTTGCTTTCACCATCTGTAAACTCTGGTGGAAAGTTCTTGTTGTTTGTCCACTTCTGGACTGCAGTCCTGATTCAGAACCTGAGTGGTGCGTGTGCATCCGTTTGACAGATCTGACACAATTGAGTGTAGACTATTAGTTCCTTGCCTCTCAGGCAGATGCACTCTGACTTCAAAGGAAGCTCCCAATTAGTCGACTCTTACGACATGCTTTTGGGCAGGCAGTGGGTCTGTTCTTGTTTTCCCTATAATAGGGCCCCGGAACCCACACAGGGGTGCAATGTATTGTTTGTGTTCGCACTATTTACTTTCACTACAGTTTATCTCCTGTCTATTTTAAATTCAAAGTCAGCGGTTGTCGATCTGTTATCAATCAGCGGTTGTCAGTCTGTTATCAATCAGAAGTAGTCAGTTATCAGTAGGCGGTTGTCACTCTGTTATCAATCAGCGGTTGTCAGTCTGTTATCAATCAGCGGTTGTCAATCATGGAAGGAAAAACAAACAGCGGTGTTTATCGAGACAGATGAAAGTCGTAAACTTATTAGAACAATTAGACGTAGACAGTCTATAGTATTTGGACATATTATGGAAAGGAATGGACTCGACAACTTGGTAACAAGGAAGGCAAAATAGATAAAACCTTGATGATCTGGCCAGACGATACCAGGCAAAAATGGATGGGGTTAGATAAAAACATTGAGCTGATCCGTGATTCTGGTGATCTTTTGAGTCGGCGAAACATGACAGCCTTCGCTTGCTGACACGACGCATGATGATGATGTTGATGGCAGTCTCTTAGAAGTAGTGCCTTGGCGAATAATGAATTGTTGCATAAGTGGGCGGTTGCATAAAGTAGTTACAGCAAAAGACATCTTTCGAGTCTGGCGAATAATGAATTGTTGCATAAGTGGGCGGTTGCATAAAGTAGTTACAGCAAAAGACATCTTTCGAGTCTGGCGAATAATGAATTGTTGCATAAGTGGGCGGTTGCATAAAGTAGTTACAGCAAAAGACATCTTTCGAGTCTGGCGAATAATGAATTGTTGCATAAGTGGGCGGTTGCATAAAGTGTTACAGCAAAAGACATCTTTCGAGTCTGGCGAATAATGAATTGTTGCATAAGTGGGCGGTTGCATAAAGTAGTTACAGCAAAAGACATCTTTCGAGTCTGGCGAATAATGAATTGTTGCATAAGTGGGCGGTTGCATAAAGTAGTTACAGCAAAAGACATCTTTCGAGTCTGGCGAATCGAGCTTATGATGCTAACCTCATATGTTTATTGACCAATCGACACTCGATAGTTTTTAAAAAACTGGTCGCTTTTACTTTCTTTGACATTTCCATGTACCCATATAGACATAGACGCAGAGGTAATGGAGTTTACGGGTTTATGTCACTTGAAACACAGCCACCCCCACCCAGAAAAATTGTAGAAAAAACATAACGGGTCTTTATGCCCCTATCCCCAAATGACTTTCCAGAAGGTCTCTTTTTTAATATTTGTGTATAAATATCCTGCTATTTTAAATATATTTTTATATTTATTTGCCACATAGCACATTATTATTATACACTTGCACCAGGTCAGTACCAACAAAACCACCACACTTAGCACAATATTATTATTCACTAGCACCAGGTCAGTACCAACAAAGCCACCACACTTAGCACATTATTATTATTTACTTGCACCAGGTCAGTACCAACAAAGCCACCACACTTAGCACTTTATTATTATTTACTTGCACCAGGTCAGTACTAACAAAGCCACCACACTTAGCACATTATTATTATTTACTTGCACCAGGTCAGTACCAACAAAGCCACCACACTTAGCACATTATTATTATTTACTTGCACCAGGTCAGTACCAGCAAAGCCACCACACTTAGCACATTATTATTATTTACTTGCACCAGGTCAGTACCTACAAAGCCACCACACTTAGCACATTATTATTATTTACTTGCACCAGGTCAGTACCAGCAAAGCCACCACACTTAGCACATTATTATTATTTACTTGCACCAGGTCAGTACCAGCAAAGCCACCACAACCACGTGACCACTTTAAAATGTTAAAGGAAGAAGAGTCCGGTATGATGCCTCCACCCCCCCCCCTCCCGCTCTGCGCATCCATCCATTCGTATCTCTCTGCATCGATATATGTGTATCTGTTTGCCTGTCTAATCCATCGACTAGTCTGTCTGTCTGTCTGTCTGTCTGTCTGTCTGTCTGTCTGTCTGTCTGTCTGTCTGTCTGTCTGTCTGTCTGTCTGTCTGTCTGTCTGTCTGTCTGTCTGTCTGTCTGTCTGTCTGTGGGTCTGTCTGTCTGTGGGTCTGTCTGTCTGTGGGTCTGTCTGTCTGTGGGTCTGTCTGTCTGTGGGTCTGTCTGTCTGTGGGTCTGTCTGTGGGTCTGTCTGTGGGTCTGTCTGTCTGTGGGTCTGTCTGTCTGTGGGTCTGTCTGTCTGTGGGTCTGTCTGTCTGTGGGTCTGTCTGTGGGTCTGTCTGTTTGTGGGTCTGTTTGTCTGTGGGTCTGTCTGTCTGTGGGTCTGTCTGTCTGTGGGTCTGTCTGTCTGTCGGTCTGTCTGTCTGTGGGTCTGTCTGTCTGTGGGTCTGTCTGTCTGTCTGACTGTGGGACTGTCTGTCTGACTGTGGGTCTGTCTGTCTGACTGTGGGTCTGTCTGTCTGACTGTGGGTCTGTCTGTCTGACTGTGGGTCTGTCTGTCTGACTGTGGGTCTGTCTGTCTGACTGTGGGTCTGTCTGTCTGTCTGTCTGTGGGTCTGTCTGTCTGTGGGTCTGTCTCTCTGTCTGTGGGTCTGTCTGTCTGTCTGTGGGTCTGTCTGTGGGTCTGTCTGTCTGTCTGTGGGTCTGTCTGTCTGTGGGTCTGTTTGTCTGTCTGTCTGTGGGTCTGTCTGTGGATCTGTCTGTCTGTGGATCTGTCTGTCTGTGGGTCTGTCTGTCTGTGGGTCTGTCTGTCTGTGGGTCTGTCTGTCTGTGGGTCTGTGGGTCTGTCTGTGGGTCTGTCTGTGGGTCTGTCTGTCTGTCGGTCGGTCGGTCGGTCGGTCGGTCGGTCGGTCGGTCGGTCGGTCGGTCGGTCGGTCGGTCGGTCGGTCGGTCGGTCGGTCGGTCGGTCGGTCGGTCGGTACTTCGGTCGGTCGGTCGGTCGGACCCGGTCGGTCGGTCGGTCGGTCGGTCGGTCGGTCGGTCGGTCGGTCGGTCCGTCCGTCCGTTCACCGACCGACCGACCGACCGACCGACCGACCGACCGACCGACCGACCGACCGACCGACCGACCGACCGACCGACCGCCCGCCCGCCTGCCTGCCTGCCTGCCTGCCTGCCTGTCTGCCTGCCCTCCCTCTGTCCATCCATCCATTTGAATCTCTCTGCATCAATAATGTCTATTTGTTTGCCTGTCTAATCCATCGGATAATCTGTCTGCTTGTCTGTCAACACATAGGAGGAAAGACTTGGTGCGGCAAGAGAATCAATAGACAGAAATAGGAAGAAGTCTGTCTTGGATAACAAATGGCATTAAAATAAAACGTAAGAATGTCTGAGATAAAAGAATACAGAAGCTGCAAATGGAATTGCTATGTAGACAATGACAGCAAGACAGATGGGGAAATGTAATGAAACATGAGAAAATGAAGATACGAGTTGAACCACGTGTCTTCTATTGTTGAGCTGCATTGAGGTAAGACACAAGAATAACGTCCCCATCTTCAGCAGCCAGCCTAGAGTTTAACATCTGGTGGTCCCGGTTGTTTAGTTGAGTTTTAAAAACGACATCATAGCACAAAGGATATACCGGTAAGCGCTACGTGCCCATCTTCAGCGGTCAATGTAGAGTTCAGATTCTAACACATAATAGAAAGGATTTAACATCCAATATATTTGAGTTACAGCCCTTACAGTTCACCATTTTTTTAATGTTTAATATATATTTACGGGGATTGTATACGTGTCAGCGATTCAACCGGCCACACATAAATGTGATTTCTTTCGAAGACACCTCATCTAAGTGGCTTTGTATTTTCTGTTCTTGTTTGTCTCATTTTATATTCATGTATTGTGCCGATGAAGGCTTTTTAGCCGCAACGTTCACTTGTCGTTGGTGTGTGTGTGATATTGTGAAACTGACTGGTTATACTTGACATCTCTTCATTCAGCTCAAAAGGTACCAGTCTCAATCTGATTAGATGTCTATCCAGGCTTTTCCCATTGCTATTCTTCTTCGTCTTCTTATAATCCCTGGTATATGGCGTTGGTAGTCTGGTCGGTCTTTATACAGCCTTCTGTCACGTGTACTTTCAATCATTTCTAACATTTCTGACCCAGATGCTATATATCTCTATGCCAGGATGTCTAACAGTCCATCGTCGTCTCCCTTGGTCTCCTCAGCTTCTTTTCACCAGCAACTTTCCCGTTGTCACAGTGTATTCAAAATTCTCTAGTGCTGACGATGTGATCGCAAAATGAAGATTACAGGAGTCCCGGAACATCCGAGCTCAGGCACATTGATTCTAGCCCCCCACACTCCCCCCCCCCCATCCCCATCCCCCGCGCTCCAGGGAAAAAAAAGGTTAGGAGTAGTAAATATTTGTTTAAACATGTATATAAAATATATATATTTATTTTCACTTTTGCACTTAATAATAATATAAAGTAGTCTGATAACTGGTTCTTTTATGTTACGCGATTAGATCAGGCGAGATTTAGGGAAATCCATAGCATGGAAAAGGGGTGTTAGGGTTAGTGTTGAACGAATAGTGACTACTACTATCGCTAACACTCCCCCTCCCCCCCCCCCCAATACTATGGGGTTTCCCTAAATCTCACGTAATGTGGTCGCTTTACAGGAAAGAACCTAATAATTGTTATAAATATAACTATGACTTCTATGCAGCTGAACCAGGTGTGAAACCCTTCAGCCCTCCAGCTTTAGACAATAGCAAGGCTAAGCCGCTCCCACCCCACGATTTTTTTGTTTTGTTTTTTGCAGTGCCTCTGGTAGACTGTCTCCTTCCGATGCGGTTAATGAATTCTCTTTGTGGGTCAGTTTCTTTCAAGACATGTTCATTGCCCTTCTTATCTATCCTCCATGTTCTCACAATTCCTCTTTAAAAATAATTTTACCGTGTTAATATTGTGATAAGATCAAAGGTTTTATCAATGTTAAGTAGACCATATTATTTATCATTCCGCAGATTAACGCCAACTCAATCTAGCATCCTCATCCATCAATTAGAATACATATTTCATCAATTTGCTCGTATCTTTCAGCAACTGAATAACGGTTAGCTAAGAATAACCCAATTAAAGCCATAAACGACACGAATATTGCGTTACTCCTGACAGTTTGTATTTTTTAACCATTAACAAACGAAGTCAATCAAATAACAGAAAGTAGTCCCCGGTGGCCGATGACGTGATTAAAGCTTTTAACTTTTGCCACTGCGTAGTGATCTATGCATCACGTGATCAAATTATGAATATTTAAAAAAAAAATGAATTATTTTCATAAAAAAAATTTATCATTTATGTTTTAAATTAATATGAGCTCCGATATCATGCTAGTTTTTTAGTTGACAGATATGAATATATGCAAATATATGGAATTTTATGATTGTGTTTAGCGATTATTAATTTTAATATTGTGATTACATGTAATATCGTGCTGTTTTTATTTTTTTATTCAATGTTTTATGAAGTTAATTGTTTGTATAATAGAAAATATGATTTTTGTACGTAATTTTTTTTCGATAACACTAGTCATTCCTTTGTGGCATGCAGTATTTCGTTGTTTTGAAACCCCACCCTGTGTCTCGCCAGGGGCCGCAACATACCCGGCCATTAATATGGCCTAATAGCTGAACGCAGTTTCTGGGACCTCTCCACGGGTGATCCTAGAAATTCCGGGTGGACTTGGATTTCTAGTAATTCCCCTGGTCTCTGATTAGTGAGATGGGACGCCCGTGTGCATTGTTGCGCACGTTAAAGATCCCTTGGCAGTTGGAAATCGAAAAGAGTAGCCCAACGACGCTGCCCGGGCAGAATTTTGAGTAAAAATCTACCTAAAGTATTTCAGGATCCTCGCCGGTGCTACAGAGCTTGTGCACTGTTCTGAGCTTCGTCGGACTCACACTTGAGTTAGGAAAAAGAACGGAGCACTTAAGGCTTACTACCCGTGTGCCATGATATTGATCCGTTGTTCAAACTTCCATTTTTTTTAAATGCTGCCTTTCACTAAATGGTTAAAAAGGGAACCCTTTGCCACTTCTTTAGGAGAACTGGACACATAGGGCTAAACCTTTATTTTAGAGACCTGTCGGCACTTGGTAGGGGATGCAGTCAGCGTCACATCGGTCGCATTTACTTCCCATAACTGTACCTAGTACTCACAAAAAGCTGGGTCCACTTGGCAGCCAATTCTCACTAACCTGCCCACTGTCCATAGCTTTATTCTTCGTTAGTTACGTGTTCATATTTTTAAAAGCTGGCTCTACCGCTTCCTGTGGGTGCTGAAACGCTCCAAGGGGGCGGTATCTGCCTCGGATAGAACTGGGAGCGTTGAATGGATCTATGGGGCGGTAGTAACCTTAAATGAAACTACGTTGCGTTGAATGTAAAACACAAATGAATTTGGGGTTAGAAACATTTGAAAAAAAAAAATATAAAGAGAAAAAAAAAATGCTGAAAAACAGGGATATTAAAAAAAAGGGGAGGGGGTGGGGGGATTACCTGGGACAGCGACCTATTTTCCCGAAGGGGAAATAAATTCAGTATCTTGCAATATGCATCTTTATTATTTTTTATTTTAATAAGAAATCAACACGTTTCAACAGTGCTCACGTGATAAATCACAATAAAAGCATTTATTCTTAAAACGGCTGGACTAGGGATTTTCTTTTTTTTTTTTTTTCGTTCGTTGTTTGTTCCCCCTTTATCTTTCGAGGAATCGGACAGGCGTGAAATTCGACAGACGGATGGGAGCAACAAAGATCTTAATTGCATTGCCAGATATGGCCGCGAATTATTTAACAGGGTAGGCCGGCCTTCAGGCCGGACGTAGAAGGACGTTGTTCCCCTGGGAAACTAGGAGGAGGAGGGGGGTGGATGTCATGCAGTAGAGTTATCGTCGAAGACGTGGAGGAGTCTGGAACCTGGAAGGTCAGCGGAGTAATTCGTTGAATGAATTTATGTGTATTGATTTGCACTGGTGAAGGAGAAAAGAAAGGAGGAGGTAATCGAATGCACTGTAATGATATGTCTTGTGATTTAAGTGAGGTTAGTGGGAGGGGGGGGGGGGAAGGGGTGTAAAAACTCTGTTTCCAAGTCTCCCATAGCATTCATGGCTGCTTTCTATGCCAATATGACTCACGGACCTAAACTAAAGGAGGAGTATATAGTGGCACCTTTCTCCTCCTTCTTCTCCCTCTTCTTCCTAATGTCCTCCCTCTCCCCCTCCTGCTTCTGCTTCTCCTTATTCTTCTTCTTCTTCTTTTTCTTCTTCTTCCTCTTCTTCTTCTTCTTCGGAAGCATAAAGAGGGAGCTGATTAAGAGCATAAAATGGTAAAGGATGAGGAAAGGAAGACAGGTGAAAGAAAGAAAATGTAAAACAGATAAAGGAGGTAAAGTAGGTTTGGGAAGATGAAGATGAAAAGGAAGAGAAAAAAGAATGAGGAAGTAGAAAAGGGGAGAGAAAATAAATACGACAACGTGAAGAGAGTTATAAGAAGCGGAAGAGATAAAGATGATAGGCTGTAAAAGTAAAGAAGAAGAGGAAGAAGAAGAAGAAGAAGAAGAAGAAGAAGAAGAAGAAGAAGAAGAAGAAGAAAAAAAAGAAGAAGAATGCAACAACAACAACAACAAGTAGAAAAACATATCCTTAAAATAATAGCTGGAGTTACACATGGAGAAGAAACACAGTCAACGCTAACCCTACGACCCTCATCATTATCATCAGGTACCTTGCCAACTGGCGTGGGCGATCATGCCTCTCCACAATTCAGGATCTCCTCCAGCATGTATTAGTTGGTATGCTGACACACCTCCATGCCATGCAACAAGACTGTCAAGAATCATCTCTCGTTGTCTTCTTCTATCCCTTCTTCCACAGATCTTTTCAGTGGTCACAACATGTTCCATTCCATTCCATGACTGTCTCCTTCTGATGTCTGTGATAAGTTGTCTTCCGGCTCCCGCCTCTTTCAAAACCTCTTCGTTGCTCTTTTTTTTGGCTGTCCAAGGTATTTTAAGCATTCTCCTGTAAAAACCACATCTCAGAGGCCTAAATTGTTTGGCCTGCCTACCGATTGTCCAGGACTCACAGCCATATGTTAAAACTGGATGTATGTAGCAAGCAACAATTCTTTTTGTAAATTCAATGACATAGACATATTGCATAAGATCTTCTTCTTCTTCTTCGCGTTCACCAGCTGTACACTCTGGCGGAAAGTTCTGGTTGCTCGTCCACTACTGAACTGCAGTCCTGCTCCAGAACCTGAGTGTTGCGTGTGCATCAGTTTTACAGATCTCATTCTCTTGAATACAGACTGTTGGTTCCTTGCCTCTCCGGCAGATGCACACCGACTTCAAAGGAAGCTCCCCAATTAGTCGACTCTTACGACATGCTTTTGGGGAGGCAGTGGGTCTATTCTTGTTTTCCCCACAATGGGGCCCCGGAACCCACACGGGGGATTGCATAAGATGTTCTTTGTTTTATAAAATGCAGTTTTTGCCATAAGACCATAGACATTATATTCAGGTGAAAAATTCGGAAAATTAAACAGCCTCCGATTTGGTCAAAGTTACCAGGAAAATCTTCTTCTTGTTTCGTGAGCTGCGGAATTAAACATGCTAATCCACAGTTGTCTGAGATCCTTGAAACGAATCCAAAGAAAATGCTGATAGATTTTATCATGCAAATATCCTCGTAGAACGGTGATCGTCTAAGATCTGTCTGGGGCAATTCCCTGACTCGATTCCAGAAAAGTAGATATATTATCCATGATTCATTCTACTTTTTATCTCTCTCTCTCTCTCTCTCTCTCTCTCTCTGTGTGTGTGTGTGTGTGTGTGTGTGTGTGTTTGATCTCATCATTCTTCATCAGATGACTCTCTCTTCCTCTTGTTTTCTTTATCGCTGCTCCACCTTCTTTCGCTCTATACCCTTTTGGCTGTCTTTCTCCCATTTTCACAACTGGTATGCTATTTTTGTTTCTCTTCATCTTTTACCTATATTTTTTACCACAGTTTTAAAAAAACTCTCATTGTCTCCCATGATTCCACTCTCTCTGTCTCTCTCTCTCTCTCTCTCTACTGCTCTCTCTCTCTCTCTCTCTCTCTCCTCTCTCTTGCTATCTGCCACTTCTTCTGTCTTTTTGTTCTTCCCACTTTTACCACCTTTTTTCCTTTCCTGTCCCTGTCTCACTTTCGGAGTCGATGCTGCATGTATCTAGTTGTTATTTTGTTCTTTCTCTCAGCCTTTATTAACCCCCATTCTGTATATCTCCATTTCTGTATCTCTTTTTATCTCCGTCTCTGCTTCTCTATCTCGGTTATCTTTATCTTTTCTCTCTCTGTCCCCTCCCTCCCTCTTTTACGTATTTCGTCTCTGCATGTCTCTTTCTCAGTCGAGTTTCTGTCTCTCTCCCTTTCTGTCACTTTCTCTTTTTCTCTCGAATTCATAGTTCCTGCAAACAATTGTCAAAAATGAGTCTGTCTTTCTGTCTGTCTATCCCTCCGTTATCTATGACTAGTAAATAGCGGAATAATTTCTCCAAACAAGGGGAAGACTGGAGAAAATTTTCATTTATCCGGAAAATAAAACCCTGTCCAAATGGTTTCTGTGTACACATCACCATATGACGCTCTTGTGACATCACAAAAATAAGGGCCCCCGTGAAGACAAAAATGTGGAAACAGGAGCAAACACGAGAGCTGCTCCCGATCAGGGCTGCCGAATTTTTTGTTTTAGAAATAGTAGCACATTTTTTTGTAAGAGGTACGAAAACACAATAAAAGGTTCAAATTTTTATTTTTAGATTTTTATTAAATACACCAAACATTACATACCTGCCATACTATCTTGTTTCAGCTCAATTTGTTACATAAGTATTCCAATGGCTTCCAGTTAGTGCATTTTATTTCCAGAGCATTAACTTTACTTCGTCGCCCAGAGAGCTGAGTTGATTAACTTTTGCATCCCGTGACAAGCTGCGTTTGTTTTTCGTTGGCACAGGAGCGGAGCATCTGTGGGGTGACCCGTTTGCTATGAAGCTGAAACTAGGATTACCAGATTTATCGTTGAAGTCTTCAAAGAAGAGCTACTGTTTTATCTCAATATAGTTAAGCAGACAGAGAACACTATCTACAGCTGTAGAGGAATGAGGTAGTGCTAGAAGACTAAACATACATTTTCATACTGATGGAAAGCCATTTTCATCTCCACATTGTTCTTCTGAAATTGTTAACCAAAATCGAAAGTTTTCTAATGTGCCCGCTGCATTTTGTTTTCTCCATTCTTTATTAATTTGGGTGGGGGTGGGGTGGGGGAACTTTCTTATTTAACTAGGCTGGGAGATTTAATGACCAGTAGCATAATTAACGTCGCTCTTCCATTAGTGACACTTATTGGATCCAGAGCATTATTTAACTGCAGCTTTAAACATAATACAGAAGACACAAAGTGTTGAAACATCTGCGTCAATGATTGCATCACACTTATTTTTAGTACACTCCCGAAAAACATTTTTTTTCAATGCTATATTTAAAAATATTGATGCAAAAGTTCTAAAACCTACTAAAACATCAGGCACTGTAGCAAATGTGCAGTTTAATCGGCAAGTGTCAATTTGTGCCAAATGTTGTAGGAATGTGCCAACTTCAACAGCTCTGCTCCCGATATGCTGCGACTCCTAATGACCTAATTCCCAGCCAGCACCTCATTCCGGTAATGGCTGCGGCCATTAACTGGAGATCTGGGAGGTGCCCGGTCTGCCCATGGATTGGTTACACAATCGGAAATGGCGGCCATAAAAAATCACGTGACCTCTCACAAGTGTCGCTTCCGATCTTCTTTACTGTGGACGGGCGGTAAATAAGGGGTGTCACTCTAGTTATACTGGCGAAAATAGTTCCGGTCAGAAAGAAGAAACAACTCGGAAAATGTAATTAAATGAATGTTGGATAGGAAAATGGAGTTTTTAAAAGAGAATTTAGAGTGTAACGGTTTTTCGGAGAAAGCGGATCTATAAACAGCTCATGACAACATCTCTTGTTACTTCATTTGGTCGCATTTCCTTTTTTCTACGTTCTCTCTCTCCTCTTAGCTTTTTTTTTTTTTTTATTGCTGTCTTTTTTTTTTTCAGTCTTAATTTCTCTCTCCCACCCTGTTTTTTTTGTTGGGTACTGTACGGCTTTTAAAACCTTACACACAGTTTAAGTGTGTGCGTGTATATGCCTGTGCGTGCCTGTGTGCACATATATGGGTGTGTCAGATTTCGTTCACTTCTTTCTTTCTTTTTTTTTCTCCTTTCTTTCTTATAATTTACCCTCTTTCTCTTATTCTCCTTTCTTTTTTTTTTCCCAGTCATTCTTACTTTCCCTTTTCTTTCACAATGTTTCTGTTCTTTCTACCGCAGACCAACAGTGCATTCCCAGATACCCAGTTCAACCTGCATGGAAATTATAGTTAGGACAAACGTAATGGCCGTACCAGACCTGTGTACGCTGCAGTCTTGGGCGAGTGTTAATTAGAGCTTGGTACCGTTGTTGTTCTACTTCTGGGCTGAATTATTCAAGCAAGTTTACTCAGAGGCCAGAATGGTGACAGTGAGTGTCGTCACGAGACAGAGGTCTGACGGGGTCTATCCAACCCCCCCCCCCCCCCCTTTTTTTTTTCCCCCCACACAAAAAAAAAAAAAACTGTTTTCAGTACTTTCGGCGAAGTAAAGTACTGACAATTTTAAAACTATAAATCGTGGTCCAAGAGATGTTATGTTGAGAAGCTCGCTCTCCTGCGAAATACGCCTGGCCAAATCAGAGGGAGCTGAAACCAAGGAGAAACATCATAAATGAAAGAGCTAGAAGAACACAGTTATTCGCTGCTTTCTTATCCTTACGTCCTTTTTAGGACGTAATTTTTTGTCATTTGAAGCCCCACTCTGGCTTTTGGCAGGGGCCGCAATATAGGCAGGCCATAAATATGGCCAATTGTCTGAACGCGGTTTCTGGGTCCTCTCCACGGTGATCCTCATCCACATGGTGGCACTTTGTGTCATCGGGTGTTTATCGCTTGTGTGATGTCCTAGTGGGGTAGAAATTCATTCATTCATTCAAGAACACAGTTGACAACAGGATAGGGAATGAGCGGTTTGACTTGGAAGAAAGAAATATTAAGCCCAGGGACGACGCAAATAACATAATTTTAGCCAGGAATAAGCTGCAATAAATAAAATAAAAAAAAACAGTACCACAAATATAACCGGAGACTGTTGGCAGCTTCGGCTGGCTAGCAGCAAGTTGAACATGATTCAGTTCTTCATTTTTGTGTGATTTGGAATTGGAGAGGTCCGAATCGCAGCATAGAAAGATCACTGAAACAAAATAACTGACAATGATTCACGGGCCACTTGCTGGACCTCTGTGGGCAAGATCTGTAAGGTTAAAAAGCCCTGTTCAGGCTTGTACCCTCTAAGACCACAGTCCACAGGGTTGACGAATTGAGGATGAGAATCATACATCTATAAAACCCGGTAAGCCTCGTTCAATTGTAAAAGTTATACTGACGATCCTAATGGTTATGAACAGTGTTGCCACTTTTCTTTGACAAAAAACATCCAAAACGGAGTCGAAAAAATATCTAAAATCCTCTAAATTTGCGTGGAAAAAATCTAGAAAAAAACATTTAAATAGAAAGAGATACAAATTACATAGCAATTGATAAGACTTACCCTATAGAAACATGTCCACATATTTACTGAAGTCTGCCTTACAAGACCCACAGGATAAACTTAGCTTGGATGATGAAGTTGAAGCTTCAGATCCAAAATGACTCTGGCAAGCTTTAGCTTTTCCAATTTCTTCTAATACTCAATCAGGGAGCTGATAAGTGGAACACAGCCTTTTTCTACTCTTATCAGGCCGAATTTTATTGTCAAGATATCATTTAAGAGGTCAAATTGCATCCTGTTTCTTAGGTTAGATTTGATAAATTCACTCGAAATGAAAAACTTCTAGAAAACCATCTACCATCTAAACGTCAAAAACGCAATCTAAATGCCAGGAAAAACATCTAAATATGGATGTAAAACATCCAAACTGGCAACACTGGTTATGAACAAGCCGACCTTATCTGTGACTAGGCTGGGATGCTTTTTGCAGCCTTATTATGGCCTCCTCTACACATTTTTCTCTTTCTGTCAATTATTTCAAATGTAGTTCCTTTAAGCATACCTCTCTCTCTCGAGGAGCAGCTGTCGAATATTAAGAATGCACGTCTCCCATGCGAGAGTCGCGGTTTCGAATCTTAGTAGGGCAAAGGATTTTGTCCTTTCCGGTGCAAAAAAAAAAAATAACATCCTAACCTCCACAGTCCGTGGCGACATGATTTTTTCCACGCGGCCTCAAATCTCCAGTCTCAAAGATTCCTTCTGCCTACCCCGTGAGTATAGTAAATACATTTAGTTTCTCTTAACAGTAACGGTATATCGCCCGCACTGCACGGCACGCTACATGTTTATATTGATTCTTGTAGTCTAAGGTTAGTTGCGTATCCTTTACAGGACGGTGCAGAACCAACACTAACAGCCCCTGACTGTTGTGTGGTTTTTCTAGGCAAATTTACGTCTAGTAGTTTGTCATTGCTTTCTAGACGGTCGGCTTTTTTGATTCCACTGTCGAAACCAACGCAAGGCCCATGACCCACAGCTGGAATTAAACCCGCAATGCTGGAATTACGAAGCGTTCGCATCGACTTAGCCACAGAGCCGACTCTTGTAGTCTACTGGCTGAAAAAAATAGCTAAATTCATTTTTTTCTCTGAAATAAAAAACGTCAATTATACAACCACCCCCCCCCCCACCTCCCGCCCTTTCCCCCCACCCCATCCCCATGTTGTTTAAACATCACATGGTAATTCCCCTGTGTTCACACGCGTGTTGTTTTAAATAGTCTATTTATTTTTCTTCTTTTCAATATCTCTTCTTTAATTATCTCCCCCTCTGTTTACGATATCCGGCTTTAAATTATTTCCCTTTGTTCGGTCACTTTGAAACTGCCTTCTTTTAAATATTTATTACCAGAAGGAAAAAAAAAATGATTTCGACAGGGCGCCCACAGGCTAGCCGGTAGACGATTTCGTCACCAGTGGGGATATCATTTAGGCCTGTCTCTTTTGTTCGCATCAACACTGCAGGAGTATTTTTCAGGGCTCTTGGTGGCGTGCAGCGCTAACCCATTTTATATGGCGCACACAACTTAGTCACAATTATAACCTACAGCTCCCCCTTCGGAGATGCTGGTTGAACGTGACGAGTTTTTCTTTTTTTACCAAAGCCTCGGAATAAAAAAAAAAAAAGAATTAATTTGCGTTTATCCCTTTATATGTCTGTGTCAGCTTAGGTGCCATAAAGTTCAAAGTTCTGATATACAGGGGTACACAGTCAGCAGTTTGTGATTTATTAGCAGACCTCTTTGTGTGGATTTTGACAACCCTATGAGCGTCATTTCTTCGTTTGTTAGCTTAATGGTTGCGAACGGACTTCATAATTCTATGGTGGTAGATTCGGCCCAAGGTGCAGGTGGCTGACAGCAGACCGTTTTACGTTGGTTGCAACAGTGGTATTGAGAGCAGTCTGTTCAGTGAGCAGACAACTTACTAAACGAAACAGTTTTTCTAATGAAATCACAAACCGGCAGTGTTGCCACTTTTCTTTGACAAAAAACATCCAAAACGGAGTCAAAAAAATCTAAATTTGTGTGGAAAACATCTAGAAAAAACATCCAAATGAAAAGAGTCACAAATTACATAGCAATTGATATGACTTATCCTATAGAATCATGGCCGCATCTTTACTGAAGTCTGCCTTACAAGATTCACATGATAAACTTAGCTTTGATGATGAAGTTGAAGCTTCAGATCCAAAATGATTCTGGAATGATTTAGCTGTTCCAGTTTCTTTTAATACCCAATCAGGGAGCTGATAAGTTGAACAGTCTTTTCCTACTCTTATCAGGCAAAATTTTATGGTCAAGATAGCATTTAGGAGGTCAAATTCCATCCTGTTTTCTTAGGGTTAGATTTGATAAATTCACTCCAAATGAAAAACATCTAAAAAACATCTACCATCTAAACGTCAAAAACGCAATTTAGATGCAAGGGAAAACATCTGAATCTGGATGTAAAACATCCAAAATGGCAACACTGCAAACCGCCACATAATGTTAAGGTTGGTTTTCCAGCGTTCTGCAAAGGGCGCGCAACTACCATTTTTATGAGCATCCCGCTATTTAGAAAGGAACAAACAAATGATTGAATGTCAAATTATCTAGCAGAAGCAGACGACAACCAATACACAATGAGCTTTGTTAGCAAAGTTTTAAAAATGCATGCGACTAAATGTTAATGTATGTGTTTATGCGCCCGTGTGAGTATGAATATCACCACCATTATGTTCTGTGTCGGTAAGCGTAGCCTGCCATATTTCGCCATCTCATACGGTTACTAAAATCAGCAACTAGGTCAGTGTTCTTGTCCATGTGTCCAAGCCATCTGGGATAAGTATCTCTTTGCCATTATCTCACTCTCTAAGATAGCCAGTTGGAAATCTAAGAATCACTACCCGACAGTTCAGTAAAAGAGACAACATAGATTAAAACCCAGTGAAACAATAACCTGACACATTACCACAATATCCAAAAAATTAGCGGTGAGCAACCCTCTTAACTCCTGGTTAAACATGGTCATCGTTATTTTCGATTCAATCGATCTTGCACTCTTTTACTCTATCTCAGGTCCATTCCTACTGATAATGTCTGAAAAGTCGCAAGGCCGTCTGCTGTCAGTAGCCCGCACCTTTGACCGAATCTTACACCTAGGAATTACGAAGACCGTTCGCAACCTTCAAGCTACAAACATGTCTGAAAAAACACACCGTCGGCTACTAATTGTCCCAGTGAGAGATTACAATCTGAGATTGTTCGGCGTACAGTGAAATAAAACAAAAATGATCCACAGCAAAAAAAAAAACTTATTATCTTGTAGCAGGTCCTGTGCAGAACGTTGCAGTCGTCGCGGTCAATCTCTCGTCATCACCCGCACCTCGTGCACCCTCTTTCAACAAATTACTAGAGAAAACTAAGTTAAGTTTGATAAGGCTCTGTTTTATTTCATCATTATCATCATCATCATCATCATCACCACCACCATCCTTCTCCGCCTAAGTATCATCACTATCCTCCTCCTCCTCCTCCTCCTCCTCATCATCATTATCATCATCAACATCATTTGCTTTTAAATGATCGGTTTCCTCCATCTATGTGAGTCAGATGTAATGGATTTGATGTGTGCATATTTCAGGCATGTCCAAATTCTCTATCCGGGGTTTTCTTAGTCTGCTGTTGTACCTGTTCCCCTCTATCCAGCCATGTAGTTTCTTTAAGTTAACGAAATAAAACAAAGCAAAGGCAAGTTTAAACTAAACCAAATGCAAAGGGACAGAAAGGATATTCACATGTTTGGTTTAGAGATATTTTCTCCTACTCTCAAGTTCAGAAAATTAAATAGCATTTACTTCATTTCCTGAAAACTCTTGTATCATGCACCGAAGAAAAGGGGTAAGGCGCCTGTGGGAACGTCTGAACGTTTTGACTGTTATTCATCCATTCGTTTATTCATTTGTGAGGTAATCGGTCCATGTCAATTTCTTCATCAATTTACCCATTTATTAACCCATTCATTCATTTATCCATACAGAACCCACCCACCCATTTATCCATTCACTCATTTACTCATTCAATAATTCTTTAATTTATTTATTTATTCATTCATTTGTGAGCGAATTCTGTCCATATTCATACCTTCATCAATTCACTCATTCATTAACCAATTTTTCACTTAACCATTCAGTCACCCACCCATCGATGTATCCATTCACTCATTTACTCATTCATTCATTTATTCAATTATTCACACATTCGTTTATTCATTCAAACATTCGTTCATCTACCAATCCATTCATTCACACGTTTACCCCATTTTATTGTAAACAGATAAAACAGTTAACAGCAATAAGTTTACACCACTAAAGACACAGTAAGGACACAGTAAAGACACAGTAAAGACACAGTAAAGACAGAGTAAAGACACAGTAAAGACACAGTAAAGACACGGTAAAGACACAGTAAAGACACACAAAAGACACAGTAAAGACATACTAAAGACACAGTAAAGACACCCGTTTCTGGTTTAAGAAATTGCTGTTTACATTCATTTATTCATTCACTCATTCATTAATCTACTAATTTCTTCATTTACATGTTTACCTCATCTCATTTGCAAGAGGCAAAACAATTACCAATTAAAATTTCCCTCCGACATGAAACACAGTAAGTGTTGTGGTTCAAAAACGATATTTTTACATTCTTTCATTCACCTACCTATCCCTCTATCCTTTCATTCACCTACCTATCCCTCTATCCTTTCATTCACCTACCTATCCCTCTATCCTTTCATTCATTGGGGTCTGTGTGGCAAAGTGGTCATGCCGTTTGCCTAGCGCTTTAGAGGTCGTGGGTTCGTTTCAAGGCGGCG
>CAJHNH020001456.1:152500-155000 GCA_905116865.2 Candidula unifasciata
TTTATTTAAATCTATAGGTACATTTTCATAAACCTCTAGGTAAATTTTCATAAACGTATAGGTATATTTTCATAAATATATATGTGTCGTCGTCTTCCTCTTTATCTTTGTCTTTGTCTTTGGCTTTGTCGTCTGTGTCTGTGTCTGTGTCTGTGTCTGTGTCTGTGTCTGTGTCTGTGTCTGTGTCTGTGCCTGTGCCTGTGCCTGTGCCTGTGCCTGCGCCTGCGCCTGCGCCTGCGCCTGCGCCTGCGCCTGCGCCTGCGCCTGCGCCTGCGCCTGCGCCTGCGCCTGCGTCTGTGTCTGTGTCTGTGTCTGTGTCTGTGTCTGTGTCTGTGTCTGTGTCTGTGTCTTTGTCTTTGTCTTTGTCTTTGTCTTTGTCTTTGTCTTCGTCTTCGTCTTCGTCTTCGTCTTTGTCTTTGTCTTTGTCTTTGTCTTTGTCTTTGTCTTCGTCTTCGTTCGTCTTCGTCTTCTTCTTCTTCTTCTTCTTCTTCTTCTTCTTCTTCTTCTTCTGTCAGAAATGTATCCTAGGATCCGGTAGTTGTAACGAAAGCTGATGTACGGACCATATCTCCTCATGTATCGTACAGCTTTACTTAGGTGAGGCTAAGACAGACCAGACTGCTACTCAGTTAGCAGTGTGCCGTCTACACTGTTGGAGTACATGCTCAGTTTGATCTGGTGCCAAGTTACGGGGACACATCTCCGTGTTGTCTACAGGGAAGCACAGACGGAAAACAAGAATTCACACCTTTGCTTTCCCGTTCGTTTCCCTTGTGTCTGCAGCTCACAAATTCAAGCAGATGACCGCAATTGCCTGGTCAAAATAAACCATTGTTAGAGGCCTCTCTAGGGTTAAGGGAAATGAGGCCAGTGGTATTTCATTTATAAATATAACTATAGTCGAAAACGACCGACCAAGAAAGGGTGACTCACCAACGAATGTTTACGGAAAGACCCGAACGCATTGTTAGTAATTACAGACTGTTTTGGCCGTTTCGATGTTGATCTTTGGGGTTAAGTATGTGTTTAACCTGAATAAATATTTGTTTATTTTGATGTGGTCGGGTCTGGGTCGATAGTTAGGTTAAGATTTTACAGACAGTCTTAGGGATTGAATTTAACTCTGAGAAACGAGAGTGCAGAAGAGAAAGATACGAGGTCACCTCATCTTCGAATTAATATTATAGCAAAGGAGTCCATAGGTTGTGTATTGTTTCAGTAGGGTCAGTTTTATTCTGGATAGTTGCTACCTATGGCAGTGGTTCCCAGATAGCTAAGACATGGAAGCCCGACTTATTTTCCCAGATCTGACCCAATACCGAAAAATTTAATATTAAAAAAAAAGTAAAGGACCCTTTTCCACGCCTTTAGGCGTATAGGGCATATAGGGCTAGACATATGTTTTATAGACCAATCGGAACTTGATGGGTGATGTGGTCAGCATATCACCGGCCATCTTTACTTCCCGGGACTGCACCCGGAACCCACTCAAGGCTGGGTCTGCCAGAGAGCCAAGGTAAAAAAAAAAATTATTATAATTTAGATATATTAGAATCTCACACAAGGATTTCTTTCTTAATTTAAGGTGTGTGTGTTGTGTGCGTGTGAAATGTGTGTGTGCGCGCGTTTGAATCTTGTATGCGTGTTGCTCGTGTGTGTGTGCGCGCGCGTGTGTGAATAGTATCACAGAACGCTTACATTTTTTATGTGAGCCCCAGGGGTCCACTGCCCCCCCCCCACATAGGAACCCATGATCGATGGAGTTTCCAGAACAGTCGGGTGTTTCTCTTGGTATGATTAGTTGACTCAGTAACTTATCTGATTGGCTGATTTCGTGGACGTAAATAAGCGACCAGGAACGTTCCCTAGCCTCAGCTTAAACAAAGAAGACACAGACCGTAGACTGCATAATGTATTGCCTGACGTACTCAGATGTGTGCAGACAAAAAGACACGGAGGTGAACCTGCGTTTGTTCCGAGAAAACAGTAAGTCACTTTTGAGTGATGGTAGCGGTTATACGCTCGCAAATTGATCCGAAGGTCGTAGGTTCAAATCCACATAGAATCGGATGTTTTTGTAAACATGACCTTGGCGTCCAGGTCAACCCAGCCCATTTAAGGTACACGTTGGCAAGGTCCTGGAAAGTAATGGCGGCCGATGTGATGTTGACCACATTTCCAGCCGAGGTCTATACAAAAAAGAGTTTTGCCGATGCGCCACTGAGATGTAAAGGAGCCGTTACTTTTTACTTTACTTTACTTTTGAGTGAAATTGATTTTGTATTTTAGTTGAAGCGATTAATTTATTTGTTTAAGTGGTATTCCAGTAGTCACTGCTATATTCACCTGATGAGATACAGCGAACTATGTTAGGTCAATGATTCCCAAACTGTGCACAGTGGCGCCCCGGGGAGCCGCGACATCTTCACAGGGGCGCCGAGAAATATTTGGAGATACGCGAGTTTTTTTTTTTTTTTAAATCTCTTACGTACGAATAGTT
>CAJHNH020001456.1:157500-167543 GCA_905116865.2 Candidula unifasciata
ACCATTAATTGTATCTAATAGGTGCTGATACGATACTCACCATTAATTGTATCTAATAGGTGCTGATACGATACTCACCATTAATTGTATCTAATAGGTACTAATACGATACTCACCATTAATTGTATCTAAGAGGTGCTGATACGATACTCACCATTAAATGTATCTAATAGATGCTGATACGATACTCACCATTAATTGTATCTAATAGGCGCTGATACGATACTCACCATTAATTGTATCTAATAGGTGCTGATACGATACTCACCATTAATTGTATCTAATAGGTACTAATACGATACTCACCATTAATTGCATCTAATAGGTACTAATACGATACTCACCATTAATTGTATCTAAGAGGTGCTGATACGATACTCACCATTTAGTTCTACTACAGTAGTGCAGGAAAATTATGCCTATAAAAATTCTTTGCCGGCATTGCGTACTGTTCCCTACTGCCAAAAAAGCCCTGAATATTATGCTCATTAACTAGGATTTTACCTTTGATAGCCCCTTTCTCTTTTTTTGCAGCACTCCGCGCCACCCTAATGGTTTCTTTGAAAGGGAGTTTGCGGCATGGGTGCGTGGATGTGTGAGTGTATGTTTGGACGCACTTTAGCACCACTCCATCTTTAGAGCCACCTTACCACGCACACAAATATCCAGAGTCCAAAACATCAACTTAAAAAACCGTAGACAGCGGGATAAAAAACAAAAAAATCCAACAGAACAACGGAAGAACGTCTAGACCAAATTCATTCATTTCCACGGGGTTGTCCCCATCTTTCCGATCAGCGTCACGTGTCAGTCTAACTTGGCGTGGCTTCTGTAGCTGAAACCGGCCCAGAAGAAAGGATCTGTCCGCTTATATGGTAGACAGCTCGAGCGTTAGAAAGGCGATAATTTCACAGTCCGGATTAGACTTGAGATTCTCAAAGGGCTCAAGGTGCAATCGGAAGAGCTGACGAAAGGAAATATTGAAGGCAGAGCGGGGGTGAGAGGTTTAGGTGCTCTTTTAGTCATCTAGAGCGTACCTTAAGATAACTAGGCCTTGTTCAAGTGAGTAGTAATAATAGTATGTGCTGAATAGCAAATAACTACAATAATATATTTGAAATCATATGAAAATAAAATGAAAAAAGACATACCTTAAAAGAAACCGTCTGGTGACACTAACACCCACTGTCTTGACTTCCCAAGATATTTTCTGGTGCCAATTTCAGGCGAGACGATCTGGAAGTCTGAAGTCTGTTATTCAATTCTCTCTCGATACGGATTCAAACTCAAGACCTAGTGGTAGACAATCAAGTATCTGTGGCAGTACTGACAAATGCAAAAACCAGTACTTAGAGCACTCCAGTCTAGGAAACTGCCAGAATTACCAACATTACTGACTACACTCGGCTGTCAGCGAAGTCATAATTTGACTCTCGCAAACGTCTTTCCTTTCGTAGAGCATAAAGTATATCACCCTGGTCCATGCCGTGTCTACCCCTCTCAGTCGGCACACCTGCAAGCCTGCTGGCGAAAATGAAAGTGATCTTTGTCAACACCGACAGCGTCAGAGACACCAACTATTGTCCTGCGACCCAGCCCATCTCTAGCTTACCAATCGTAAGCTTGCCCCTTGGTCGTCCAGGTATGCTGACTGCTCTAATTAAGCTACCGCGGCGACTATGTAAATACAGGATCTCACAGTACCTTTTGCAAAGTCACCAATTTCGTTTTGTCCCTGTCCGAGAACATCCGGTAATACGTGCAGCAGGAGGAAATCAGCACTGAGCCTCATGAACTCAGGTGGGCCCACTCTCTGAGAGCTCGAGGGCCGAAACATTTGTCGACGAGAGATTACTTCTACTGATGATTGGTAGACCCCTGCTGTTCATGCTCCCCTGTGGAGTTTCTTCTTATTCTGAACATACTCATCAGCTACGTTATAGCTTTAGTCACTGCCATGACTTCCATAGTCAGACGACTTGTAGTGAAGTCAAAAGCACCATAATCTTGCTTCACCAGAACCTGGGCCGTAAAAGACTATGGACTTCTCACTTGCGAACAACGGACTCGTCTGTTTAAGTTAGACCCTTCCTCACTAGAAAATTCTCGAAAATCAAGGTCTGCACATGTGCTTCCACAGCGGCTGGTATTTATTGTGCGCATTTTCTGTCTAGTCGGATGTCTAGTCTGTCTATTTTCTTGATATTATTCCCCTACTTGGTGTCTACCTCTTGCCTTCAACGTTCCTTATTATTGCCTCATTTAAAAAAAAATCAGAGTGTATTTTAATGTGTTCAACATTTATTATAAACTCCGATTCACTTCAGTGAGATTTGGGATGCCAAGACATGCATTACTACAGCTATCTCTTCCCAGGATGTATGTCTGACGGTACGCTGAACAGGCACCTTTTAATGCATTTTTCCCCCCTCAACTTTACTGTATTAAACCAGAGTCGCTATGGTGTAGAGGCTAGACGCTCGCTTGCGGATCCGAAGGTGGTGGGTTCACGTCTTTGGCCCTGAAGTTAACCCAGCCTTAAACGGGAACCACCAGGTAAAGTCTTGGGAAGTAAAGGCGACCGGCTGATGTTGACAATATCACGAACCCAGTGACGACTTGTCTATGAAATAAAGGTCTAGCCCTGAAGGAGTGAACATGGGTCCTTTACTTACTACTGTAAAAGACATCTTGTTGTTTGGTGCGAAGACAATGGCTTGAATCATTACAGAAGTCCACTGTGCGTGGAGTTACCTTTATTTTTGTTCCGGGATATGCAGGCATCGATGGAAATGAAAGAGCTGACAGGTTGGCTGGATCTGCTATCACTACCGACGGTCGGCCTATGGATCATGCTGATATTATTAATGCCCTCAGAGAAATGGAAAGGATAGAGGACTTTTGAGGCAGTGAATCCACATCACTCGCCAGAATGGCAGACTTGTGAATTAAGATCGGCATAGCAAAAAACGAGACGCACACCAGACACACCGGAAGACTTGTTAATCAACATAGAACTGGTACTATTAGCCATTGGACGTTGAGGTTCAAACTGAGGGGAGGATCTGACCACCTATGGACATGTCCGGAGTGCAATGATGACAACCCCACTAACTAAGTAACATATTGTAGTGCGTACCGTAAGCCTAAATTAGACACTTTGTGGCCCCGCATTTCTTTGAAAAAAGGCCCTGCCCATTCCCCCTTCACCACTCTCTTTCCCTCTTTCAATACAACCAACCCGGGGCTACATAGATCAAACAAAACTGTAAATGTATCGAGTGATTGATTCTTGTACTAACTGGCACTGGCCGCCTCAACCTGGTCAATAGTGCTTGCAAGCCATCCACTTCTGCTGCTCTGATATGTTGTCCTAATTTCCCCCGAGGTTGCAATTTTGTGCGTTATTCTCACCCATACAGTTATTCGTTCCTTTCATGCAGTCCTTGTCTCGTTTTTGTAGATGGCGATTTACTGACGGGATTAGACAGTGCATTCAAATCAAAGATTGGAATTTGTGCAAACCAAATAAGTTTACCTTTCAACTGCAGCCAACTCGTAGATTTGAGATTTACCAAACTCAAAGATTCAAAACTCAACACGTAGTTTGATCGACCGATTGATGGAACTGTTCCCCACGAGCTGCTACCAACAGGTTTAACATATTATCCTAAGAATGAAGAACCACAACTTGGATGGCAGACCCACAGGGTTGATAAATGATATCAACCTCCAAAAAAGTTTTAGCTAGAACAACCGTAACAGCCACACCACCCAGGTGTAACCAGCAGTCCTGTGCGGGTAAGGATAGAATGTTGAATTAAGAATGAACATCACAGCAATCTGGACACCCCCATACTCGCTCCGACTCTATCGTCAGCAGCAAACGAAGAGTTCCTATTGCGATGCTGCCAGTAACTGTCAGACTGTATATCCGTCTCGCCCTTCGCCTGGTAATTCCCCGCAGCATTATTCTTCCCAGACCATAACACCATTCTTCCCAGACCGTAACACCATTCTTCTCAGACCGTAACACCATTCTTCCCAGACCGTAACACCATTCTTCCCAGACCGTAACACCATTCTTCCCAGACCGTAACACAATTCTTCCCAGACCGTAAAACCATTCTTCCCAGACCGTAACACCATTCTTCCCAGACCGTAACACCATTCTTCCCAGAACCGTTCACTCGCTCCTAAAGGGCCCTCACAACATCTAGCTTGTCGTACATCAATTCACCACCGGCAGAACCGAGTGCAAAATCGGCCAGTCTGTCAGCGTGCTCGTTTCCCAACACACCAGTATGACCAGGAGAAATATCCAAAGGAAGCTTCTTCTTCTTCTTCTGCGTTCGACATCAGTCATGCTAAACATTGAGTACCGTCTGGGTTACAAATAGGATTGTGCTTTTAAGGTCGCCACCGGTCCCCATAGCTTCACTTGCAATGTGGCTCCCTTGAGCCAGATCCACAGTCTTTGCTGGGAGAGGTTAGGGCAGTACTGTAGTATGTGCTCAGGGGTCTGTCTTTCTGCTCTACAATTACAGGCAGCAGATTCTTTTATAGTGTGCTTGAAGACCACAGTGTCCAGTCTGAAGTCTAAAAATTGATGTTTGTTCTTTCCTGTTGAATTTGTTTATGCTGTCACTCTCTGGTCTGTAATGTCCATTCTGCCTTTTCCACTCCCTCTTGAAAGACTGCTTTAGCGCTGTTTTAGTTTCCTTGTAGCTGTGTGGTGGATAAAGTTGTGGAAGATTACTTCCAGCTTTTGCCAACTCATCTGCTCTCTCATTTTATTGAATACCACAGTGGGCTGGTATCCATTGCAAGACCAGTTTTGCTTCCTTGGAGAGTAAGCCAATGTTGGTCCTTAGATCTGCAATTAGTTTGTCTTGTTTTTTGCTGGAGAATTCTTGAAGAACAGACAATGAGTCACTAAGTATAACAATTTGGTGCCCTTTGTGTTCTTGAGTGATGAGATGTTGGACTGCAGAAAGGAGGGCAGTTATCTCAGCTCTGAAGTTAGTGCAGATGTCACCTGCTGGTAGAGAGAGAGTCTCTACTGCTAGGGGGTTTAATGTATATTCCACAACCCCCCTTTCTGACTGCATCTGTAGCAGAGCCGTCGGTGTAAACCTGAGTCCAAGTGGTGTTTGGATACTTCTCATCAAGCATAGCAAGAGCCAGGGTTCTCTGTTATGTCTCCGTCTGGGCATCTTTTGAAGTGATCCCTGGTACCTTTAGGACTACATTTGCTTTCTCTGGCTTTCTTGACCATGGTTCAGGCCTAAGTTTTTCGCACAGTGCAACATCTCTTTCAAGCAGATCTTGGTGCTGTTTGTACTGTTTTCTAGCAAGGTGGTTGGGGCTGACGTTTCAGTCTGTTTTTTGTTCTCTCTTGAAATTTAAAATGCAGTGGGTGACTTTGAAGTCTTTTTAATTTCTCATACTGTAAAAGAGTTTTGTATTGTCTTCTGAGTTCGAGTGGTTCAGTATCTGCTATCCTCTCTATCTCTCTGATGGGGGGTGGTTTTCATGGCTCCGAGAACAATCCTTAATCCCATATTCTGAACCTTGTCCAGTTTTCCCATTGTTGTCTTGGCTGCTGCAGCCCATGCCGTGGAGGCATATTTCATGACGGGCTTGACTGCTCCAGTATATATTGTACTTGTTTTAGGATTCTGGAGTTAGCGCCCCATGTGGTACGTACTAATTTTTTCATCACTGTAAGATTCTTGAATGCTTTCCCCTGTACTGCTTCTACATGTGACTTCCAATTTCGAATCAAGTGTAACGCCCAGAAAGGTAGGAGTGCCAGTCTGTGGAATGAGCTGGTTTTTTTATCAAAATTTCGATTTGTTCTTTTTTGGGGGGAGAGAGAGAAAAGTGATGCTGTGCTTTTTGAATTATTTAGCTTCAGATGCTGCTTTTCGGTCCAAGCTTCTACATTTTCCACAGTTTTCTGTAACATATATGAGGCTGTGGTAGTTTATTCGGAGGCTGTCCAAACTGCAAAGTCATCGGCATGTAGGGTATTAGAATCGTGCTGGTGGCAGGTTGCTGTGATATCATTAATGTAAACCAGGAACAGAGTTGGTGATATAGCACTGCCCTGGGGAACTCCTTCTCTAAGTTTTGCCAGTTTGCCAATGTGTCCATCAATTCTGAATCTGGCTCTGCGTTGGAAAAAAAGTCTTTGATCCACTTGTAGATGTTGTGCACAACTCCTGCCTGTAGCAATTTTAGTTGTAGGCCTTCTTTCCAAACTGTGTCGAAAGCACGAGAGAGGTCAAAGAAGACAGCAAGAACTTTTTTTTTTCCTGGAAGGCATTCTCAATTTCCTGTGTCAGATATGTCAGCTGGTCCTCTGTGTTTCTGTGCTGTCTGTATCCTGTCTGCGCGGTGGTGATTACCGAGTTTTTCCCAAAGAACCACATTAGTCTTTTATTTACTAAACCCAAAGGAAGCTAACTACCCGGGTATAGATGCAGTATGATAACTTTGTCGACTTAAAGATGTAAGCTTTATCTAGCTAGTAGAATTAACATTGGAAAGTTCATCGTCTGAACCCTGAGTCCCAATTTTAGGGGAAGGGGGGGGGGGGGGGAGACTCGCTGCTCCCCTAAGTATGTCGTAAACATTGGCTAACTATGAGTGTAGCTTTGAAGTCGGAGTGACTCTGCCTGAGAGGCGCGGAACTAACAGTCTGCACATAAAAATAAACCAGATTCATAAAACATATGTGCACGCAAAAAAAAAAAAAAACTTAGGCTCTGAATTAAGACAAAAGTCCGGAAGTGGACAAACAACCAGAACTTTATTATTGAGATTACAACCAGTGAAAGGCAAGAACAAGTGAAAACTGAGCAAATTTATAATTTGATCGATGTAAACGCGTGCGCGCGTGAGCTTGTGTGTGTGTGCGGGCGCGCATGTGTGTGGGTTTTGTGTGTCCCTAGGGCAAAAAGCCACTTCACGTTAGTCCAAACATTACCGTGAATGATAAACAATTAATCAAATCGATCCAGCTCCGCAACTAAACCGTAAAAGGCAACGAAAGACTACTATTGCTCCACAACCACCCCCCCCCCCCTTTCTCTCCCCTTCCCGTTCTCTTTTTACAAACGGAAATGTCACGACCTTCTTGCGCACATACGACCTTTCTTCTCTAGGCCTCATGTCCATATCTGGAAACGACACATCCTGGTTACACTAAAAACTACCCACGATCTTCATGCTAGCAAATGACAGTTATCTTTCCCTGGGGAATTACATCTAAACATTCACTCACACCAGACTCTGCGTTTCGTACAGTACATCTTCTGAACCATCTGATATAAACGACTCCAAACGTCCTTGCATATTCCATAGCTTGATTGCCTTGGGGAACTGCATGGCGAGATGCAGTCCGGATGGCGCTATCTGTAAACTCGCCATTGTTGTAATTGTTAATGTTCTAGCACTGTGATATAAAAAATTCATTACCAGTAGATAGTCGTGTGAGCCGCCAACATTAATGTCAGCACAGCCGAAGCATAGGTGATTCTACGGTGTTGGTCTCAATGCTAGATAACTACCCAGGCTGTTAACTGTCATTAAGGGGCGTTCTTTCCACACCATTGGGCCACTGGGGATGCTGCTAACATATACAATTAACAGGCGGTTTTCACGCTAGTGACGCATTGGAAATATGGTGTTGGAGACATTTTATTTTTAAAAAGAACATCCGGAACTCGATGAGTGACGTCATCAACAGTCCACCTCCATCCTTTACCCTAAAACGATTACAAGTTAAAAACTGTATACACAAGAGGGTTTAACGGTCGTAGACCACGAAGCATACCAAGAAGACGATGGTTAGATAATGTTCAGACAGACGTGCAAACATTTGGTATCACCAACCACAGAAATGAGTGGAGGCGGGTTTGCAGCCATGAACTTCAAGAGTTCGGAATATTGAAAAAATAGAAGAAGAAGAAGAAGAAGACGACGAAGAAGACGAAGAAGAAGAAGAAGAAGAAGAAGAAGAAGAAGAAGAAGAAGAAGAAGAAAGGGAAGGGGAAGAAGAATAAGAATAAGTCCTTCTTTTAGCCCCCCCCCCCCCCCCACACACACACACACACACCACTTTTTTCTTTTTGTGTGTGTGTCTTTCTCTTGTTCTTATAGTTAAAAAAATGCCAAATTACTGAAAATGGGAATTTGCGCTGGCGTGAGACCTGAATACCACCATTGGAAGACCAGTAATACAATGCAAATCGTAATAATCCGCGGTCCAATTGTTAGATCTCCGCGGGCCGCCATCTGAAAAGCCCCGTTGTAGAACCTTACCGTTAAACATGGTTTCTGGGATTTATATCGGGGCACTCTCATCCAGATAGTGAAACTTTGTAATTTACGTTACTGGGTTCTAGATGCCCGGTCTACGATCCTAGAGGGGCGGAAAAAAGGGGGGGGGGGGGTCCATTTCATCGTTATCGAAGTCAACACACACATATTGGCCCCCTATTCTGTTATAAAATATATAGCTAAGTTAGGACAAAGATTAAGTAATGGGGGGGGGGGGGTCCATTTCATCGTTATCGAAGTCAACACACACATATTGGCCCCCTATTCTGTTATAAAATATATAGCTAAGTTAGGACAAAGATTAAGTCATGGGGGGGGGGGGGGGGGGGGTGGGGGGGGGGGGAATCCTGTAGCCTGGCTACAGACCAATTGTCACTTGAGAAGGATGGAATCAAATCTAACCGGCCGTCCTTATTTCTCCGGAAACTTCCTGACACCCATTTTAGATAAGAGTCAACTTTTTATCAATTTCAGATACCTGAAGATTTATAGAAGGGGACTCTCTTTCAAAACAATAACGTCTCTTCCTCCTCCCTCCATACCCCTTCCATTCTAGTAGGCACACGTCCATATCCTGACCAAAGTCTTGTTAAGAATGTATTCAGATTGTCTTCGTCTATTTCGTTTTTCAAAATATCGTTCCACTGGTCACATCATACTCCTGTCCACAACATTAGAATGCCAAAATGGACACACACACACACACACACACACACACACACACAAACACACACACACATGCGCGCGCGCGCACGCACACACACACACACAAGAAAAAAATTATAACAAATATTTGTCAGAAAATCTCGAATCATTATTGACACCCCCCTCCCCCTGCTCTCCCCCTTCCCCCTGCCCTGCTCTCCCCCACCCCTAAAAAAATCCCATATAATGCAATGAAAATCCTAACAATCAACAAAGTTAATGACAATTAAGATCCCCAGAGTGAAAGAAAACAATTTAAAACCGCAAAAATAATTATTTATGTAAACCCCAGAGCGAATCAAGTTGATAAGCTAGAAGGAATGGAATTCTACAAATGTCCACAGGTCATGAGACGTAATTTATCTCTTCGTTTGCCTATTTGTTTTGTTTCAGTAAATGTAATCAACTAAAGTGGTGTCTCGGTATTCGCTCGCGTTAGTATACGTTACACTTGGTATACGCCTTGTTTAGACCTGCACATCCCTTTTTGCTTGGTAAACGATCTTTGTTTGGAATACGACCCGGGTGTTGGAACACGTATGAGTCAAAATTAGTCATGACAACGCGCGCTATATTTTTTTTACCTCTCTCGAGACAAACTCTTTGATTGCTGCTGAAGATGGTAATGGAGCTCTTATGGGAGTGGCCTGAGTGTTGAGATGTCGATTCCTAATTTAATATTCAATATTCTCGAGAAAAGCAGCTAACAGAGGTCAGTGACTTTGCAGAGAAGTCAGAGCCCAAACAAGCCGGTAAAGCATTGTCTGTAATGGCCGAACGATATCATATTTCTGAAACATCCTAAGAAAAAGGCAGAAATATAGTTCTTTTGAACATAACTGTAGTAAAAGTCAAACATAATGAACCAGGTCCAAGTAGCCAAAACACACACCAAGTAGCTAAAACACACAACAAGTAGCCAAAACACACACCAAAAAGCTAAAACACACACCAAGTAGCCAAAACACACACATCAAGTAGCCAAAACA
>CAJHNH020001457.1:0-14856 GCA_905116865.2 Candidula unifasciata
TGGTTTGTGTTTTCTTTCTGTTGACGTACTGATAAAATGAAGATTCGAGTAACTGACATTTACAAAAGAAAAGGAAAATGGCAAACATCAAGAGCGTGCATCTGACGTAACAACAACAACAAGTAACTTCTTTAATGTAATTTCAGAGGTTACTTCTATTTTTTTTTCTCGCAGCAACCGCCTGTAATCTTGTTCCAGATCTTCAGTTTTGCTTGCACATCTGTTTTACAGATCTGGCTAATTTGTAAGCAGACTGCTGGTTCCTTGCATCTCAGAAGATGCGGAGTCCACACGGAGATCTGTAAATTCTGGCACAAACATCAGGTTATTCGTCCACTTTTGGACATTGATCCTGTTCCAAAACTTGAGTTTTGCGTGCACATCCGTTTTACAGATATGGCTTTTTTGTACACAGACGGTTGGCTCCTAGCATCTCAGGCTGATGCGTTCCGACTTAGAAGGAAACACCCATAATTAGTTGCATTTTCTCCCGTATGGGTTCAGGGGTCTCATTGTTTGGAAAACACGAATAGGTTCACCGCCTACACAAAACAAGCGTGTCGTAAGAGTCGACTTTTTGGGAGCTTCCTTCGAAGTCGCAGTGCGTGTGTCTGGACGGCAAGGAAAAACCAACTGCATACAAAAAAGCCAGGGAACAAAGAAGAAGAAGTTGTTCTTTTACGACATGTTTGTTGGGGACTGTGGGTCTAATCCTTCTTTCCCCCAAGTGGGGCTCCGGAACCCACATGGGTTCCTTACAGAAATAGCGAGAATAAAACAGAAATCATTTTCGCAGCTAAGAACGTATCACTTGGATTCAGTGAAGCGCAGGTGAGGGTTTCCCATTCTTGGAGCCGACAATTTGTCTCTGGGACCATTAAGATCGTAAACAAGAACTCTCGCCCAGCTCGACTGTGCTCTGGGCTGAAATGCAGTTTTTTCTGCTAACGAGTGCCGCAGAGTTGGACCAACCACAGGGAAACACGGTCGTTGAACCAAAACTCTTCGCGGAGGCCACCGAGAGCAACTCCTTAGAGAGTCATAAGTCACTCAGTTTTTTAGTCTGTCTGGATGGGTGCAGAGAAAAAAACAATGATTATCTTGCTTGGTGATAAACGTCTGTGTCAACGAGATAAATGGGTAGCGGGAGGGTAGGAGGGGCACACGCCGAGGAATAAAGAGACATTTTAAAAAGAAGTGAAATAGAGAGACAACGGAGAGGGATACGGATAAGCAGAGAGACGAGAAAGAGGGAAAGAAGGAGCGAAAGAGAGTGTGCACATCTGAGAGAGTGTGTGTACGTCTGAGAGAGGGCGAGAGAGAGAGAGAGAGAGAGAGAGAGAGAGAGAGAGAGAGAGAGAGAGAGAGCCTACAGGGATGATGGACAACCTAGTGCTTTCTTCTTCGCGTTAACCATCTATAAACTTTAATGGAAATTTATTTTTGTTCATCCACTTCTTGACTGTAGTCCTGTTTCAGAACCTGAGTGGTGCGTGTTCATCCGTTTTACAGATCTGACTTATTTGTATGCAGTCTGTTGGTTCCTTGCCTCTCAAGCAGATGCACTCCGACTTCGAAGGAAGCTTCCAATAGTCGACTCTTACAACATGCTTTTGGGTAGGCAGTGGGTCTGTTCTTGTTTTCTCCACAATAGGTGCCCGGAACCCACACGGGGAAGCTAGTGCTATGAAGTCTATCATCAAGACCAGCAGTTCTTTTTGGGGGTCGAACAACCATTTCACAGGAGTTGCCTAAGACCATCGGAAAAATATTCACTGAAGTTATCAAGTAGCAACGAAAAATAATTGTATGGTCGGAAGTCGCCACAACATGCGGAATTGTATTAGTGGGTCACGGCATCAGGAAGGTTGAGACCACTACTCTAGACTTAAAAGAATGAGAAAACACCAGATGATCGCTAAGAATTAGAAGGTTAGTTGCGTATCCTTTACAGGACGTTGCAGAACCAACCCCAACAGCCCCTGGCTGTTGTGTGGTTTTTGTCTAGGCAAATTTACGTCCAGTAGTTTGCCATTGCTTTCTGGACGGTCGTCTTTCTTGATACCACTGTCGAAACCAACACAAGGCGCATGGCGCGCAGCTGGGATCGAACCCGGCACCCGGCATTACGAAGCGTTCGCATTGACTTAAAGAATTAGAAGACTGTCCGAAAATGAAAGAATGCCATTTGAATGTGAGAACGACCACATGATAAATAAAAACATTGCTAATATACTGTATGGACGAGATGGTTGGTTAGGTAATAAGTTGACAGTCTGCTGACAGGCTAGTTGGTTGGCTGGATGAGTTAAAAACTGAGTGTTAAGTATAATAAGGTACAAAGCATTGGCCTAAGTTTTTAATCCACATTGTAATTTTTTTTTTAAATATAAACTACTTGAACTCTTAAGTCAACCCTGTGTTTAGTTTGTACAAGGAAATGTTCTAGACACTGTAAGCCATCGACATGTTGATACACCATCAATTTTATTGTAAAATGTGTTTACACATCTCATGTCATAGCTACCAAGTCAAGCAAATTGCATGACTAAACTGGTAGCATGAAAAGACGTTTGAAGGTATTAAGTTCATTACAAGGATTTAATCCCAATTTAATTTAACAACCAACTGCCGAGAAAAAAAAAAGAAGAAGAAGACGAACTCCGTAGCTCTTTTCACTGTCTCAGGGCATCTCGGATGTTGTATCAATGAACCAAACAACGCAGACTAAAGACGAATCTCCCACTTTAGCAGCGGGATGCAAACGGTTTGACGTCTTTGCCACCTAGACGTGGGTAACTACTGAGTGTTTTAAGATGTGTTGTGGACATCCTGGTGGGGTTTATGATGTGACGTGGACGCTATGAGGCAGTTTATGATGTAGATCTCAAGGAGTAGATTATCAAGTGAACATCATGACGTTGTAGGACCGTCACGCTGTGGTTTATGATGTGCCGTTGACGCCGTTGGATGTTTTATGATGTGGTGCGGATACCAAGATCTGGATTATGATGTCTTGTGGACGCCTGCATGTTTTTGAAGATGTTTTGTTGACGTCCTTATGTAGTTACGAAGTGTTGTGAATGGTGTTCTGTGGACGTTCTATTGAGGTTTATGGTGTTTTGTGGTCGTTTTGACGTGGTTTGATTTTTTTTTTTTTTGTGTGAACATCATAGACGTGTTTTGATGTGACGAGGACCCAGTGTTGTAGATGTCCGATTCAGGATGTTTTGTAGATGACTGGTTTGGATGTGTTGTAGAGGCCCGATTTATATTGTGTCGTAGATGCCCCATTTAGGATGTGTTGTAGATGCCTGGTTTAAGGTGTGCTATGGATGTCTGGTTTATGATGTGTTGTAGATGCCCGGTTTAGGGTGTGATGTAGATACCTGGTAATGGTTTAAGATATGTTGTAGATGCCAGGTTTAGGGTGTGATGTAAGATACCTGGTAATGGTTTAGGATGTGTTGTAAATGCCATATAGTGGTTTATAATGTGAAGTAGAGGCGCGGGGATAGTTAAGGATGTGCTGTAGAAGCCCGGAGGTGGCTTATGATGATACGTTGTAGATGCTCGGGAGTTTTTAATGATATGTTGTGGGCACACTGGAGGCTATACTGGGTGGGAAACGGGAAGGCTGGTGAGCATGAGATTAGCAAAGATGCAGTTGGGATAACATCAAGTGATTGACAGTCAGCGGTTGGAGAGAAATACAACCAGGGAAATAGACAGTCTTTTGGCGATTAATTACAGCCATCCTTCATCGTGGAGATGGCGCCTGATTGATTGAATAACACCAAACCCGCACACTGTATAATAATTTCGTATTTCTAATGTCGCACCAGTTGTCTGAGTTGCGTCAATGTCAAGATCGAGGGAGTAAATTTTTTCACATGTAATGAAATGGTGCATTACTTCTCAGATGTACCGACTCTTGGAGTTTGCTTCTAATGCATTATTCAGCTATCCTCCTAATAACGGTCCCAAATTATCGAGGCCGAAAATATACTCTAAAAGTGCCCCAGTCACATGTAAATTGCGAACTTCCGGCGACTTAAATTGCGGACTTCTGGCGACTTAAATTGCGGACTTCCGGCGACTACTGCTACCGCCGAGAGTATCTCCCGAGCCGCTACGTGCGATGGCTGGGACTCACGAGCAGCAGCTACCGCATCTCATGCAGCTTCCTTCATTTTGTTTGCTCGTGAGTCCCAGCCATCTAGTTTAGCCCCACTCCTCGCCGCTACGCGGCGGTGGCGGTAGTCGCCGGAAGTCCGCAATTTACATGTGACTGAGGCCCTGTTAGGGTATATTTTCCGCTTCGATAATTTGGGACCGTTATTCGGAGGATAGCCCAATATTCTATGTCACCCTTTGGATATCTTCTTCAGATATGCTGGTGTTCTGGGAAATGAACATACAGATAGACTTGTTGGTTCTGCAACACTTGGTGGTAAATTTATGTATGACAAGCTGCATGTTGTAAGGGCCCTTTTTCGGAGCGAGTGGACAATGCAGGGACACTAGGAGGTCATCACGGGGTGAAGAAAAGGTTGCTGCGAGAAGGGACCAGTGGATCTGAGCGATGCTCAACACTCAGAAGAGAGACGAGACGAACATACAATCAAACTGTTACTGATACCATCGGAATTGTAGCTCGTTGATGAAGATGGGGACGGAGCGATTATGGGAATGTCCCCAGTACAATGATATCGATTCTCAGCTTATAATTCATAACTCTTAATTCATAACTCTTCAGTGTCATCCCAGCCGTTCCGCATCATGAAGCATCGTCACGCAGAAAAAGTAAAAATAAAATGAACTCGTGAACTCACTTAAAAACTATCTTCACTTTCCATAACATTTCGTTTGTCGTTTACCTCCAAGCGGCCGCTATTTATTTATGTCCTGCCATTCAGTTATGCGGCAATGATGCAATCCTGAGGTCACGGTTCTACTGCTAGCCTCCATCGCGTCATTTATGTTCAATTTGGCGCGAAATCGGGTCGCTCGATTCTGCACGGAGGCACGCGAGAAGCCATGTTTGTTTCGTTTACGGATGCTTTGAAAATGTACATGTTTTTTCATCCGCTCTAAGGTACGTTAGCAAAGTAAGCTTGAAACCAGCTATGAAAGTTCAGCAAAACACCATTAACTCTCTCTCTCTCCACTATTCATTAACTAGCTATCATCTATGTTTAATGCAGAAGAGACTTTGACGGTAACTCCATTTCGAGTTTTTTGTATTCGCATTTCGTTCAGCATTGTTAGATATAATGTGTTTTGTTTTGTTAGTGTATTTGCTGAAAGTGGTTTCCAATGGAAAGTACTGCTGTAAATCATTGATCATTTTTCGATTTCATTTGTGTTTTCATCATTCATTGTCTGCTGGTGGCATGAGTGGATGATGTTTGGCCAATGTTGTTTTTACCATCCATTCGGCGACTCTTGCAATTCGTTTAACGGTTCCTTAGGGTTAAGGCAGGATTGCACTGGTTTTGCTGCTTTGTTCTGCTGAAATTCTGCCTGTTTTCTGTCCATGATAAAAACAGACGTGGTTTAATAACATAATAACGAGACCACCATAGACAGTGGAAGGTTGTTTCAATAGTTACTCCCTAACGCGTTTAAATAATTGCAGATATGGACGCTTTCTTCTAGGGGTGCCTTGTTGGTAATGTCTCTAGAATCCTTGTTTCCATAGCGAGGCGAACACGCCCTTTGAAGGTTCGATTCCTGGCACAGTAACTATAGCTTTTGATGTTATGTTGTCTAATGGGTTCTTTTATCTTTCTACTTCTTTCTGTAATGATTAATACAGTGTATGTTTAGAAATATATATATATATATATATATATATATATATATATATATATATATATATATATATATATATATATATATATATATATATATATATATATATGTCTACGCCCTCAAGGATTTCCCTCTGATTATTTTTGTTAAATGACTGGGCAACAATATTTATATCGACTTTAGGTTACCAATGTCAGACTTGGATATTGATAATAGAAGAGAAAAGAAAACTAACCACCTGTGAGATGAGATGTTTGGGTAAGTGAGAAAATGAGATGAGATGTTTGGGTAAGTGAGAAAATGAGATGAGATGTTTGGGTAAGTGAGAAACGACGTGATCACAAAAACTTTGAGAAAATCACCCATCGTCAAATTTATTGAGAAACAAAGAATGAAATGGTTTGGCCATCTAATGAGAATGAAACCAACGATGCCAGCAGCAAGAGCGTACAGAGCATGACATAGGAGTCTACTAATTAATGGTTTCGTTCGAAGTCGTAGTGCATCTTCTTGAAAGGCAATGAATCAACAATCTGCATACAAGTAAGTCAGATCTGTAAAACGGATGTGCATGCACAACCCAGGTTCTCGAACAAGACTAACGTCTAGAAGTGGACGAACAACCTGAGCTTTCCCGCTGTGGTTTACATTCTGTGAACGTCTGAGAAAAAGAAGAGTTCCGAATCCGCATGGATCTTAATCATGGCACAAGAGCAGTAACCCATAAGTGCTCCCTTCTACTTCTGACTAGTGCCTGAGTCCAAAGAATCTCAGCGCACTGCACGAACTCTGTAGCACCGGCGAGGATCCTGAAATACTTTGGGTAGATTTTTGACTCCAAAATGTTGCACGGGCAGCGCAGTTAGGCTATTCTTTTTCGTTTTCCAAGGGCCAAGGTATATTTTTACGTGAGCAACAATACACACAGGCGTCTGATCTTACTACCCAGATACCAGGGGAAACTACTAGAAGTCCATGAGACTAATTCCCAGTTTTCACAGCGGCTTGAACCTAGGACCTTCACCACTCGAGGCGGACGCCATGCCTCGAGACCACGCGGTTGAATACTTGCATGATTTTGAACTGTGAGATGGACGGGGCAAAATCACATAACTGATACTTCTTGCTCTTCTTCGAGTACTGATCTACTGATTTAAGAATCGACGCCGCCCGGCTCTCTAGCGAAGTTGGTTAAACCGGACTTTCGCGGCGGCCGGGTGACGAACTCCTTGTGGTCCGGGTTCACTCCCGGGGGTAGGCAGAAAAGCCACATTTCTCCCAGATTAACGGTACCTATAATGGAATCAAGGCCGAAGGGTTGCGATATCCATAGTACCGAGCCAAAGGGTTTACAACTCATGGTTTCTGGATACGTGAAAAAAAAAAAAAAAAAAAGAATCGACGCCATAGCCCACCAGGCATACCCATGATGCTCTGTTTCAACTCATCAAATGACTTAAGCTGTAGATGCTAAATATTCTTGTGGCACACTGATTGTCGTAAGTCCTTATTCACACATTCTTACACATGTTGTTTCATCTAATCTTGTGTCTTCTGACAACATTTGTACAAGTATGGTGTTCAGAATATCTATCCTGTCGAGTAGGTGTGCTCCCATAGCTATCGCTTTTGTTGCCAGAAAATCTGCTCTTTTATTCCTTCGCACTCCTGCATATCCCGGATAGTATATTCATGTGATTCCCTGCAATGTCGACGTATTGATGTTTGGTATCCACTCATGCCACATGAAACAATGTAGTGGACAAACCAAATCTGTAGTACCGACTGAGAATCAGCACAATCCTTCCTCTGCTCCGTTTGTTTTCCTCCCCTCTTCGCGTTCACCGGCTGTAAACTCTGGCAGAAAGTTTTGGTTGTTCGTCCACATTCCATGACCTGAGTGTTGCATGCACAACCGTTTTACTGATCTGACTTATACGTATGGCAACTGCTGGTTCCTTGCCTCTCAGGCAAATGCACAATGACTTCCAAGGACATGCTTATTGCGTAGGCGGTGGGTCTATTCTTGTTTTTCCCCCACAATAGACCCCGGAACCCACACGGGGATATAACTGATCCTTCATTTTGCTGATTGTGCGAGATGGCTGACCTTTTCTTACTTTCTGCGTTCACCAGCTGTAGACTCATGCGGAAAAGTCCTGGCTGTTCGTCGACTCCTCCTTCTTCTTCTTTGCGTTCACCAGCTGTAAACTCTAGTGGAAAGTTCTGGTTGTTCGTCCACTTCTGGACTGTAGTCCTGTTCCAGAACCTGAGTGTTGCGTGTGCATCCGTTTTACAAATCTGACACATTTGTTTGCAGACTGTTGGTTCCTTGCCTCTCAGGCAGATGCACTCCGACTTCGAAGGAAGCTCTCAGTTAGTCGACTCTTACGACATGCTTTTGGGTAGGCAGTGGGTATATTCTTGTTTTCCCTATAATAGGGCCCCAGAACCCACACAGGGGATTCGTCGACTGCGACTTTCGTCTTGTTCCAGAACTTGAGTTTTGAGTACACATCTGTTTTACAGATCTGGTTTATTTGTATGCAGACTGTTAGTGACTCTTCTCCAAGATGCACTCCGACTTCGAAGGAAACGGGCCCAAAAGTCATCATTTATTTTATGCTTGTTGGGGATTGGTGGTGGGAGAGGGGGGGGGGAGGGGGGGGGCTTTTTTTTCTCTCGTCCCAACTGAGACATCAGAACCCACTCGGAAACGCTGACCATAACTATCAACACTTATCGTCGTGGCAGGTGATGAGTAGTCGAAAGACGAAGAGTGGATAAAGACACGTGATTCATGGATTTTTGGGAAGTAACTACTGCATTAGTACTTACACGTTCACATACCTGACCTCACCTCGTTTTCCTCATTCCTTGTGGCATTCTGTAAACGTCTGTGCCAACTATAATAAATGGACGACATGGTCTGAGCCACGCTAAAATCTAAAGTGGCATTGCTGGCGTGATGAGGGGGACAAGCTACATTTGCTCTGTCATCTACGCTACCGCCCTGTGTCTTGTTCCAAAGGCGGAGATTCAGCTGCCAGAGGAAGTGGGGAGAGGGGGGAAAAAAAGAGGGGGGGGGGGGGGGGGGGGGGGGGTGGGGTTAATCAGTGGCAACAACTTCAAAATTACACCTGTGAGGTTGAATCTTCCTTTTGTTTTTCTCGTTCATCTACTGTGAACTCCTGCGGAAAGTTCTGGGTGTTTGTCCACATTCGAACTTAAGACGCTGTTTCACAACATCAGTGGTAGGTGTGAATCCGTTTTACAGATCTGGATTATTTGTATGCAGGCTGTTGGTTCCGTGCCTCTCAGGCAGACGCACTCCAACTTTAAAGAATACCACAAAAAGTCTTCTACAACATGCTTCTTGGAGAGGTCGTGGGTCTGTTTCTCTTTTTCTCAGACTGGGGCCCCAGAACCCACACGGGAAGGGAAGCTGTATAAAAGGTATAATAGGTTAAGGTTAGTTGCGTATCCGTTACAGGACGTTGCAGAACCAACCCCAACAGCCCCTGTTGTGTGATTTTTCTAGGCAAATTTACGTCCAATAGTTTGCCATTGTTTTCTGAAAACTCGGCTTTCTTGATACCACTGTCGAAACCAACGCAAGGCGCATAGCCCGCAGCTGGGATCGAACGCGGCATCCCGGCATTACAAAGCGTTCTCATCGACTTAGCCACAGAGCTGACAAAAGGTATAATACTGGTTTAAAAAAAAAAATTATATGTAGCAAATATTTTGGCTGCATATTATGGCGCCAGTATTATTAAGATGTCCGCGTCTGTGGCTTAGGCGTTGCTAACGCGCTTTGTAAAGCCAGGGTGCCGGGTTCAATCCTTGCTGCGAGCCTTGTGCCCTGCTTGGTTTCAACAGTAGTATCGAGAAGCTGACCGTGCAGAAAGCAATGGCAAACTATATGCATATATATATATATATATATATATATATATATATATATATATGTGTGTGTGTGTGTGTGTGTGTGTGTGTGTGTGTGTGTGTATTAGGGCTGTACCGAATATTCGCTTCGTATTCGCTTCGGGGCCGAATAGTGGACCTAATAACTATTCGGTATTCGGCCGAATAGTTGCAGACGGACCGAATACGAATAGTGGTTACATTAGACCCGTTTCTGGACTGGTAGAAAATAAACATCAAGATTTCCCACCTTGGCTCATACTGTCAAGCGTTATCTTTGTGCACCACCTACGAGCGTACCAAGTGAACGTCTGTTTAGACAAGAAGCTGACTTAATGCTGACAACATGGAACGACTGTTTTTTTTTTTTTTTTAAAGCTAATGTCGCTTTCATGGATTAATTAAGCTGTCAGTGACAGTTTATAAGTTTAGTTACTTGTTATAAAACTAAGAATACTTTCATTCCTATGTATTAGTTACCACAGACTGGCTGACTGAAGAATGCAAAACAAAAACTGTTTTTAAATGTTTACTATTCTGTACTACATTTTGTAAAGAAAAATTTCAGCGTACATTTGACATTATGGATGTTTTTTTTTTTTTTTTAGATCTATTTAATACACGAAAGTGGAAGAATGGGCCTCAGTTTGAATAGTAGGAAGACTGAAGTAATGGTGGTATCAAAGAAAATAATTATTCCTAAATGTGTAATAAAAGTCAATGGTTTTATTTTTGGACAAGTACAAAAATTTAAGTATCTGGGCACATGAATAACATCAGATGGAAAATGCATTACTGAAATAAGAAACAGAATAGGACAGGCAAACACTGCATTTTATAAAATGAAGAACATCTTATCCAATATATCTTTGTCATTGAAGGTTAGAAAAATAATTCTTGCTTGCTACATACATCCAGTTTTAACATAAGGCCGTAAGTCCTGGACAATCGGTAGGCAGGCCAAACAATTTCTTGAGGCCTCAGAGAGTGGTTTTACAGAACAATGCTTAAAATATCTAGGACAGCCAAAAAACAAAAAAAAAAGCAACCAAGAGATTGTGATAGAGGCAGGAGCCCGAAGACAACTACTCACAGACATCAGAAGGAGACAGTCATCATTTTTCGGCCATGTTATAAGATGAGGGAAAATGGAACATATTCTGACCACTGAAAAGATCTGTGGAAGGAAGGATAGAGGAAGACAACGAGAGAAGATTCTTGACAGTCTTGTTGCATGGCATAGAGGTGTGTCAGCACACGAACTAATACATGCTGCAGGAAATCGCAGATTGTGGCGAGGCATAATCGCCCATGCCAGTCGGCAAAGCATTCAGCCGAATAGTTGGTCCAGCTATTCGTATTCGGCCCTAATATGTAAATATATCTATCTAATATATCTATCTATCTATCTATCTATCTATCTATCTATCTATCTATCTATCTATCTATCTATCTATCTATCTATCTATCTATCTATCTATCTATCTATCTATCTATCTATCTATCTATCTATCTATCTATCTATCTATCTATCTATCTATCTATCTATCTATCTATCTATCTATCTATCTATCTATCTATCTATCTATCTATCTATCTATCTATCTATCTATCTATCTATCTATCTATCTATCTATCTATCTATCTATCTATCTATCTATCTATCTATCTATCTATATATCTATCTATCTATCTATCTATCTATCTATCTATCTATTCTATCTATCTATCTATCTATCTGTCTGTCTGTCTGTCTGTCTGTCTGTCTGTCTGTCTGTCTGTCTGTCTGTCTGTCTGACTGTCTGTCTGTCTGTCTGTCTGTCTGTCTGTCTGTCTGTCTGTCTGTCTGTCTGTCTGTCTGTCTGTCTGTCTGTCTGTCTGTCTGTCTGTCTGTCTGTCTGTCTGTCTGTCTGTCTGTCTGTCTGTCTGTCTGTCTGTCTGTCTGTCTATGTATATCTATCTGTCCGTCCTTCCGTTCCCCGCTATTTACCTCTTTACTACCCTTCTATTAACTCCCCTCTCCCCCCAGCCCCCGTCTTCACTGTTGGGAAACATTTAGATTCCCCCCTCCCCCGCCCTTTCGCCCTGTGACCCATAAGGTGAGGTATAATGACATCATGTTTGAAATTAATAACAGTATTAATTCCGGTGTTTGCTGTGCGGGTTCCGGATCCCCATTATGGGGGAAAACAAGAACAGACCTACTGACTTCTCAATAAGCATGTCGTAAGAGGTGACTAACTGGAGAAGTCCTTCGAAATCGGAGTGCTTTTGCCTGAGAGATAAGGAACCAACAGTCTGCATACAAATAAGTGAGATATGTAAAAAAGGTGTGCACGCCACACTGAGGTTTCGGAACAAGACTAAAGTTCTGAAGTGGAAATATAATCAGAACTTTTGGAGTTTACAAGCTATAAATTCCACTGTTGTTGGATATCCTTTACATGAGGCAGCAAACCAACTCCAGCGTTTGTGGGCTGTTTGTGGTTTTAGTACCAGTTTTAGGCTCGGTAGTTGCTATTGCAATTTCATTGTTAACTAGCAGAACCACTGGCAGGCCGCAATTAATACTTGCCTCACTTGATATAAGATACATAGCAAATCTCAAACTGCAAACACATCGATTCCTTCTGACGTGTTATTTTTAATTTGTCCCGGGGAAACTCCCTGACTTCCGAGCAAGAATATAGGGGACAATCTTAATCTGTTTAGCACAGATGAAAAGCACTTGGTTATATCGTTACCGGGCCAACAGAAGTGTCATGTTTTCCGATCTTTGCCCGCCCTGTTTGCCTTACTCACGAAGCTTATCTCAGTTTTCACGACTTTGGCGGCAAAATAGGGAATAGACGCGCCATATTGGGGTCACGTGATCCGTCCACAGAGTCAGAGATCGTGGTCCACGCACTGCTTCCTCACATGCGCAGACGGCATTTTGACACCAGGCGTCATGGTCATTTCCGTTAATATTATTAGTCATAACCGTTTCATAGATTCATATTTGCCAGTCAGAAATCAGAAGATATGACCTCTCTCAAAGCATGATCGCTAAGAACAGGACAGCGATAAATTGACTGGTATCGTCTCTCTAAAAGAAATAGAACTGTGTCAAATATCATTATTTACCGACATTGACGATCAAAACATGTTTTAAAAGATTACAAAACGCCCCCCCCCCACCCCCACACACACGCACACACACGCTCACACACACACACATACACACACACAGACACATACACAGAGGGACACACACACACACGGACACAGAGACACAGACTCACACACACACACACACACAATAAATAATATAGACAGAAGTAAAAACACGGGGAAGCAACCACATTATGATAAAATATCACCATTAATGGTATGAATGTTAATTGAAAATGCAAAAGCATGGATAGAAAAAGCATAACTTTAAATGTTAATGAAAACAATGCACACACCACGCAGACATACACACAGCAGAAAAAGAAGCAAGGCATTAGAACCGACGCAAACACACACATACACATGAAAACAAATACACGGAGTCGCAGGCACTCTGACAACACACAAGAAGAACAAGTCAACTTCACATTATCAGACTCATGAATGATAAATGAACATTGCGTCTAAAAAGTCTTCATCAGAATATCAGACAAACGGACAATGACACAAACATAAATTCAGAAAATCATTTATCTAATGTGTGGTCTCTACAACAAATATCAATGACCTGCCTGGACAGTAGGCACTCTGCGTTACGTGTGACGCAGGAACAAGGTACTGGACAGAAAGAGGCGTGGGAATGGTGAGTTTCAGTATGGGTCATAGCTCAAAAATGCTCAGAGAAAGCTCGTTTGGACCTTGAGGACTTTAAATGTTTTACTTTGTGGGTCCCAGACTGGTACAGCGGATATCCGAGGGAGACAGTAACGACAATATCAAACTCATTTATTTACTACATCCACAGGGGTTAAAAAGAGGGCTGCGTGATCTCGAAACAGGACAGGAAGAAGATGTCGAGGCCGACCTCTACTACGATATAAAGATGTGTGCAAGCAGGACATGAATGATACAGTTATTGAGGTGGACTCCTGGGAACAAAATGCCATGGACCGAGTTGGGTGGAAAGGGCATATCAGGAAGGGAATGAGACTAAAGTAGGAAATGATTGGAGAAAGGATAAGAGCTGAGCGTCTGAAAAGAAATAGATTAAACAGAAATCTTGACAACAATGGCCCTGAAATCCCATGCTATTATTGTGGAAGACTTTTCTTGATACGGGCTGGTCTTGCTAGTCACACTCGCCATCGCCATTGGCAGTGAGTCTCATGCCTCCTTATAGCGCAATACAACACTATAACCTGGAAAGGTGCCAATGATGATGTATGATGGCCTCGAGGCATAGTCTCCGCTGCGAGTGCTGGAGGTTCCCCATCTAATCCCTTGTAAGGACAGGATTGGATTTCTAGTAATCCCCCCCCCCCCGGTCTCTGGGTAGTGAGATCGGACGCCCGTGTGCATTGTTGCGCACGTAAAAAAATCCCTTGGTAGATCGAAATCGAAAACAGTAGCCTAACGGCGCTGCACGGGCGAAATTTTGAGTTTAAAATCTACTCAAAGTATTTCAGAATCCTCGCCGGTGCTACAGAACCTGTGCACTGTGCTAAGCTTCGTCGGACTAAGACTTAAGTTAGAAGAGGAACGAGCACCTATGGGTTCCTACCCGTGTGCCGTGATGTTGATCCGTTTTTCACACCTCAAATCACACATCTGTGATTACATTTCCTTGTAGGAAACACATTTTTTTTTATGGTTCTGTGGTACATCCTGCATAAGATTAAGATGTGAAATCATAGAAATACCTGTACTTTTAGTTGTACCTATGAATTTTGTCTAGTTTCCCTTGTGGGTTACTAGCCCAGTTTTGGTTTTGTGCGGATAAGGAACAGCACAGGGACCGACCACGTGTGTGGTAAAAGATGATTAACTACCTACATGTTTGTTTAAACTTGTGGTGGGACGAAAGGCGCAGACATCACAGCCTTGCTGAAAGTCACAACGCAATGTGCCAACAGCTCTGTTAAAGGCGAATAATGAAGAAGCAGAAGGAAAAGGAGAAGA